>JAPXFY010000026.1:19041186-19061186 GCA_030674185.1 Monoplex corrugatus
TTACACAGTGATGAACATGTCAGACAAAACTAAAAATGAATACGTCCATTCTCTAATGGCCCAGACAAGTCTCAGCAGTCCACTGGGTGTTTCTTATACACTGTTTTTCTCCCTGCTATCATAATCCAGTCAACAAACAAAGCCAGAACAAGATTGAGGCAGCCGAGATGTGGTTTCTAAGAAGAATGTTGAGAGTTCCATGGACAGCAAAGAAAACAAACGAACGAAACAGTCTTGATGGAGGCAGACACAAGTAGATCACTCATAAGGAAGATTAGGAAAAGACAGGCAACATTTATAAGCCATTTTATGAGGAAGGGGGATTTTGGAGCACCTGGTCACAATGGGAAAGCTGGAGGGAAAGAGAGCACTGGGTAGACCCAGGGAGAAAATGCTGGACGGACTTGCAGAGTGGCTGGGGACGAGGAGGGTGGGGGAGATGCTAGGGGCAACGAGAGATAGAGACAGATGGAAGTCCATGATCGCCAACGCCATGCGGAAGGGCACCTGATGATGATGATATCATAACCCATCATCCATGGCGCTTTTCGTGCGTATGTTACCATACGGTAGTATTTAATTCCTTGAACCGTTGCAGTAGGAAAGGTGGTTTTTTTGGGGAGGTTTTGTTGTTGTTTTTTTTTTGTTTGTTTTTTTTTGCTGCTGCTACTACTACTCCTGTTGTTATTGTTGTGTGGTTATCCCTTCTTCTGCACCATTTGAGTGACGTTGATCGTGACGTTGAGCCTTCATACCAGCTCTTCACCACACCACAATTCCACATTCATGCAGTGGATAGTCATTGTCAGAAAGCCTATGGAAGTCAGCTATGTCACACTGCCATGGGCCACACACCCGTGGAGACTCGGCACTGTTGTAGGATTGCTTTGGTGGAGTCTAACATTGCATGTTTGGATCCAAGTTACTATGGACCTTGCCTGCTAAGCTCCCAACTAACTTCAGAAATCGTTTAGTCACAGAGTCAGGTGGAGCAATACACACACACCCCTCCCCTCACTACCATGGCACTCCATAGGGAAGGGTTGGTACCAATGGACACATTGTGTTAATCGCACATCACTGCCGTCATCTGCTAGCTCCAGACAACAGAAAGAATGCCTGTGTCTGGCTCTCTCTGTAGCTTTGGTGACGACAGCTGATGGGTTGTCTCTCTTCATCAGAACTTTCACTTTTGCAGCAAGTCTCACAGGTGTAGGCTTGGAGCGGACCGACTTCCAGACACAAGAAACTGACTGAAGAGAATGCTGCTTTCTAGTGAAACCGAGCAATGGAGGTAGACATCAAGGGCACAAACACACACACACACGCACACACACACACACACACACACACACACACATATATATATATATACATATATATATATATGTATATATATATATGTATATGTACATATATACATACATTGTATTATATATATATATATATATATATATATATATAATATATATATATATATATCATCATCATCATCATCATTCTCCTGCCCGTGATGGGCGTAGAGGAGAGATGAGAGACACTCTTGAAGCCAGCCGTCGCCAACCGGTCCTGTCCTCCGCCTGTCGCACCAGCGTGGGGCCATCCAACCTGGTCCATTCTTTGATGTTGTCCATCCAGCATTTGGCTTGTCGTCCCCTTCGTCTGCCGCCTCCCAGTGTACCCTGGAGGACCGTTTTGGGCAGTGAGTTGTGGCGTGTGACATGCCCGAACCACGACAGCTTCCTGTTCTTGACTGTTGCCAGGAGGGGTTCTTGTGGGCCTGCGAGTGTTGTTATTTGGCTCCACACAAAGTCGTTTGTCTTCGGATCTTGCCAAGAGATCCCGAGCAAGCGCCTGAAGCATTTAGTTTCAAACGTCTGGATTCTCTTGGTGGTCTCTGCTGTCATGGTCCAGCTCTCGCATCCATACAGCAGGATGGGGAGCACCAGGGACTTGTACAGCTTCATCTTCGATGGAAAGCCGATCTCTCTGCTCTTCCAGATCTTGTTTAGCTTTACCATTGCTGCTGTTGCGATCGCTAGTCTGGTCTTGATTTCTGTTGTAGAGCGACCGTCTTTGGTGAGAGTGGCGCCAAGGTATTTGAAAGCGTCCACTTCTTCAAGCTGTTGCCCGTTCATGTAGATTTCAGCATGGGTGTTGGTTGTGCTGTTGACCAGGAATATCATATATATATACATACATACAAACACAAGCATATGTATATATGTAGTTCTACAGTGGTTCCCCGCTCACTGTGGGATACTAGGGAATAAAACAATAGATGAACCAGTGAAAAGTACAGCCCCAAAAAGACCAGCAAGACAACAGTGTCAGCTACAGCGAAAACTAAGGGGCCTCATCACATCATTTGTTGGGCCTTGGGCAGAAAGGGGCTGACGGCTCTGTACTTCATGCACACTTGCTTCAATGATGTACAAAACCAGAGAATATATTGCGCCCGTTTATTCTGGCATTGATTTCCCAGAGCCCCCTAATCCACGGGGCCTAACTCTAGATGTACATCTCAGTTACTGGGTTAATTCCCTTGCACTGTATACGCGGTCTTCGGTATAGACGATACATACTAGGATATGACAGGGGCGATTACCACGGTCTGTCCAGATAGCAGCAACTGGTTCAGATGAGATTCCACCTCACAGACTTAAGTGAGCACTGTTGGCAAGCTTTCATTGTTTTGTGTTGAACTTCAGTTTACTTGATTGTGATGCTAATGTAAAATACGTGCAAGGCCCTGGATTTTTGACTGGTGGTACAATTGTGCCATGCCATCTGACAAAATGGCTCTATTTGTAATTTTCCTGTGCACCTACCAGCTCGCCAGTTTCCACTGCCTGCCATTAACAGATCGACATCCATGCTCGCCACGCATAATGCCTGTGTCTTCAAACAAACACACACCATAGTTCACAAGATCCGTCGTGTGTTAGGCATCCCTTGAACAGGCAAGGGCACGTTTATTCAGTGACCATCAACCCAGCGCGTGTGAAATTCGCGCATCACAATAAATACATCACCGCTACTTCGAAGTATCAGAGTGCCATATCTGCGAGAACTCCTCAACGTCATACCATGGCGCTTATCTCGTGATACAGCCACTCGCCTGAGTAACTCAAAACTGGATATCGCTTACGTAAGTGCACACGTCTGGTTTCTAAGAAGAATGTTGAGAGTTCCATGGACAGCAAAGAAAACAAACGACACAGTCTTGATGGAGGCAGACACAAGTAGATCACTCATAAGGAAGATTAGGAAAAGACAAGCAACATTTATAGGCCATTTTATGAGGAAGGGGGATTTGGAGCACCTGGTCACAACGGGAAAGCTGGAGGGAAAGAGAGCACCAGGTAGACCTAGGGAGAAAATGCTGGACGGGCTTGCAGAGTGTCTGGGGACGAGGAGGGTGGGGGAGATGCTAGGGGCAACGAGAGATAGAGACAGATGGAAGTCCATGATCGCCAACGCCATGCGGCAGGGCACCTGATGATGATGATGATGATGAAGTGCACACGTCGTGGTGGCAGAAGAAAACAAAAACAAATACCGGTCATCACATCAGCTAGACATTGCTGGTCGACTTCCACCATCTGTGTCCCTACATCAGATCAAGGCAGGAACGTCTGGAAACGCTGTTATTCAAACTTGATAACAGTGAACACCAGTCTCTACATACGGGGCGATCTGAATTTATTTTTCAAATTAATGTATTTTAACACCCAGTCCTGCAGAAACAAAACAACTAATATTTCTCTGATCTTTTCATTGAAGGCAACTTCGACCTAGTTTTCTTGTCAGAAGCATGGTTTAGATCTGCTGGTGACGAAAGAGATATTGCTGCTACACCACCCACTGACTTCTCCCTTCTGTCTGCTAAGGCCACACAAGCTGTATGTAGCTTTCATTGTCATTCTTTCTTAGCTGGACTTTCTGATAAGCTATCCATACTCCAACGAATCCAAAACTGTGCAGCTGAACTTGTCCTACAGGAGAGGGAAACACAGCGGTGCAGAAGTGCTCTCGCAAAACTTACACTGGCTACCAGTCAAAGCAAGAATTGAGTATAAAACTGCCCACATTCTGAGTTTGAAGACAATGCCAACATACATATCAGAAGTCCTGCCCTACAAACCTTCCAAAGCCCACAGATCTCAAGGATCGTTTGTCTTAAACCCTACTTCTTTGTTTTTCACACAGAGACAAGGAACTCGCTCTCGATGTCTTTAAGACAAATTACTTGTCTGCTCACTCTCAAAAAGCACCCGAAAACACATCTCTTTCAGAAGTATTCCCCAAAATTATGAATCAATGTTAGTGGCTCTTCCAAATCCAATGGCATTGTCATTTGTCATGTGTGTGTGTGTGTGTGTGTGTGTGTGTGGTGTGTGTGTGTGTGTGTGTGTGTGTGTGTGTGTGTGTGTGTTCGTTCCTTGATTTAACGTCTTTTCACTATTAGTGATATTAGACGGGTAAAAATGGCATGGTGTGTGTGTGTGTTGTGTGTGTGTGTGTGTGTGTGTGTTGTGTGTGTGTGTGTGTGTGTGTGTGTGTGTGTGTTTGTGTGTGTGTGTGTGTGTGTGTGTGTGTGTGTGTGTGTGTGTGTGTGTGTGTGTGTGTGTGTGTGTTCGTTCCTTGATTTAACGTCTTTTCACTATTAGTGATATTAGACGGGTAAAAATGGCATGGTGTGTGTGTGTGTGTGTGTGTGTGTGTGTGTGTGTGTGTGTGTGTGTGTGTGTGTGTGTGTGTGTGTGTTCGTTCCTTGATTTAACGTCTTTTCACTATTAGTGATATTAGACGGGTAAAAATGGCATGGTGTGTGTGTGTGTGTGTGTGTGTGTGTGTGTGTGTGTGTGTGTGTGTGTGTGTGTGTGTGTGTGTGTGTGTGTGTGTGTGTGTGTGCGCGCGCGCGTGCGTCTCTGTGTGTATGTTGTATGTCTGTGTTTGTTGCGTGTGTGTGTATGTTTGCATACGGTGTGTGTGTATGAATGTCCGTCTGTATGCATGTTTATGTGTATGTATTTTAATGTGTGTGATGTCACTGATAAATTGGGAGACATATTTGTTATTTTTGATGAACCGTTTTTTATATTGCATTGCTTTTGTTGGTGTACACATGTATCACATATGTTTGTACTGCATTATAATGTATTGGCATTGAAATGTTTATGCTGCATTGATGTATTAGTATATGTATCCTGTGTTGTACCATATCACTGTATTAGCATCGCAATGTCTATGCTGTTTGTAAAGCGCAACATTCCCTGACACGTATGTTTGCGCAATATAAATGGAATTATCATCATCATCATCATCATCATCATCATCATCATCACCACCACCACCACCACCACCACCATCAACATCATCATCTTTAAAGGTTAAAGGTTAAAGGTCCCATGGTCAATATGGCCGTAGGGGCGGTGAACTGTTAAAGATTCACCGTGTCTAGGGCACGGCATTATGAAAGGCGGAGCCCATCCCTCTCCTTTCGCCGCCTTTTTTAAACCTCCCCCGACCGAAGTCAGGTACCCATTCACTGCTGGGTGGACAGAGGGAGTTTTCAGGCCGGAAAAATCGAACCAGCGTTTAGCGGATTCGAACCACCGACCTTCCGCACCGCAGACGAGCGCTCTAACCACTCGACTACAGGCCCCCCCACATCATCTTTTTTGTTACATAAACGGCAGGTTCAGATTGACGCTTTCACCAGTCTGTCTGCAACCAGGAGGACCAGACAGCCAAACCTGTAGGCAGCATGTCGCCTGTCTCAAGTGAACCAGCAGCAAGCATGGCCAGCAGTAGTTCCTCTGATCACCAAGCCGTAAGGCAGTTGGCAGGAATTGGGAAATGGCCTGAGCGTGCAAATGGCGGACGAAAGAAGACAATAGAAAACCCCAGGACATACAAACTTACTTGATAGAATCTGAATATGGCTTAATACTAATAGAATCTAAATATGGCTTAATACTAATAGAATCTGAATATGGCTTAATACTAATAGAATCTAAATATGGTTTAATATTAATAGAATCTAAATATGGTTTAATACTAATAGAATATAAATATGGTTTAATACCAATAGAATCTAAATATGGTTTAATACTAATAGAATATAAATATGGCTTAATACTAATAGAATCTAAATATGGCTTAATACTAACAGAATCTGAATATGGCTTAATACTAATAGAATCTAAATATGGCTTAATACTAATAGAATCAAATATGGCTTAATACTAATAGAATCTGAATATGGCTGAATACTAATAGAATCTAAATATAATACTAATAGAATCTGAATATGGCTGAATACTAATAGAATCTGAATATGGCTTAATACTAATAGAATCTAAATATGGCTGAAAACTAATAGAATCTAAATATGGCTTAATACTAATAGAATCTAAATATGGCTTAATACTAATAGAATCTAAATATGGCTGAATACTAACAGAATCTAAATATGGCTGAATACTAATAGAATCTAAATATGGCTTAATACTAACAATCTAAATATGGCTGAATACTAATAGAATCTAAATATGGCTTAATACTAATAGAATCTAAATATGGCTTAATACTAACAGAATCTAAATATGGCTTAATACTAATAGAATCTAAATATGGTTTAATACTAATAGAATATAAATATGGCTTAATACTAATAGAATCTAAATATGGCTTGAATACTAATAGAATCTAAATATGGCTTAATACTAATAGAATCTAAATATGGCTTAATACTAATAGAATCTAATATGGCTTAATACTAATAGAATCTAAATATGGCTTAATACTAATAGAATCTAAATATGGCTTAATACTAATAGAATCTAAATATGGCTTAATCCTTAGTACTTAGTTATGTTGAAATGCACAAATTAACATTCACAAATTTAACCGTGAAAATATACTGTACTCCTCCAAAAGGATCAGCATCAAACAGGAAAAATTCCGACGCATTTTGCCCTTGAAGTTTTCTGTGGTATATGGACAACAAACAACTTACAAGACAAGCAGACGTAGCAGAATCAAAATATTTACAAACGAGGCACCGATTCAGAAAGGAAAGAACGATGGTATTGGAACAAGAAAAGGAAGCGAAGAAAAATGGAATACGCGGAACAGAAGAAATGGAATGCGACGGAACAAGAAAAAATGAAGACAGACGAGAAAAGGAAAGAATGAAATGACAGACGGGAACAAGAAAAGAAGAAATGGAAAATGACAGACGGAACAAGAAAGAAGAAATGGAAAATGACAGACGGGAAGAGGAAGAAGAAAATGGAAAATGACAGACGGGAAGAAGGAAAGAAGAAATGGAAAATGACAGACGGGAAAAGGAAAGAAGAAATGGAAAATGACAGACGGGAAAAGGAAAGAAGAAATGGAAAATGACAGACGGGAACAAGGAAAGAAGAAATGGAATAAATAAAGTACGGAAAACGAAGGCAATGTGTAATAGTAAATTACAATGATGGAATCTATGAAAGAGATCAATGGATGACAGGGTACATTATATTAAAGAACGGAATTTGTAAACATAAAGAACGAATCAAGGTAGGAATGAATGCAAGATGAATGTAACATTCCGGGAACAAGGAAAGAAGAAATGGAAAATGACAGACGGGAACAAGGAAAGAAGAAATGGAAAATGACAGACGGGAACAAGGAAAGAAGAAATGGAAAATGACAGACGGGAAAAAGGAAAGAAGAAATGGAAAATGACAGACGGGAACAAGGAAAGAAGAAATGGAAAATGACAGACGGGAACAAGAAAAGAAGAAATGAAAAATGACAGACGGGAACAAGGAAAGAAGAAATGGAAAATGACAGACGGGAAGAAGGAAATAAGAAATGGAAAATGACAGACGGGAACAAGGAAAGAAGAAATGGAAAATGACAGACGGGAACAAGGAAAGAAGAAATGGAAAATGACAGACGGGAACAAGAAAGAAGAAATGGAAAATGACAGACGGGAAGAAGGAAATAAGAAATGAAAAATGACAGACGGGAACAAGGAAAGAAGAAATGGAAAATGACAGACGGGAACAAGGAAAGAAGAAATGGAAAATGACAGACGGGAAGAAGGAAATAAGAAATGGAAAATGACAGACGGGAAGAAGGAAAGAAGAAATGGAAAATGACAGACGGGAAAAAGGGGAAGAAGGGGAGATAAATATAAAACTGTTACGAGAAAACAGACGAGCAGGCAATGTGTTGTAGAGTAACATTACATTATGATGGAATCTATGAAAGGAGTGATCAATCAGTGATGACATCGTACATTATACTTTCAAATGAACGGACTTTGTAAACATGAAGAATGTCGAGATTCAAAGGTAGGCATTGAATCAGAGTCTGCTTTGTAAGCATCCTTTTTACACAATTCTTCTTCTTTTTCTTTGTTGTTTAATGTTCAGGTGACATCTAACAA
This sequence comes from Monoplex corrugatus, assembly GCA_030674185.1. NCBI lineage: Eukaryota > Metazoa > Mollusca > Gastropoda > Littorinimorpha > Ranellidae > Monoplex > Monoplex corrugatus. The sequence continues at coordinate 19,049,642 of JAPXFY010000026.1, forward strand.
GCGATGTTGCCCACTGTGTTTTTTTCTTTTTTGTTGTTGTTGTTGTTTTTTTTTCCAATTGCTGCTGTCATGGAGATTGGTGGTCAGAGAAGATGTAGTCGGCCATATCTCCTGTCGCTCCATCAACAGAGGTGACATCACTGCAATGTGTGTTCAACTGTTTGGTCCTCTTGACGGCAGGGGCAGGTTGGTGATGGCGTCACTGTTAACTTGCAGTATATAACGGCTTTGAACCGGTTGTGGCCGATGCAGAGCATCGACTCATCAGAACCACTTGCTACTCTCTGGACAGAAAGTGGAAATAATTTCTTTCTGCCCATGGTTAAAAACACTGGTTTGATGATGTTCCTCCTCTTGCTGAGCCTGACACGGTTTCCATAACAACATTTGATATTAGTTAAACACTGGTACTGTAATAGTTAGGCACTGGTATTGTAAGTTTTAAAAGCTTTTTCGTGTGTAGAACGATGAACAAAGAAGAAGGTGGGACTAATGATTTAATTGCCTGCCGAGAACGCAAGAAACCTGTGAACAAGTCACAGACTGGACATGTAGTTTTCATCACTCCACTACATCTTGAGTGCTGCTACTGGACATGTAGTTTTCATCACTCCACTACATCTTGAGTGCTGCTCTAAGTGACATGTAGTTTTCATCATTCCACTAATCTTGAGTGCTGCTACTGGACATGTAGTTTTCATCATTCCACTACATCTTGAGTGCTGCTCTAAGTGACATGTAGTTTTCATCATTCCACTACATCTTGAGTGCTACTCTAATGTGACATGTAGTTTTCATCACTCCACTACATCTTGAGTGCTGCTCTAAGTGACATGTAGTTTTCATCACTCCACTAATCTTGAGTGCTGCTACTGGACATGTAGTTTTCATCATTCCACTAGATTTTGAGTGCTGCTACTGGACATGTAGTTTTCATCATTCCACTACATCTTGAGTGCTGCTACTGGACATGTAGTTTTCATCATTCCACTACATCTTGAGTGCTGCTACTGGACATGTAGTTTTCATCATTCCACTATATCTTGAGTGCTGCTACTGGACATGTAGTTTTCATCACTCCACTACATCTTGAGTGCTGCTACTAGTGACATGTAGTTTTCATCATTCCACTAGATCTTGAGTGCTGCCCTAAGTGACATGTAGTTTTCATCATTCCACTAGATCTTGAGTGCTGCCCTAAGTGACATGTAGTTTTCATCATTCCACTAGATCTTGAGTGCTGCTACTGGACATGTAGTTTTCATCATTCCACTAGATCTTGAGTGCTGCCCTAAGTGACATGTAGTTTTCATCACTCCACTACATCTTGAGTGCTGCTACTGGACATGTAGTTTTCATCACTCCACTAGATCTTGAGTGCTGCCTAAGTGACATGTAGTTTTCATCACTCCACTAGATCTTGAGTGCTGCCCTAAGTGACATGTAGTTTTCATCATTCCACTAGATCTTGAGTGCTGCTACTGGACCTGTAGTTTTCATCACTCCACTAGATCTTGAGTGCTGCCTAAGTGACATGTAGTTTTCATCATTCCACTAGATCTTGAGTGCTGCCCTAAGTGACATGTAGTTTTCATCATTCCACTAGATCTTGAGTGCTGCTACTGGACATGTAGTTTTCATCATTCCACTAGATCTTGAGTGCTGCTACTGGACATGTAGTTTTCATCATTCCACTACATCTTGAGTGCTGTTACTGGACATGTAGTTTTCATCACTCCACTACATCTTGAGTGCTGCTACTGGACATGTAGTTTTCATCATTCCACTAGATCTTGAGTGCTGCTCTAAGTGACATGTAGTTTTCATCACTCCACTACATCTTGAGTGCTGCTACTGGACATGTAGTTTTCATCATTCCACTAGATCTTGAGTGCTGCTCTAAGTGACATGTAGTTTTCATCATTCCACTAGATCTTGAGTGCTGCTACTGGACATGTAGTTTTCATCACTCCACTAGATCTTGAGTGCTGCCCTAAGTGACATGTAGTTTTCATCACTCCACTACATCTTGAGTGCTGCTACTGGACATGTAGTTTTCATCATTCCACTAGATCTTGAGTGCTGCTCTAAGTGACATGTAGTTTTCATCGTTCCACTACATCTTGAGTGCTGCTCTAAGTGACATGTAGTTTTCATCATTCCACTAGATCTTGAGTGCTGCTCTAAGTGACATGTAGTTTTCATCACTCCACTAGATCTTGAGTGCTGCTCTAAGTGACATGTAGTTTTCATCACTCCACTAGATCTTGAGTGCTGCTCTAAGTGACATGTAGTTTTCATCACTCCACTAGATCTTGAGTGCTGCTCTAAGTGACATGTAGTTTTCATCACTCCACTACATCTTGAGTGCTGCTACTGGACATGTAGTTTTCATCATTCCACTACATCTTGAGTGCTGCTACTGGACATGTAGTTTTCATCATTCCACTAGATCTTGAGTGCTGCTACTGCACATGTAGTTTTCATCGTTCCACTAGATCTTGAGTGCTGCTCTAAGTGACATGTAGTTTTCATCACTCCACTAGATCTTGAGTGCTGCCCTAAGTGACTTGTAGTTTTCATCATTCCACTAGATCTTGAGTGCTGCTACTGGACATGTAGTTTTCATCGTTCCACTAGATCTTGAGTGCTGCTACTGGACATGTAGTTTTCATCATTCCACTAGATCTTGAGTGCTGCTACTGGACATGTAGTTTTCATCATTCCACTACATCTTGAGTGCTGCTACTGGACATGTAGTTTTCATCATTCCACTAGATCTTGAGTGCTGCTACTGGACATGTAGTTTTCATCACTCCACTAGATCTTGAGTGCTGCTACTGGACATGTAGTTTTCATCATTCCACTACTATCCGCAATGTAATCCGCCATTCTGACATCAAGACCTGTGAGCTTGATCCTCTTCCAGCATCTATCTTAACACACTGCCTAGATACTTTGCTCCCTCACTTCACAACTGTCATCAACAATTCCCTGTCATCTGGTATCTTTCCCTTTTCCTTCAAATCTGCCCTGGTCAGACCTCTTTTAAAGAAACCTAGTCTTGACCCCAATAACCTCAAAAACTATCGACCTGTTTCCAACCTACCTTTCTTATCCAAAGTCCTTGAAAAAATTGTTCTCGCACAGATCTCTGATCATATCACCGCCAACAACCTCTCTTACCCTTATCAGTCGGCTTATCGCACTGGACACAGCCCTGAAACTGCTCTTGTAAAAATTGCAAATGATATTCTGACTGCTCTTGATCAAAATCAAATCTCTCTTCTATCTCTCCTTGATCTCTCGGCTGCATTCGACACCATCGACCATTCTATCATGCTCACACGTCTCCATAAAGTGTTCGGTATCTCTGACATCGCTCTGTCTTGGTTCCAGTCCTACCTTTCCAATCGCACTCAAACAGTCTCTGTCTGTTGTTCATCCTCTGCACCCGCTACCGTCCAGTTTGGTGTGCCCCAAGGCTCTGTTTTAGGTCCCATCCTATTTGTGCTGTACACACAACCCCTCTCTGAAATTATGCAACTTCACTCTATGTCCCATCATAGCTTTTCTGATGACAACCAACTCTATACTTCTGGTTCCCTCCCACAACTGCCCTCTATAATCAGACAAACCCAAGGCTGCATTTCTGATGTTCACTCCTGGATGACTGTAAACAAACTTCAACTCAACCCCATTAAAACTGAACTTAGCCTTATCTCTACCACCACATTGGCTAAGTGTTCTTCCCTTCCTCTGTCTGTCTCTCTGCTTGGATCTGACATTCCACTATCTTCCACTGTCCGCAATCTTGGAGTCACTCTTGATAACACCCTGTCCTTTGAAAAACACGTCCAGAATGTTTGCAGATTATGCTATCTTGAGATACGCAGAATTTCTTCTATTCGCAATATCCTCTCTGTCGAAGCCACCAAAACTCTCCTCTGTGCCTTTGTTCTCTCTCGTCTCGACTACTGCAACTCCCTCCTCTCGGGCTGTCCTTTCTCTCTCATTCAAAAGCTTCAAAAAGTTCAAAACAATGCTGCTAGGCTCATCTTCAGAAAATCTCGTTCCTCTCATGTCACTCCTCTTCTCAAATCTCTTCACTGGTTACCTGTTGAAAAGAGAATTCGCTACAAGATTGCTTTGTTATGTTTTAAGTCTCTCAACGGTCTTGCACCCCCTTACATCTCTGACCTCCTCCATCTGTACACCCCCTCTCGTCAACTTCGTTCCTCGGCTGATACTCGTACCTTCCGCATACCATTCTGTCGCACTAAAACTTATGGTCAACGCTCCTTTTCCTATCAGGCCCCTGTAATCTGGAATCAGCTCCCTGTCTCTGTTCGCCACTCTGCAACTCTCACTTCTTTCAAGTCCTCTCTGAAAACCCATCTCTTCCAGTCCCTCTCATGATACTTATAAAGACTCTACCACCTAACTTCCCCAAATCCCCCCTTGTTGTCTTTTGAGCCTTGAATGTCGGCTGGTGTGTGTGTGCGCGCGCGCGCGTGTGTGTGTGTGTGTGTGTGTGTGTGTGTGTGTGTGTGTGTGTGTGTGTGTGTGTGTGTGTGTGTGTGTGTGTGTGTGTGTGTGTGTGTGTGTGTGTGTGTGTGTTTGGTTGTGTCTGCGTGATACCTGTAAGCGCTTAGGGCTCTTGTTTTCATCAGATTAGGCGCTATATAAATGCTCTTTATTATTATTATTATTATTATCTTGAGTGCTGCTACTGGACATGTAGTTTTCATCATTCCACTAGATCTTGAGTGCTGCTACTGGACATGTAGTTTTCATCACTCCACTACATCTTGAGTGCTGCTACTGGACATGTAGCTTTCATCATTCCACTAGATCTTGAGTGCTGCTCTAAGTGACATGTAGTTTTCATCACTCCACTACATCTTGAGTGCTGCTACTGGACATGTAGTTTTCATCATTCCACTAGATCTTGAGTGCTGCTCTAAGTGACATGTAGTTTTCATCATTCACTAGATCTTGAGTGCTGCTACTGGACATGTAGTTTTCATCACTCCACTAGATCTTGAGTGCTGCCCTAAGTGACATGTAGTTTTCATCACTCCACTACATCTTGAGTGCTGCTACTGGACATGTAGTTTTCATCACTCCACTAGATCTTGAGTGCTGCTGCCTAATGACATGTATTTTCATCACTCCACTAGATCTTGAGTGCTGCCCTAAGTGACATGTAGTTTTCATCATTCCACTAGATCTTGAGTGCTGCTACTGGACATGTAGTTTTCATCACTCCACTAGATCTTGAGTGCTGCCCTAAGTGACATGTAGTTTTCATCATTCCACTAGATCTTGAGTGCTGCCCTAAGTGACATGTAGTTTTCATCATTCCACTAGATCTTGAGTGCTGCTACTGGACATGTAGTTTTCATCATTCCACTAGATCTTGAGTGCTGCTACTGGACATGTAGTTTTCATCATTCCACTACATCTTGAGTGCTGTTACTGGACATGTAGTTTTCATCATTCCACTAGATCTTGAGTGCTGCTCTAAGTGACATGTAGTTTTCATCGTTCCACTACATCTTGAGTGCTGCTCTAAGTGACATGTAGTTTTCATCATTCCACTACATCTTGAGTGCTGCTCTAAGTGACATGTAGTTTTCATCACTCCACTAGATCTTGAGTGCTGTTCTAAGTGACATGTAGTTTTCATCACTCCACTAGATCTTGAGTGCTGCTCTAAGTGACATGTAGTTTTCATCACTCCACTAGATCTTGAGTGCTGCTCTAAGTGACATGTAGTTTTCATCACTCCACTAGATCTTGAGTGCTGCTACTGGACATGTAGTTTTCATCATTCCACTAGATCTTGAGTGCTGCCCTAAGTGACATGTAGTTTTCATCACTCCACTACATCTTGAGTGCTGCTACTGGACATGTAGTTTTCATCATTCCACTACATCTTGAGTGCTGCTACTGGACATGTAGTTTTCATCATTCCACTAGATCTTGAGTGCTGCTACTGCACATGTAGTTTTCATCGTTCCACTAGATCTTGAGTGCTGCTCTAAGTGACATGTAGTTTTCATCACTCCACTAGATCTTGAGTGCTGCCCTAAGTGACTTGTAGTTTTCATCATTCCACTAGATCTTGAGTGCTGCTACTGGACATGTAGTTTTCATCGTTCCACTAGATCTTGAGTGCTGCTACTGGACATGTAGTTTTCATCATTCCACTAGATCTTGAGTGCTGCTACTGGACATGTAGTTTTCATCATTCCACTACATCTTGAGTGCTGCTACTGGACATGTAGTTTTCATCATTCCACTACATCTTGAGTGCTGCTACTGGACATGTAGTTTTCATCACTCCACTACATCTTGAGTGCTGCTACTGGACATGTAGTTTTCATCATTCCACTAGATCTTGAGTGCTGCTCTAAGTGACATGTAGTTTTCATCACTCCACTACATCTTGAGTGCTGCTACTGGACATGTAGTTTTCATCATTCCACTAGATCTTGAGTGCTGCTCTAAGTGGCTTGTAGTTTTCATCATTCCACTAGATCTTGAGTGCTGCTCTAAGTGGCATGTAGTTTTCATCATTCCACTAGATCTTGAGTGCTGCTCTAAGTGGCATGTAGTTTTCATCATTCCACTAGATCTTGAGTGCTGCTCTAAGTGGCATGTAGTTTTCATCATTCCACTAGATCTTGAGTGCTGCTCTAAGTGCCAGTCTTTCAGATGAGATGATAACTCGATGTCTAGTGTGAACTCGCACTTAGCGCACGTTCAAGATCCCACCGATAGTGAAATAGTTGTTTCTGACAAAATTCTGCAGAAAACTCCACTTGCATAAATAAACAGAAACACGCATATACAGAAAACTCCACTTGCATAAATAAACAGAAACACACATAGACAGAAAACACCACTTGCATAAATAAACAGAAACACACATATACAGAAAACTCCACTTGCATAAATAAACAGAAACACACATAGACAGAAAACTCCACTTGCATAAATAAACAGAAACACACATATACAGAAAACTCCATTTGCATAAATAAACAGAAACACACATAGACAGAAAACTCCACCTTGCATAAATAAACAGAAACACACATAGACAGAAAACTCCACTTGCATAAATAAACAGAACACACATAGACAGAAAACTCCACTTGCATAAATAAACAGAACACACATATACAGAAAACTCCATTTGCATAAATAAACAGAAACACACATATACAGAAAACCAAGAAAACATGGGTGGCGCTGCACTTCGGCGACGCGCTCTCTCCTGATGTCACATAGTTTATACGTTGTGACAAAAAAAATGAATTAATACAACTACAATTAAATAAACACAAATGAATTCGAAAGCAATTGGTTAGCATTTTGCTTTATAACCTTCCAGAGTTTGAAATATCTTGTCTGTCTTAGGAGGGATAAATTAGATGAATTTAATTACATAAGACACGTTTCCTCTAAAATATTGCAACGTTCTTTCACCGAATGACAATTTTATTATTTCTAATCCCTTTATATTTTGTATAGCGTGTTTAGCCATTCTACCCCCCCCCCCCCCTATCATGTGTTGTAACAGCCCAGTGGCATGGCACCCAACACATGGCATTTGTACTTGAGTGTATTAAGAAAACAAAATGGGAATGGGTATACAATTTCAGTGATAAAACGCGGTAGCAAATTTGCTTAAACTAAATAGAAATCCAACAAGGCAGATTTCAAGTGAACGCAGAAAGACACGAAGGATATTTAAGCTAAATATATACCTCAAAACATTAGAACAGCAATCAACTCGGTTATAGATAAGTCAATTCCAGTATGACAAGTCTCTTCTTTGTTCAGTGCAAGTTGTAACAAACCACCGCCTGTTTGCTAATAAAGTATTGAACCATCCGTCGTCATCTTCAATGATTTGGATAATGAATTTTTAGAGAACATGTAATCGGAAATATAAACTAACCGACTTGAGTAATTATGCTACATTCCACTTACATTATCAAGTCAAAATTCTCTTTCCTCAAGAAGGAAAAAGAAACAAATGATGAACGGTTACCTGTATCTTTTTTCACCAAATTGAATCCAAAACTAATCATTTAATGTGTAACAGTCAATACTTCTGAAGGATGAAACTGCTTTTTCTCTTGAAAAATGACAATTATACTGGAAATGCGGTTAACGATTAAAAGTTTACTGCTGCTGAGGATCTCAGTACTTTTTTTCTTTTTAGCTTCTGCTGATGGGAAATGATTGTGTGTGTGTGTGTGTGTGTGTGTGTGTGTGTGTGTGTGTGTGTGTGGTGTGTGTGTGTGTGTGTGTGTGTGTGTGTGTGTGTGTGTGTGTGTGTGTGTGTGTGTGTGTGTGTTGTGTGTGTGTGTGTGTTGTGTGTTTGTGTGTGTGTGTTGTGTGTTGTGTGTGTTGTGTGTGTGTGTGTTGTGTGTGTGTGTTGTGTGTGTGTGTGTGTGTGTGTGTTTGTGTGTGTGTGTGTTTGTGTGTGTGTGTGTGTGTGTTGTGTGTGTGTTGTGTGTGGTGTGAGTGTGTGTGTGTGTGTGTGTGTGTGTGTGTGTGTGTGTGTGTGTGTGTGAGAGAGAGAGAGAGAGAGAAGAAGACACAGAGAGAGAAGAGAGTGTGTGTATGTGAGAAAGAGAGAGAGAGAGAAGACAGAGTGTGTGTGTGTGTGTGTTTCTCTGTGTGTATGTGTTTGTGTGTGTGTGTGTGTTTGTGTGTGTGTGTGTATGTTTGTGTGTGTGTGTAGGCGCGCGCGCTTGCGTGCGTGCATGCATTGATAATGAAGCAGTGGGTAGCCTAACTAGCAGGAGACGCGCTGTGCAAATTGCCATTGTTATATTTGAACCTGTTCTTGGAGTGAGTGGCTTAAAATGCATGGTGAATCGATGAAAACAATCTGATGTAGACAGCAAAAGATGAAACATACGGACAACATTAATTGTAGAACCCATGTTTAATAACCATGAATCATGCTTAAAGTAATAACCATGAATCATGCTTAAAGTAATAACCATAAAACCATGCTTAAAGTAATGACCATACAACCATGCTTAAAGTAATAACCATGAATCATGCTTAAAGTAATAACCATAAATCATGCTTAAAAGTAATAACCATGAATCATGCTTAAAGTAATAACCATGAATCATGCTTAAAGTAATAACCATGAATCATGCTTAAAGTAATAACCATGAACCATGCTTAAAGTAATAACCATAGAACAATGCTTAAAGTAATAACCATGAACCATGCTTAAAGTAATAATCATGAACCATGCTTAAAGTAATAACCATAAATCATGATTAAAGTAATAACCATAGAACCATGCTTAAAGTAATAACCATAAATCATGATTAAAGTAATAACCATGAACCATGCTTAAAGTAATAACCATGAACCATGCTTAAAGTAATGACCATAGAACCATGCTTAAAGTAATAACCATGAACCATGCTTAAAGTAATAACCATGAACCATGCTTAAAGTAATAAACATTAACCATGCTTAAAGTAATAACCATGAATCATGATTAAAGTAATGATCATGAACCATGCTTAAAGTAATAACCATGAACCATGCTTAAAGTAATAACCATGAACCATGCTTAAAGTAATAACCATGAATGCATGATTAAAGTAATGATCATGAATCATGTTTAAAGTAATAACCATAAACCATGCTTAAAGTAATAACCATAGAACCATGCTTAAAGTAATAACCATAGAACCATGCTTAAAGTAATAACCATGAATCATGCTTAAAGTAATAACCATAGAACCATGCTTAAAGTAATAACCATGAACCATGCTTAAAGTAATAACCATAGAACCATGCTTAAAGTAATAACCATGAATCATGCTTAAAGTAATAACCATGAACCATGCTTAAAGTAATAACCATAGAACCATGCTTAAGTAATAACCATGAACCATGCTTAAAGTAATAATCATGAACCATGCTTAAAGTAATAACCATAAATCATGATTAAAGTAATGACCATAGAACCATGTTAAAGTAATAACCATGAATCATGATTAAAGTAATAACCATGAACCATGCTTAAAGTAATGACCATAGAACCATGCTTAAAGTAATAACCATAAATCATGATTAAAGTAATAACCATGAACCATGCTTAAAGTAATGACCATAGAACCATGCTTAAAGTAATAACCATGAACCATGCTTAAAGTAATAACCATGAACCATGATTAAAGTAATAACCAGGAACCATGCTTAAAGTAATAACCATGAACCATGCTTAAAGTAATAACCATGAATCATGATTAAAGTAATGATCATGAACCATGCTTAAAGTAATAACCATGAACCATGCTTAAATAAATAACCATGAACCATGTTAAAGTAATAACCATTAACCATGCTTAAAGTAATAACCATGAACCATGCTTAAAGTAATAACCATAATCATGATTAAAGTAATAACCATGAACCATGCTTAAAGTAATGACCATAGAACCATCTTAAAGTAATAACCATGAACCATGCTTAAAGTAATAACCATGAACCATGATTAAAGTAATAACCATGAACCATGCTTAAAGTAATAACCATGAACCATGCTTAAAGTAATAACCATGAATCATGATTAAAGTAATGATCATGAACCATGCTTAAAGTAATAACCATGAATCATGCTTAAATAAATAACCATGAACCATGCTTAAGTAATAACCATTAACCATGCTTAAAGTAATAACCATGAATCATGATTAAAGTAAGATCATGAATCATGATTAAAGTAATAACCATGAACCATGCTTAAAGTAATAACCATGAATCATGATTAAAGTAATAACCATGAACCACTTAAAGTAATAACCATGAACCATGCTTAAAGTAATAGCCTGAACCATGCTTAAGTAATACCATAACCCATCTTAGTAATAACCATGAATCATGATTAAAGTAATAACCATGAACCATGCTTAAATTAATAACCATGAACCATGCTTAAAGTAATAACCATGAATCATGATTAAAGTAATGATCATGAACCATGCTTAAAGTAATAACCATGAACCATGCTTAAAGTAATAACCATGAACCATGCTTAAAGTAATAACCTTAATCATGATTAATGTAATGATCATGAATCATGATTAAAGTAATTAACCATGAACCATGCTTAAAGTAATAACCATGAACCATGCTTAAAGTATGACCATAGAATCATGCTTAAAGTAATAACCATGAACCATGCTTAAAGTAATAACCATGAACCATGCTAAAAGTAATAACCATGAATCATGCTTAAAGTAATAACCATAGACATGCTTAAAGTAATAACCATGAATCATGCTTAAAGTAATGACCATAGAATAATGCTTAAAGTAATAACCATGAACCATCATTAAGGTAATGATCATAGAATCATGCTTAAAGTAATAACCATGAACCATGCTTAAAGTAATGACCATAGAATCATGCTTAAAGTAATAACCATGAACCATGCTTAAAGTAATAACCATGAACCATGCTTAAAGTAATAACCATGAACCAT
>JAPXFY010000026.1:19066186-19083686 GCA_030674185.1 Monoplex corrugatus
GCAAAGCCAGAACAAGACTGAGGCAGCCGAGATGTGGTTTCTAAGAAGAATGTTGAGAGTTCCATGGACAGCAAAGAAAACAAACGAGACAGTCTTGATGGAGGCAGACACAAGTAGATCACTCATAAGGAAGATTAGGAAAAGACAGGCAACATTTATAGGCCATTTTATGAGGAAGGGGAATTTGGAGCACCTGGTCACAACGGGAAAGCTGGAGGGAAAGAGAGCACCAGGTAGACCCAGGGAGAGAATGCTGGACGGACTTGCAGAGTGGCTGGGGACGGTGAGGGTGGGGGAGATGTTGGGGGCAACGAGAGATAGAGACAGATGGAAGTCCATGGTCGCCAACGCCATGCGGCAGGGCACCTGATGATTATGATATATATATATATATATATATATATATATATATATATATATATAATATATATATATATATATACATATTTTAATGAGACGTTTAGATGTATTAGAGTACATGTCTTATTGAATGTTCCGTCCTTCGGCAGCCATCTATCTGTCTGCCTCTCTCTCTGTCATTGTCCTCTCTCTCTCTCTCTCTCTCTCCTCTCTCTCTCTCTCTCTCTCTCTCTCTCTTCCTGTCTGTCTCTCTCTCTGTCTTTGTCTCTCTCTCTTTCTCTCTCTCTTTCTCTCTCTCTCTCTTGCTCTCTCTCTCTCTTGCTCTCTCTCTCTCTTGCTCTCTCTCTCTCTCCCTAACTCCCCATGTCATTCATTCTGTGTGTTTGTCTATCTGTCTATCTGCCTGCCTGCCTGCCTGCCTGCCTGCCTATCTGTCTGTCTGTCTCTGTCTCTGTCTCTGTTTCTGTCTGTGTCTGTGTCTGTGTCTGTGTCTGTCTGTCTGTCTGTCTGTCTGTCTCCTCTCTCTCTCTCTCTCTCTCTCTCTCTCTCTCTCTCTCTCTCTCTCTCTGTGTGGATATTTGCAATTACCATTGCAGCAGGCAGAAAGAGTTCACGTTTGGCAGCCAGATGGAAGGCCTGAAGCAGACGTGTGACGTCATGGTCTCCTTCATACCAACCGTCCAGGTCTTCCTTGGTCTGCCTCTTTCCTTCAATCCGAATTCGTTGTGCTGAGATAATAATTGGAACACCGTGTGTTCGTCTCGACCCAGTATCTAAATGTTTTGGACTCATGAAGCATAACCTCTGTTACTATTCCATCAACACCGACACCATGTACATCAATTAATTACAGCAATGCAGCACCAAGTATATCATTTAATTACAGCAGCACCGACACCACGTACATCACTTAATTACAGCAGCACCGACACCAAGTATATCAATTAATTACAGCAGCAACGACACCAAGTATATCAATTAATTACAGCAGCAACGACACCATGTACATCAATTAATTACAGCAGTACGTACACCAAGTACATCAATTAATTACAGCAGTACGTACACCAAGTACTACAATTAATTACAGCAGTACGTACACCAAGTACATCAATTAATTACAGCAGTATAGAATAATAATAATAATATAATAATATATTTTATTTATATAGCGCAAAATCTTGACAAAATCAAATCTAAGCGCTGAGCGTATACATGCACACATACCTACATACATATGAGCGTATACATGGATACATACATGCTTACATACTTACATACATAAATCTAAGCTGAGCGTATACATGCATACATACATACATACATAAATCTAAGCGTATACATACATACATACATACGTACGCACATGCATACATAACAACTACAATATCTATACAGCGCAAATCTCGACAAAATCAAATCCAAGCGCCGAAAAGACACACACACGCACACACGCACGCACGCACGCACACACACACACACACACACACACACACACACACACACACACACACACACACACACACACACACACACACACACACACAACACAATGCATGGCCACAAATGGGGAGAAAAGAATAAAAGCAATAAAAGCAAGAATAAAACCAATGGAAAACCACAGAGAGCACATCATATACAATTATATATTAAAACAAAGTGATTCCCCTCCGAGCGGAGACAGGCTGCAGAGGGGGGTTGAGTGAGGTTAGGATTTTATGCAGAGGAGAAAAGGTGAGTTTTGAGAGCGGACTTGAAGGAGGCAAAAGTAGGTTGCTGACGGACTGAGAGAGGAAGTTTGTTCCAGCAGAGTGGACCAGAAACAGAGAAGGCTCGTGGACCATAGGTATTGAGCTTAGTGCGTGGAAAGCGAAAAGTCAGAGGATCGGAGGCAGAGCGGAGGGTACGTGAGGGAACATAGATCTCAAGTAGGCTTGACAGGTAATCGGGGGCTGCGTTATTTAGGCTTTTGTAGCACATGGTGTCTAGTTTGTACTGTATGCGCTTTGATACAGGGAGCCAGTGAAGTTGTGCCAGGAGAGGAGATATGTGGTCAGCTTTTTTCTTTTTGAGTACAAGGCGTACAGCATTGTTTTGAATGCGCTGTAGGATGTGAATGGTGGAGGCAGGAAGACCAGACAGGAGTGAATTGCAATAGTCAATGCGAGACATTATGAAGGAGAGAACGAGTTTTGCAGTTGTTTCGACAGAGAGATACTTCCTGATCAGGCTTATACGATGGAGATGATAGTAGCAAGATCTGGCAGTTTGAGAAACAAAGTTGTTCATGGACAGGGTAGAGTCAATGCAGACACCAAGGTTTTTAGCTGAATCAGAAATTGGGACTGATGTGTTACATAATGGGAGAGAAAGAGGAGGCAGCTGGGAAAGTTTCTGACGGGTGCCAATGAGGATAGCTTCTGTCTTGTCGTCATTAAGCTGAAGTTTATTGTGTGTCATCCAGTTCTTAATGTCCGAGTAACACTCAGTGGTGCGAGTCAACAGGCGCTGTATATTATCAGGTGAGTCACTATCTTGAAGTTGGGTGTCATCAGCATAGAAGTGGTGTTTTATAGAGTGGGAGTTGATGATGGTGGACAGGGGGGAGGTATAAAGAGTGAAAAGAACAGGGCCAAGGACAGATCCTTGTGGAACACCACAGGTCAGGTATGCAGGTTGAGAGTAAGTGCCATTGATGAGAACAGTTTGTTTTCTGTTTGATAAATACGAAGTGAAAAAGGAGAGAGCAATGTCAGAGATGCCAAAAGTATGATGAAGTCTAGAAAGGAGAATACCATGGTCAATGGTATCGAAAGCTGCAGACAGATCAAGGAGTGTGAGGAGAGAGACTTTGCCAGTATCAGTTGCAAAGAGGAGATTGTTGAGAATGTGTAGTAGGGCAGTTTCAGTGCTATGGCACCAAGTACTACAATTAATTACAGCAGTACGTACACCAAGTACATCAATTAATTACAGCAGTATAGACACCAAGTACATCAATTAATTACAGCAGTACGAACACCAAGTTCTACAATTAATTACAGCAGTACGCACACCACGTACATCAATTAATTACAGCAGTACGTACACCAAGTACATCAATTAATTACAGCAGTACGCACACCACGTACATCAATTAATTACAGCAGTACGTACACCAAGTACTACAATTAATTACAGCAGTACAGATACCAAGTACATCCATTAATTACAGCAGTACGCACACCAAGTACATCAATTAATTACAGCAGTATGGACACCAAATACTACAATTAATTACAGCAGTACAAACACCAAGTACATCCATTAATTACAGCAGTACGCACACCAAGTACATCCATTAATTACAGCAGTATGGACACCAAGTACATCAATTAATTACAGCAGTACGCACACCAAGTACATCCATTAATTACAGCAGTATGGACACCAAGTACATCAATTAATTACAGCAGTACAAACACCAAGTACATCAATTAATTACAGCAGTACGAACACCAAGTACATCCATTAATTACAGCAGTACAAACACCAAGTACATCAATTAATTACAGCAGTACAAACACCAAGTACATCCATTAATTACAGCAGTACGAACACCAAGTACATCCATTAATTACAGCAGTACAAACACCAAGTTCATCAATTAATTACAGCAGTACGCACACCAAGTACATCCATTAATTACAGCAGTATGGACACCAAGTACATCAATTAATTACAGCAGTATGGACACCAAGTACATCAATTAATTACAGCAGTATGGACACCAAGTACATCAATTAATTACAGCAGTATGGACACCAAGTACATCAATTAATTACAGCAGTATGGACACCAAGTACATCAATTAATTACAGCAGTATGGACACCAAGTACATCAATTAATTACAGCAGTACGCACACCAAGTACATCAATTAATTACAGCAGTATGGACACCAAGTACATCAATTAATTACAGCAGTATGGACACCAAGTACATCAATTAATTACAGCAGTACGAACACCAAGTCATCATCATCATCATCATCAGGTGGATCCTCAGGGTATGTGCAGACGGGTTGGGGAGATTGTTCACAGGAAAAATACATGCACTCAACTGGTTGTTTAAAATCAAAAGATGGCACGCTTATCATGGAAAAAGACAAGGTATTAGACAGATGGGGAGAGTACATTAAAGACCTTTTTGAGGATGACAGAAACGAAGAACACATTATAAAAAAGAACTTTGAAGGACCACCCATAATGAAAAATGAAGTCAGAGCAGCACTGAAAAAGATGAAAACAGGAAAAGCCCCAGGACCAGACAACATTACTACAGAGATGATTGAAGCCCTGGAGGAATTTGGCATAGAAAAAATAACAGTCCTCCTAAATGAAATTTATGACAATGGAAAAATCCCCAAAGATATGTCAAAATCAATTTTCATTGCACTTCCAAAGAAGACAGGGGCTATAGAATGCGAACTCCATCGCACAATCAGTCTGATGAGCCATGTAACAAAAATCCTGTTAAGAATAATCATGAGGACAAGGAATAGAATCAAAAGAGAAATAGCAGAAGAACAGTGTGGATTTGTGGAAGGGAAAGGAACTATTAATGCCATATACATCCTAAGAACTATTATAGAGAGATCAATCGAGCTTCCTTAGCTTCATTGCACCTATTCCTGATTTCTTTGTTTATCTTCCTGTTTGTCTCCTCGTTTCTCTTTACGTTCCTCCCTCCATCAAGCCTAAAATTTCTTTTGTCATCCAGTTCCTTTTTTGCTTTTCTATCTTCTTCAGGGATTTCTTCACAAGCTTCATTTATCGAATTTCTCAACTTTGTCCATTGTTCTTCACTGTCACCAACGTCTTCCAGAGCACTGAATTTTGTTTTGAACATGTACATTATTTTTTTACGTTTCACTTCGTCTGAGTCCAAGATTTAGTTTGATGTTGCTTTTGGTCTGTTTCCTTTTTCTTAATTTCAGCCTAAATCTTCCCATTACAGGATTGTGGTCACTGTTGCAGTCTGCACCTGGTAGTGTTTTTGCTGACAGTAAAGAATTTCTAAATCTTTTATTTATCAGGATGTTGTCAATCTGACTTTTTGTATTATCTCCTGGATTCATCCAAGTCCATTTTCTTCTATTAGGCTGCTCAAACCAGGTGTTTCCTACCATAAACTCATTCATCTGTACCCATTCTTACAAGTTTCCCTCCCCTTTCATTTCGCCATGAGGTCCAACTATATCCTCCACTCTATCCTTTCCCACTGTAGCATTACAATCTCCCATTATCATGGTAACTTCTTGTGATTTGCATTGGACCTTGGCCATTTATAACACTTCGTAGAAGTTGTCGATGTCTTCCTGAGTACTTGTGGATGTTGGTGCATACACCTGAATGATGTTGATATCAAATGGTTTGCCTCCCAATTTGACCAGCAAGACTGACGGACACACCCCAGTATTCCTCAACTGCTTTTGATTTGTCCCTGTCCATTACGATGCCTACTCCTCTTTCATGTGAGTTTCCACCAGAGTATATCATTGTATACACTCCTGATGTCATCATGCCTGCCCCCTTCCATCTCACTTCCCCTAGTCCTGAAATACTAATGTTAAGCCTTTCCATCTTCATTTTGACATTGTCTAATTTGCCTTTTTGGAACAAAGTTCTGATGTTCCATGTTGCTATTTTAGTATTTTTGAGTTTGAGTTTTGTAGCAGTAGCTTTTTGACGGTCTGGTGTCACCTGCGCCGCATGACGGTCCCTACCAGACGAAAGTGTTCCATCGAACCACCTATTTACGTCGTTATATTTATTTTTATTTTGTCTGTCCATACCTTTCTACGGAGAATACGATGGTGGTTTTCCGTTGCCTTCCATCGGTTTTTTTTTTTTTTTTCGGTCTCTCCACTAGTCTTTGTCGTTCCCAGAACAACCTACAAGGCAGTAGGGTGATTTTTTTTCTTTCAGGATTATCTCTCCCAAGATGTCCACAAGGCAGTGGAACTATTTACCCATAGCTGGTGGTCTGGTTCGTGGGCACCAGGGCATATCCACACGCCGGTGGGCCTGTGTGCCGCACGTCTGGGGGCCAGACCTCCTCTGAGTCCCTAGAGATTTAGCCCGAGTCCGTGAGGTGCTCAGTTACCGCATGTCGCCACGAGGAGGCATAACGTAGGGCTTGCTGATGGACAGGCTATGTACTGACAGGAAGAGACTTACACGTTCTGCCCTTCTTTTCGCATAGCTGCAAGCAGCAGTGCTAGCCAGCGGTGCAGGCTAAAAGTGAGAGGTGACAAGAACGCAGTCACTAGGCGACACACTAGACGCATCACATCTGCCGTTGACAGGTACCCTTACCTTTACAGAGACTCTGGCATTTTTTTACATTGTGCAGGTACCCATACTTTTAGAGAGACTCTGGCATTTTATACAATATGGCTTAAGCACCCATAGTTTTACAGCGACTTTAGCATTTTACACGTTGTGGATGTGCAGGTATCCATACTTTTAGAGAGACTAGCATTTTACACATTGTGGATGTGCAGGTATCCATACTTTTAGAAAGACTCTAGCATTTTACACATTGTGGATGTGCAGGTATCCATACTTTTAGAGAGACTAGCATTTTACACATTGTGGATGTGCAGGTATCCATACGTTTAGAGAGACTAGCATTTTACACATTGTGGATGTGCAGGTATCCATACTTTTATAGAGACTCTAGCATTTTACACATTGTGGATGTGCAGGTATCCATACTTTTAGAGAGACTCTAGCATTTTACACATTGTGGATGTGCAGGTATCCATACTTTTAGAGACACTCTAGCATTTTATGCATTGTGGATGTGCAGGTATCCATACATTTAGAGAGGATCTAGCATTATATACATTGTAAGTGATAGGCACCCATACTTTTAGAGGGATTCTACCGTTTTGCACATTGTACGTGCATAGGCACTCATACTTTCATGTTATGTCCCTTGTGATTTGTACAATGTCGAAACAGGTGCACCACAATGTAGTTTTGAAAGAGCCTTCTGTGTTCACTGAAGAAAGCAACTGGAGGAGTGAATATACATGTTAATGATTATATTCACTTCTTTCACTCACTTCCCAAGTGAACATGCGTATGTGACTTATCGACCATTTATATGTCCTGAATACCTAAATGGGTAATAAGACACAAAGTGGTTGTAATATTGTAATATGATGTATGAAAGACAAAGAGTTAATTATTTCATTTGTTGTATCATCATCCTCACAACGTCATCATCAAGAGAGGGAATGCAAGAGCAAGAGCAATTACGTCTCACAGTTTTCCCAAATATAGACATCAATCAGCCATACACATATTGCATAACGTGCGTTTGTAATCATTTCCAGTAAGTGTGTCACCCGGAATTAATACACTGAATTCACAACAATGGATTGTTGAAGTAATGCTTTTACTGTTGAAATTTTCGTCCGTTTCAGTTTCAGTATTGTTTCATTGTATTCAGTATAATTATCCAGGAAATAAGTCTATCTAAAGTACACCACAAGCTGTACATTTTTCTGTCTTGTTTTAGTGTCTGTGTATTTTGCCACTTTAAATGTGTAGGTCATGCCCTTCACCCGAGTCTAAATAATACTTTTCTGTGATCAAGTTTTAAGCATTTACTGGATATGGTTTTAAGTGGTAGTTAGTCGCGATTTTTTATACAACACATAATCTTGAATCCTGGTGGTTGGCATATAATCTGTATACTGATATATATATATATATATTGTCCAAGCTTTTGAATACTGGTAGATTTACATCTTTCTTCTTTACTAAGAATAATTGCTCACAAAATTGTATGTGTACTTGTCTTCAAGGGGTCACTTTTTTGGACGATTACTAAATAATTAGTTGATTGGAGAACTTTGTGTTCTGCCATAGTTTCTTTTCTTTTCTTTTTTTTTTATAGCAGAACCACCTTGTATCATTATCATAAGTTGATAATGTGTGTGTCATTGTTGTGTCATCAAGATGTATTACTATTCATAGAGTTAGATTCTTTGTTAGCTCTTCTCAGAACATCCACGGTTTTGTTTGTTCTACCATCTGTTTTTGAGAATAAAATGAGGTTGCCGTTTTTGTGTAAGATAACTTCTAGGGAGGAACGTACTATTCTGTGTTTTGAATACTATGTGAACCGCACATGAATAAAGAGAAGAGTCGGTTTTTGATGACGATTATAGCTTTTGTCTTTTCTAGGTTACTTTCCCAATTTCTGTTATTTGCAATAATCATGAAGTTTGTCCAGTGCAATATTGTGTAATCGGTTTACTGGTTAAAGAAATCACAGAGTACTAAACATGGATTATTATGTTCCCTACTATACCTCCGTGGTGTGAATCATTTTGTCTGTAATTTAAGATGCAGTGAAATCAGTCTAGTGCATTTCAGACATAAAGATTAGATCAAGTGAAACCCACATGTGACACAGCTCTCAGTTTGTCTCAGGCACCTTTACCTGTAGCTCTGTTGGATTGCCAGCCTGTCGTAGTGAGCAGTGTTCTTAAAGTAGTGCGGAATTTGGAGCCAAATGAATAATAAATGAAAAAATTGAAGGATGAGTTGAAATAGTTAAACAGTGATGCAGTAAGTGTAAGCAGGTAATAAGTATTGTAGAGGTGTCCTCCCATACCAAGGTCTTTGATGAAGAGCATACTGATTCGCAAAACAGACCGTGGAGTAAATGCGATGACGAAGATAACAGACGCTCCAACCAGCATCCTGGTCAGGGATACGTCACGGCTCGACATGGCGGCAGTGGTCAAAGATGACTTTTCTCTCCATTCAGTCATTGACCGGAGTTTGACGACAGTGATGATGGTGGCGATTGTGACAGTAATAACACAAAACTGTGGAATTATTAGACCAAACATCATTGAGTCTAATGTGTCGATCAGTTCCTTGTTGCGCAAGAAAAAATTGCTGGGGTAGATCGCCAATTCGGTAAGGTTGTTCATAGTATCAAACACACACACGATATTCCACTTGGCATTTGTCACAAAGAAGGCTCCAAGAATGACAGTGGAAGGCAGCAGGATGATGACCCACATGGTCTTTGTCTTCAGCACTGTCTGAGAACGTAGTGGACTCACCACACAGAAACACCGCTCACAGGCAATGATGGTGCTTATCCAGGATGAGGCCCAGCCAAACCCAAACAGACCAACGAGGTGATTGTTCATGAAGAATTCTAGTAAGGGTCCTCGTAAAGGCTGATGGGTCAACTCCAGGTATATTCGATCTGCGTAATGACAGAAGGCCTGCAGCGTGTAGATCAAATCCGCCAGTGACAGAAAGAACAGACACAGATTGATACGCTCTTTGATGCCATGCTTGAAGAAAACCACAGTGTTCAGTATGTTACAGGGAACGCTGATGAGAAAAAGTATAGGCATGAATATACCATAGATGATTCTCTCATAAGTATCTGTCACCTGTCTGCTGATCAAATTGTGAGGATTGTCCCATGGAATGAAGTCTGCTGTAATGTTCAGAATAATGCAGTCTTTCGCAACTTCAAATGGAATAACAGGAGAGTTGATGTATGTTATATGTGAGCTTGTGGTGGAATTTGTGTCAGAAGGAAGTGCTTCCATTACAGTCAAGGGATTTCGCTATCAATTATTTCAACGATGTAATAGTTCACCGAAAATATCAATGTGAGTTTCAACAAAACAATCTAAATATCATATCGTTTTGAATCTCTCAGAAACCTTAAGTATAATGACAATTGTTTTCAGGGTGCCAGGGGTGATAAGTATTTTACGAGCAAATGAAATATTTTGAAACGTATTATGTGAAATGTTTTAGACAATACCAGTGCGACGTATCCAGGATGTATCTTTGTTGTACTGTATAGAAGAGAATACACACACATACAGACAGACAGACACACACACACACACATACATACACACACACACATATATATACATACACACATACACACACATACACACACACGCACACACACACACATCATACACACACAATAACACACACATACACACATACACACACACATACACACACATACACACACACATACACACACACACATACACACACACTAACACACACACACGCACACACACACACACTAACACACATACATACACACAAACAAGCCACAAGGTCGGGGTTACTCTTCTGTGTCAGCAACTAAGGGTCATCGTTGTCTCTATATTCCTAGTTTCAAATTGTTATTTCAAAAATTCTCAGTCATAAAACTTTTATCCATGAATGAAAGATGAAGTTAACGCAGTGTTGAAAAAGGTGAAACTGGGAGAAAAAAAATAGACAATTTTACTAGAGAAATGAAGGAGGCTCTAGATGAATTTGGTGTTGAAAAAATAGAGTCCTGATACATGCAATTTATGACACAGGAAAAATCCCAAAACATTCGTCAAAATCAATTTTCATTGCACCTCCAAAGAAAGCAGGGGCCATAGAATGCGAGCCCCATCGTATAATCAGCTTGGAGACTCATGTGATAAAGATTCTGTCAAGAGTAATCATGATTAGGACAAGGAATAGAATCAAAAGAGAAAGCAGAAGAACAATGCGATTTTGTTGAAAGGAAAGAAAGGAACTATTAATGCTATACACATCCCAAGAACTCTCATAGAAAGATCAATTGAGTTGAATAAAGATTTGTATTTATGTTTTGTTGAATATTTCAATACTTTTGACCAGGTTAGACACGAAGAATTGGCCAACTAACTAGAAAGGCTAAATGTTGATGGAAAGGATCTGAAAAATAATAAGAAATATATAGTGGAAACAAACAGTAGCAATAAAGTAAAAAAAATTAGAAAAGTTCTTTCGAAAATATTAAAAGCGGGGCTAGGCAGGGATGTGTTCTGTCACCAGATTTGTTTTAAATTTACAGCGAAACCATCATGAGAAACCTAGAAGAAGATGCTGGAATATAGGTTGCAGGAAAATGCGAAACTATCTTCGTTAAGCAGATGACACCGTTCTAATCTCAGAAAATGAAAAAGTCCTACAAACTCTTGTGAATATAAGAGAAATAGACAGCAAAAACAAAGGGCTGGAGCCAAATAGGAAACCATGATAATCAGTAAAAAATAGGAAATCCCCTAATGCAAAATATCAGCTAATGGCACAAAACATTGAGACCAGTTGATAAGTTCAAATATCTGAGAGCAGTCATCTCACCAGATAGTAGATGCACATTAGAAATAGTGAGCAGAATCACCCAAGCTAAACCAACATTCATGAAAACAAAAATCATTCTTACCAACAAATGCCTGTCGATTAACATCAGGAAGAGAGTTCTTCAGTGTTATATAGAACTGATACTATTGTACGGATGCGAAGTGTGGACAGTCAACACGCAAAGTCAAAACAAGATTAAACCAGCTGAAATGTGGTTTCTAAGAAGAAGGTTAAGCGTTCCAAGAACAGCAAAGAAAACAAACGAGACAGTCCTGAAAGTGACAAACACAAAAAGAACATTAATCAAGAAGATTTAAAAAGAAAATAAGGAATATCTATTGGACATATTATGAAGCAAGAGAACTTTGAGTACCTAGTCACAACAGGAAAGCCAGAGAGACAACATGTACCAGGTAGACCCAGGGAAAATATTGGATGGACTTATTCAGTGGATGAAGACAGAAAGGGTGGGAGATGTACTTGCTGCGACAAAAGATAGATACGTATGAAGGGCCATGATTGCCAACGCCAAGTGGCATAGCACATGATGATGATGATGATGAAAGCCTGTATAATCCAGTTGTTGTTGTGTTTTTTTCTTTTCAATTTCATGTGCACTGATGTTACTGATGACAAGTGATATAGAAAATCCGAAAGATATGGCAAATGTGATACGCCTGCATTTAATGTCCAATGCGCTGGCGAGATCTTGGGCGGGTTTATAAGTAAGGCTGAGGCGTCTGTCTTGTTTTTCCCCTTCCCCTCTCCCACCATGTTAATGACTGTTTACAGCTGTCAAAGATTTTTCTACAGGGAAGACAACTTAGTCTTGACTGTGTTATCGGTTGTGTCCATTTAGTGCCACAGTACACGTGTCTTACTCACTCACTCATAGAACAATATCACTCTTTGGAATAGTGTCTGCCCGCACTGCTCTCCTGGTCTCTGTTCTCTACGTCTGTCTTTCCTTCACCAGTTGAAAATCCCGGGACTGCTATGACCTGTCCATTCTTCGGCACTTACTAGGTAGTTTGTTCGTGGTCTTTCCCTTCCTCTTTTGCCCTGAACTTTTCCTTGGATGACATCTTTCATAAGAGTGCATTTTTTTTGTTTCTGCACACACACACATATCCAAAGAAGGTTAAATCATTTAAAGACGACCTGTGCGAGTTTTCTCTGGGTTTTCGCTCGTCGAGTATGTTCTGATCTTATCACGTTCCTTGTCTTTCCAGTTCACCCTTAGGTGTTGCCTACAGAACCACTGAATTTATTTCCTTTGTGTCTTTCTCTTCTGGTTCATCCGTCAGCTCCATATATCATGATGGTCCAGACCAGCCATTTTATTATTTTCATTTTTAATTTTGTGTCCATTGCTTTGTCTTTCTAAATATCTGTGAGGTCTATTAACCGTTTCTTGCCATGCCAATTCCGGTTATGATGTCGGTAAAACAATCTGCATTGTTGAATTTGATTAATCCTAAATGCTTGAACTGACTGTCATCTTCCACTATATCTTGACCTGTGTAAACGGATTTAGTTGGACCTTGGCCAGTGTGTAAAAATGTTATTTTCTTGGCATTCAGTGAAAGGTTGTTCTCTTAACCGACCTTATTCAAGACATTCAACATGGATGATGCCTCCTGGTGATCGTTTGTGCTGAGTGCTGTGTCGTCAGCATACCTGAGGTTTGAGATTTTTCCACCTCACATTTTTAAGCTGTTTTATTCCATGTTGGGTCCCTAATAACCTGTTCCATGTATATATTGAACAAATGTGGTGACAGGATACCTTCTTGGTACACACCTTTCTTGATGTTAATGGTTCAGTATGTTTGCTGTCCCATCTGATTTTGGCACTCTGATTTTCGAAGAGAGATTTTATGATGGCAACGAGGTGGGCTGGAAAGCCATTTGTGTGAAGGATAGCAAACAGCTCTTGATGTCTGAGATTGTGGAAAGCCTTGTTGTAGTCAATGAAAATTATATACCCCTCTCTTGAATCCTTATAATCTGTTCTATCAGTGCCTGCACGGTGCAGTGCATGTCTTTAGCTTCTCTTCCTTTTTTTCCAAATTCACTTGATACTGTGCAGTTACAAACGTACAAATAAATTCATAACAGCAACAGCCGTAATTAACACGTATAATGTAAATTTCTACATAACTGTAAAAAAATTACATATTCATGTTAAGACACACACATCTGAACAAAGTAGAACTGACAGCTACAAACCTTGAAAAGATAATGAAATTATACATGGGCAGATCAGTCATACTGTTAACCTTCCAATTTGTTTTTATAATGAACTATATTACTACTAAACAGGAAGTCGGATCAAGTTACACCTGAAATGAGTATAAGTATGACAGTCATTTTTGAGAGCTTGTAAGATCTACGCCAATCTTGCACTGTATTCTTCAATGTAGTATTTTGAGGCCCGAGAGTTCTTCAAGGAGGTATTTTTGAAGTCTCACAAACATTGCATTTACAGATATACATCTATCCAAGAAGGATATTTAAATCAATTATCAAATTTCTTTGTCTAATTTAGATCGACGCCAAACAGCACAATGTTTGCAATTGATCTAAGATTTGCACAAGTAACACATTTAGATTTCAACAATTCTTCAATCTTTACACAGAATTGTTTGATACCTAAGCGTGTCCAAAATGCATGGCCAGTGCTATTTCATCATCCATGTGTCTCCCTCATTCGAATAGTGTGCCAGATAATAATTCAGCCTTTTTTTTTTTCTTTTTTTTTTTTTTTGAAAATCCATGTGCTTTGTTTATGACAGTAT
The DNA here is from genome assembly GCA_030674185.1 of Monoplex corrugatus. Classification (NCBI taxonomy): domain Eukaryota; kingdom Metazoa; phylum Mollusca; class Gastropoda; order Littorinimorpha; family Ranellidae; genus Monoplex; species Monoplex corrugatus. The sequence goes on from JAPXFY010000026.1 coordinate 19,080,571, forward strand.
TTCCATTTATGATTTTTGTTTTTCATTATCTGGGGCTGGTTCTGAAAGCAAATCAAATGGCGAGGTTGATTTCATATGACTGCAAAAGTGATTGTCTACCATACAATTGTGCTTTCAGAATAAGTTATCATTGATTCTATTTAAAACAAAGTTCCAAACTTTGTTAAAAGGGGGTAGAATTCAAAAGATACATTTTCCGTTTGTGTTTCGTTGTTTGTTTTGTCTTGTTTTTTGTTTTGTTTTTCAGCCAGGAAAGTTTCAAAACTCAAAAATACTTTTATGATATCTGATGTGTTTAAACCTCAATTTCGTATGTGATATTTGACGGGCTTTCTGTTAATTCGGTCCTGTTTATGATTCCAAACAAACAAAAGACATTTTATAACATTGTTGACAAAATCTGATCTGGAAGCAGAATCCAAAAATGAATTAGTTTGGGTGAAATAATGCTTATAGTCTAGCAACTCTTGCAAGAGGATTTACGTTTCTTTTTATCTAGATTTTGAACAAAGTATTATTTCTAATAACTTTGTACTGTATAATTCATTTTACAGCATATGTGAACGGTACATCAAATGTCTTCAATCCTCGCCAATTCTTGGTTGTTGTTTTTTGGCTGTTTGTTTGTTTCTTTGTTTGTTTGTTTCTTTGTTTTTTGTTTGTTTTTTGTTTGTTTGTTGTTGTTGTTTTGGGGGGTGTTTATTTGTTTGTTTTGTTTTTGTTTCAATTCTGCACGTATTCTAGTTTACTTTTCTTTCAAAGTATTTTGCCAGCATTCCAAAAGCTCTGAAATTTTCCAAATTTTCAGACGATGAGGAACTTTTTTAAAGTAAATCACATCTCCATTAATCAAGCCTTATGCCTGGATCCAGCCGTACGCTGGTTCTGGTCCTACAGTCCAACCTAGTGCATGGATTTTATTATCTTATTCTAGTATTAGTACCAGTCCGTCGTTGGAACAGTCTTGGCTACATTGTAATGGCGTGCGTACCTGTATCCCTCATCTTAAAAAAAATGAAATAGAACGAATAAATAAATACAAATAAAACATAAAAATGGCTGAATGAAGACACAACCACCTACTAAATATAAACTTGTCACACAGTACAGAAAGCCACCCACCCCCCCAGTCCACACTACACATAGCCTTGGCTGCTGCCTATCAACATGATGAAAACATCTGCATAGCCCATCCTGTGTGGCGTCCATCTCCGAGGGAAGAATTATAAAACTAAGAAATAAGGAAAAACAACTCACACACACACACACACACACATATATATATATATATATATATATATATATATATATATATTATAATAATTATATAATATTATATATATATGTATGTATGTATATATAATTTATATATATATATACATGTATATACACACGCATACATCCAGAAGAATACAGTAAATCACACAGTAAAGAAAAGACAACAAAACAAACCACAACAAAACAGCAGAAGAAGAACAAAGCACAAAAAAGAAAATATACACATTGAAGTACACACATCAACAACATAGACACAAGAAGAAGCAGACAATAACATAACAAACTTAAGTCATACAGACAACAATCAACAAACAGACCACAAACACACACACACACCAACAGTGTGACAACGTTCCCCATTCTCCAGCTGTCTTTTCCCTTTCTTCTCATTTATTTCATGTCTGTTTCAGAAAAGGCCCAAACACTTTCCAGTCCACGCTACAGGAGTCTGCCCAGTGTTATTATTGAAATAGTACTAATTTTGTCTGATGATGGCTCCTGTTTTTCTTTTCATCAGTAGATTTTCGGTCACTTCCCCTAGCTATTCTTTTTGAGTAACACGATCAATAGTATGATGACTCAGATTTTGTTTGCGAAGGTACGATTTTAAGTGTCTAAGAACTTTGCACTTTCCAAGGCGAACAGCTCAGAAATGTTCAACGTACTCGAGAAAATCAACGAATGGCGACTAGAGATATCTAAGGCAGTGCAGGTGGCCAACACTCCACAAAAGTGACTGATCAGACATTGATTGACTGACTGACTGATTGACTGATTGATGATTGATGATTGACTGATGACTGATGACTGTTGATTGATTGATTGATTGATTGATTATTGATTGATATATTATTCATTTATTTAATTGTTTATTTATTCGTTATTCATTTGTTTATTGGCTTGTTTATTTGTTATTCTATTTATTTGTTTAATTATGAATATATCTGTTTCTGTACTGTTAATGTTAAGAGCCATATCATCTGTAGATAAGTCAAGTGAGGATATTTTCGACTCTCTTGAGTCCTGACAGAAGGTATTTAGAAGTGAATTGCAGAAATCAATCCTTCAGAAAGGAGTAGCTAAGTATTTAGTTGACCAACCGGCAAACAGAAGTGAGATGCTGTTGAAATAACAGAGTATCATTAAGAGTTACTTCCAGGTTAACAAGAAGGTTAGACAACTGAATATCTTTTCCACTGAGGAGAATAGAGGGACAGGGAAGGGGTTAAAAGAAAAAACGGCTTCTGGAAGACGATAACCGTTCAGTCTAATCGTTGGTAGATTTCATTCGATTAGATGCTTCCGAATGGGTCGACACACAAGACAGTAAAAACGTTCCGACAGGCTTGGTCTGCAGAGAGTTTCAGAGCATCACTCAAGCTTCTATCCACCAGTTAGAGGTCTCTGTCAACCGTCTGGCGCCAGTTCATTTTTGGTCTTCCTCTCCTTCGCTGTGGTTTCTAATTCAAGTACTCAGCTGGCAGGTCTGGAAGACTGCAGTCTAGTGGCATGGCCCAGCCAACTCAGTCGACGTTGCAGAGGATGTTGGTAGCTGGGATCTGTTTGTTCTTGAATTTACTTCGTTGCTTGTCACAAGTCTTTCCATTTGATGCCCAGAATTTTGCAAAGACACGTTAGGTCAAAGGATCCAAACTTCTTCTCTTGACTTGTTCTCAGTGCCACGTTTCACAGCTGTACAAACCGAGAACAAAATGGAGTTGTACAACTGGAAGTTTAGTTCAAGAATTGTTTTCTTGCTGTTCCAGATTTTTGACAGACTTTTTAATTTTCTTGTTGCTTTACACATGCGACAGTTCAGTCCCGTAGTCATGTCTCTT
>JAPXFY010000026.1:19088686-19091186 GCA_030674185.1 Monoplex corrugatus
CATCTGCGTACTGAATGTTGTTTATCATTTTCCCTCCAACCTTTAATCCAGGGTCTTCTTCTAGGTTTCTCATGATGTTTTCGCTATATAGTGAAAACAGATCTGGTGACAAAACACAACCCTGTCTGACTCCTCTTTTGATGTTTTGAAAAGAGCTTATATTGTTTTCTATTCTCATCGCAGCTGTTTGAGGAGGCAGGCCATTTGATATCAATATCATTCAGGTGCATGCACCAACATCCACAAGTACTCAGGAAGACATCGACAACTTCCACAAAGTACTAGAGATGGCCAAGGCCCAATGTAAATCACAAGAAGTTAAGTAATAATGGGAGATTTTAATGCTAAAGTGGGACAGGATAGGGTGGAGGACAGTTGGATCTCATGACCTTGGTACACAAAATGAAAGGGGAGGGAAACTTGTAGAATGGGCACAGATGAATGAGTTCATAGTAGGAAACACCTGGTTTAAGCAGCCTAAAAGAAGAAAATGGACTTGGATGAGTCCAGGAAATAATACCTTTGATAAGATTGACTACATCCTGATTAACAAAAGATTTAGAAATTCTTTACTGTCAGCAAAAACACTACCAGGCGCAGACTGCAGCAGTGACCACAATCCTGTAGTGGGAAGATTTAGGCTGAAATTAAGGAAAAGGAAACAGACCAAAAGCAATACGAAACTAAATCTTGGACTCTTAAGGACAGATGAAGTGACACGTAAAAAATGTTAATGTACATGTTCAAAACAAATTCAGTGCTCTGGAAGACGTTAGTGACAGTGAGGAGCAATGGACAAAGTTGAGAAATTCGATAAATGAAGCTTGTGAAGAAATCCCTGAAGTAGATAGAAAAGCAAAAAAGAACTGGATGACAAAGGAAATTTTAGGCTTGATGGAGGAACGGAGGAAGGCAAAGAGAAACGAGGAGATATATAGGAAGATAAACAAAGAAATCAGGAACAGGTGCAATGAAGCTAAGGAAGCTTGGCTGAAAACAAAATGCAAAGAAATAGAACACCGACACAAAACGGATCCTCAGGGTATGTACAGAGGAATTGAAGAAAATGTCCACAGGAAAAATAAATGCTCATCAACTGGTTGCTTAAAATCGAAAGATGGTACGCTTATCATGGAAAAAGACAGAATGTGAGACAGATGGGAAGTGTACATTAAAGACCTTTTTGAAGATGAGAGAAACGAAGAACACATTATAAAAAAAGAACTTTGAAGGACCACCCATAATGAAAGACGAAGTTAGAGCAGCACTGAAAAAGATGAAACCAGGAAAAAACCCAGGACCAGACAACATTACTACAGAGATGATTGAAGCCCTGCAAGAATTTGGTATTGAAAAAATAACAGTCCTTCTAAATGAAATTTACGCACTGGAAAAATCCCCAAAGATATATCAAAATCAATTTTCATTGCACTTCCAAAGAAGACAGGGGCTATATAATGCGAACTTCATCGCACAATCAGTTTGATAAGTCATGTAACAAAAATCTTTTTAAGAATAATCATGATGAGGACAAGGAATAGAATCAAAAGAGAAATAGCAGATGAACAGTGTGGATTTGTGTAAGGGAAAGGAACTATTAATGCCATATACATCCTAAGAACTATCATAGAGAGGTCAATCGAGATGAATAAGGGTTTATGTTTATGCTTTGTTGATTATACCAAGGCTTTTGATCAGGTAAGATATGAAGAATTGATCAACCAACTAGTAAGACTCAATATTGATGGAAAAAATCTTCGAATAATCAGAAATATGTATTGGGAACAAACAGCTTTAATGTGAATAGAAAACGATATACGCTCTTTCCAAAACATCAAAAGAGGAGTCAGACAGGGTTGTGTTTTGTCACTAGATCTGTTTTCACTTTAAAGCGAAAACATCATGAGAAACCTTTTGTGAATATACTAGAAATAGAAAACAAAGGTAAGGGGTTGGAACTAAACAGCAGGAAGACTGAAATCATGGTGATCAGTAAAAAACATGAAATCCCCTCATGCAGGGTAACAGCAAACTGCACAAACTTGAGACAGGTTGATAAGTTGAAATACCTGGGAACGATCATTTCACCAGACGGCAGATGCACATCAGAAATAGCCAGCAGAATCGGCCAAGCTAAAACAGCATTCAAGAAGATGAAAAGCATTCTTACCAACAAATGCCTATCAATTAACATCAGAAAGAGAGTTCTTGTATGTTATATAGAACCAATACTGTTATACGGTTGTGAGGCGTGGACAGTCAACAAGCAAACCCAGAGCAGGATTGAGGCAGCTGAGATGTGGTTCTAAGAAGAATTTTGAGAGTTCCATGGACAACAAAGAAAACAAACGAGATAGTCTTGATGGAGGCAGACACAGGAAGATCATTCATAAGGCAGATTAGGAAAAGACAGGCAACATTTATAGGCCATTTTATGAGGAAAGGGGAATTGGAGCACCTGGTCACAACGGGAAAGCTGGAGTGAAAGTGAGCACCAGGT
>JAPXFY010000026.1:19093686-19103686 GCA_030674185.1 Monoplex corrugatus
TTAGACTAGTTTTAATACGTGAACAGCTTATATTATCTCACCCTCAAATTATATAAATACACAAATGATAAGTTAAAACACACGAACTGCGTGATTTTTCAACAATTTGTTCGAGAACTTACAGAAGAACGTGGTGGAGAACAGGATGACGAGCAGAACAGAATGTTCTGAACTGATTTTTACACAGGAACAATGCATATTTACACTAATTCATATTTCTAAGATCTTACAGAAGAACAAGACTTGTTCTTGAAACGTTCATCATGTAAACAATGTGTATTTCTACTGTTCCATTTATAGAATCTCACATAGGGACAAGGCTGGCATTGAGAAAACTTTATCATGTAAACAATGTGAGTTTTTACTGTTTCATTTCCAGAATCTAACATAGAAAGCTGGAGGGAAAGAGAGCACCAGGTAGACCCAGGGAGAGAATGCTGGACGGACTTGCAGAGTGGCTGGGGATGAAGAGGGTGGGGGAGATGCTGGGGGCAATGAGAGATAGAGATGGTTGGAAGTCCATGGTCGCCAACGCCATGCGGCAGGGCACCTGATGATGATGATGAACATAGAAGGAAAGTTCGTACTGAATGAAAAGTATCACGTCAACAACGTGTATTCACACTATCTCATTTCTAGAATGTGATATGGGAACAAGACTCGTGCTGAGGAAACCTTATCACGTGAACAGTGTGTAATTATACTATTACATTTTAGCAGTTTACATGGGAACAAAGTTCAAACTGATAATTTTATTCTAGAGTTTTACAGAAAGACATGGATGAGAACAGTACACACTGGACTAAATTCTACATGTGGAAAATGATTGTGTACATCATTTTGTACTCATAAGTTATCTAGACGTTTTGGGAAAAAACAATGGACAATACGGAAAATAGAGCTCTTTTATTTTAGAACTATCAAGGTTAACATTTTTTTTCTTAAACTGAACATAAATTCTACATATAGATTAATTATCGTATCAAAAGCAGCAACAAGAAAGGAATAATTCTGTCAATTGTTCCTCTCAGGAAATCTGCATCAGTACTGTCTGAACTCCTGACAGCTTTGATTTCTATGCCAGTGTTCTAAAAATATAAGTCCGTCTCATTATCTGGTCGTTCACAAACTTTGCAGAGTTCGGGTATCTGCAACACAAACTTTACCCATGTAAGTACAATGAAAACTTCCTCACTCCTTATAAGGGCTGTTAGGCACTGCTGCTCAGTTCTGGACAGTTTCTTGTTTGTGTAGCAAAGAGACAAAAGTCTTTGAGCGTGCTCTGGCGTCAAGACAGCTCCACTGCCTACATATAATGCATCCATTCCCAATATGTAGATCTTAGACATACTAGGAACACGAAAATGAGGACATATTGGTATGCTCCTGTGAATCTCCCCGCTCTACTTTGTTGGGTTTTCCGTCTTCAGTAGGTAAGTGGTGCAGTGACGGCGGCAAAGTTGAGAATGAAACACTGGTAGAAACAGGTCAGTCACTTTCATAACCTACGACAATTATTTGCCAATCCAGAAATCCATCTGGGAAAGTCCATCATTCCATCTGTAAAAGAAGCTAAGTTTCTGGGCTTGATCTTTGATCAAAAAAGTAACATAACTCTTGAGAGTCACGGAATTATCTCCCATGTAGAATTTCTCAAACCCAACACAGTTTGCGCTACGCATTCAGCTAGCATAGACGCAGTCACAAAGCAAAAAGTGGTAAGCTCAGAACTTACCACTTTATGCTTTGTGGCTGTGTCTATGCTAGCTAGGTTACACATGGGTCTCACATCCTACACTCATTCATACCTTTTGAAAACTGAAAAAGCACCAATGTGACGAGCTGTTGAGCATCAGACACCTCCTCCTTGATTGCTGGGACTTGTTCGATGTGAGACAAAAGTACTACACGGCCGACTCCCTGAGGACCGTCCCTCTGACGCAATTTTCCAGTTGTTACAAGAGATCAATAGACTTGCAAGGTTAATGGTGAGCATGGTTTTTAACACTTTTTTTTTTTGGTCTTAACAGGGGTTCTTTTTTTTACGTGTTGTTAGCCCTGATATGGCTGTAGTAGTCGGCTGGGCTGTGAGCAATATGAACTGGAAATTGAATATATATACATATATATATATATATATATGTGTGTGTGTGTGTGTGTGTCTGTCTGTGTGTGTGTGTGTGTGTGTCTGTGTGTGTGTGTCTGTCTGTCTGTGTGTGTGTGTGTGTGTGTGTACATATATACATACAGATATATATATATATATATATATATATATATATATATATATATATATATATATATATATATATATATATATATAAGCGGTCACACAGCAGACTGTTGACTGAGTGATCCTGGTTCCGAACTCCTTTGATGAAAAAAGTATTGTGGGATTTTTTCTAATCTGACCAGCCCCTATCCAGAGTGGAGCGTACTAATGGGCTCATTGAGAAGACTGGGACTACACAGTTGAGTCTCATTCTCCTCACAATGCGTTATTTAAAGTGTTTAAACCTCCTGACTAACACTGCCGGCGTCTGTATCTATCAGGCCTGTTTGACGACATGATATACTATGATAGTAAACTCAGAGTACAGCACTGTTGCAAATCTGAATCCTGTATGGGGGTACCATAGCATGATGATCATCATCCCATGATCATGAAACCATCAATTATTATAATATTGTGAACATGTTTCGGGAACCAATGGCCCTTTGCGTACTGACCTCGTGGTGTCATCGGGTTAGGTGAAGTTAGTGTCAACAGTTCATACAGATTGTTGCTGGAGCACTGTCGTGGTGATCACTTTACAGGGAGTCTCTCATGTGGTCTGGTTTCGTGACTGAGCGATTACTGTTACTACTAAGAGGCTTAGTAAAGCAATGGACTGAGCAAGCTGGATCAGAACAGGTGCTGAGAAACTCCCTCGACTTGACTAGCAGCAGTACAGGATCTGCTCTAGAAGGTGGACCCAAGGTGGCTTGACATTTCTGGCTTTCATAGGCTTCCTGGCGCTGAGACTTCGACCTAATGAACTTGAGACTGGTGGTGTGTTGTGGAGCCAGGACGAGTGGCGTGGGGTTCTTAAGGCGGTGCAGAAGCTGGGACATGAAAACGTATATCCATTATGTGTAATGTTAAGACAACATTGGTATTTAGTCCTACCACGAGCAGAAGCTCGTGGTGCTCAAATTATATATCATATGGAATACTTTTGGAAAGTAGATACCTTTGGAAAACGCGTGTTAAGTTTGGGATACATTTGTCAATCTTGCATTTTGAGAGCTGATTGCCTGAATGAAGTATCATGATAGGTATGAGACAGACACATCGTTCTGGCAGCTTACCGTCGGTTTACAGATAAACTGTTTCGCCAGTACAATAATAATATCAGCAATACTGTTTTCACATTACTGAAAAGACTAAGCAGTTCAGGATTTACTGAAAAACTATTATGCAAGCATTATAATACCATCAACTATTCACTGCCATCGGTGTAATCCTCACTTGTTCAGTCGCGCTGTCGAGAGTTCGCTCAAGGCGGTGCGCACTGAAGCCAGATCTCAACCCAGCAGTTGCGCTGAAATGGTCGGCCGGATCGCTGATGAAAGCTACGCAAGTGGGTAGCCATTTTACTGACAGATGTGTTTAGTCTGGTAGTCATTATATCAACTATTCTGTTTGCATATTTTATTAACATTCAACACTGCAGGGTTTCGTGAAACTTTACACTTGCACTTTTAACTGATTAAGTTTTCTATTTAGATCCAAAACGTTTGTATACATGAACAAATCTTCAGTAATTATTCAACAGATTGCTTTGCATCATCGCATCATATAATATTTAGCACCTCAGTACAATATAATATACTAAAGCCAATTACATAAGCACTACAAGAATAGGTTCAATGAAATCTGTCTAGTGCATTTCAGACATAAAGATTAGATCAAGTGAAACCCACATGTGACACAGCTCTCAGTTTGTCTCAGGCACCTTTACCTGTAGCTCTGTTGGCTTGCCAGCCTGTCGTAGTGAGCAGTGTTCTTAAAGTAGTGCGGAATTTGGAGCCAAATGAATAATAAATGAAAAAATTGAAGGATGAGTTGAAATAGTTAAACAGTGATGCAGTAAGTATAAGCAGGTAATAAGTATTGTGGAGGTGTCCTCCCATACCAAGGTCTTTGATGAAGAGCATACTGATTCGCAAAACAGACCGTGGAGTAAATGCGATGACGAAGATAACAGACGCTCCAACCAGCATCCTGGTCAGGGATACGTCACGGCTCGACATGGCGGCAGTGGTCAAAGATGACTTTTCTCTCCATTCAGTCATTGACCGGAGTTTGATGACAGTGATGATGGTGGCGATTGTGACAGTAATAACACAAAACTGTGGAATTATTAGACCAAACATCATTGAGTCTAATGTGTCGATCAGGTCCTTGTTGCGCAAGAAAAAATCGCTGGGGTAGATCGCCAATTCGGTAAGGTTGTTCATAGTATCAAAACACACACACGACATTCCACTTGGTATTTGTCACAAAGAAGGCTCCAAGAATGACAGTGGAAGGCAGCAGGATGATGACCCACATGGTCTTTGTCTTCAGCACTGTCTGAGAACGTAGTGGACTCACCACACAGAAACACCGCTCACAGGCAATGATGGTGCTTATCCAGGATGAGGCCCAGCCAAACCCAAATAGACCAACGAGGTGATTGTTCATGAAGAATTCTAGTAAGGGTCCTCGTAAAGGCTGATGGGTCAACTCCAGGTATATTCGATCTGCGTAATGACAAAAGGCCTGCAGCATGTAGATCAAATCCGCCAGTGACAGGAAGAACAGACACAAATTGATACGCTCTTTGATGCCATGCTTGAAGAAAACCACAGTGTTCAGTATGTTACAGGGAACGCTGATGAGAAAAAGTATAGGCATGAATATACCATAGATGATTCTCTCATAAGTATCTGTCACCTGTCTGCTGATCAAATTGTGAGGATTGTCCCATGGAATGAAGTCTGCTGTAATGTTCAGAATAATGCAGTCTTTCGGAACTTCAAATGGAATAACAGGAGAGTTGATGTATATTATATGTGAGCTTGTGGTGGAATTTGTGTCAGAAGGAAGTGCTTCCATTACAGTCAAGGGATTTCACTATCAATTATTTCAACGATGTAGCAGTTCACTGAAAATATCAATGTGAGTTTCAACAAAACAATGTAAGTATCATATCATTTTGAATCTGTTACAGAAACTTCAAGCAATATGACAATCTTTTTTCAGGGCACCTGGGGTGATGAGTATTTTACGAGAAAATTTGATATTTTAATCATATTGTGTGAATTGTTTTAGCCAATGCCAGTGCGACGTAGTCAGCATGTATCTTTGTTGTACTGTCATCATCATCATCAGGTGCCTGCCGCATGACGTTGGCGACCATGGACTTCCAACCATCTCTATCTCTCATTGCTCCCAGCATCTCCCCCACCCTCTTCATCCCCAGCCACTCTGCAAGTCCGTCCAGCATTCTCTCCCTGGGCCTACCTGGTGATCTCCCTACCTCCAGCTGTCCCATTGTGACCAGGTGCTCCAAACTCCCCTTCCTCATAAAATGTCCTATAAATGTTGCCTGTCTTTTCCTAATTTTCCTTATGAGTGATCTATTTGTGTCTGCCTCCATCAAGACTGTCTCGTTTGTTTTCTTTGCTGTCCATGGAACTCTCAACATTCTTCTGAGAAACAACATCTCAGCTGCCTCGATCCTGCTCTGGCTTTGCTGGCTGACTGTCCACGCCTCGCATCCGTACAACAGTATTGGTTCTATATAACATTCAAGGACTCTCTTTCTGATGTTAATTGATAGGCATTTGTTGGAAAGAATGCTTTTCATCTTCTTGAATGCTGTTTTGGCTTTGTCGATTATGCCAGCTATTTCCGATGTGCATCTGCCGTCTGATGAAATGACCGTTCCCAGGTATTTGATCTTATTAACCTGTGTCAAGGTTGTGCCATTTGCTGTTATTTTGCATGAGGGGATTTCATGTTTTTTACTGATCACCATGAGTTCAGTCTTCCTGCTGTTTAGTTCCGACCCTTTACCTTTGCTTTCTGTTTCTAGTATATTCACAAGGTTTTGTAGGTCCCTTTCATTTTCTGCAATTAGCACGGTGTCATCTGCTTACTGAATGTTGTTTATCATTTTCCCTCCAACCTTTAATCCAGGGTCTTCTTCTAGGTTTCTCATGATGTTTTCGCTATATAGTGAAAACAGATCTGGTGACAAAACACAAACCTGTCTGACTCCTCTTTTGATGTTTTGAAAAGAGCTTATATTGTTTTCTATTCTCATCGCAGCTGTTTGTTCCCAGTACATATTCCTGATTATTCGTAGATCTTTTCTATCGACATTGAGTCTCTCCAGTTGGTTGATCAATTCATCATGTCGTACCCGATCGAAAGCCTTGGTATAGTCAACAAAGCATAAATACAAATCCTTATTCATCTCAATTGACCTCTCTATGATAGTTCTTAGGATGTATATGGCATTATAGTTCCTTTCCCATCCACAAATCCACACTGTTCTTCTGCTATTTCTCTTTTGATTCTATTCCTTGTGCTTATCATGATTATTCTTAACAGGAGTTTTGTTACATGACTCATCAAACTGATTGTGCGATAGAGTTCGCATTCTATAGCCCCTGTCTTCTTTGGAAGTGCAATGAAAATTGATTTTGACATGTCTTTGGGGATTTTTCCCGTGTCATAAATTTCATTTAGGAGGACTGTTATTTTTTCTATGCCAAATTCCTCCAGGGCTTCAATCATCTCTGTAGTAATGTTGTCTGGTCCTGGGGCTTTTCCTGGTTTCATCTTTTTCAGTGCTGCTCTGACTTCATCTTTCATTATGGGTGGTCCTTCAAAGTTTTTTTTTATAATGTGATCGTTTCTGTCATCCTCAAAAAGGTCTTTAATGTACTCTCCCCATCTGTCTAATATTTTGTCTTTTTTTACGATAAGCGTGCCATCTTTCGATTTTAAGCAACCAGTTGATGTGCATGTATTTTTCCTGTGGACAATTTCTTCAATTCGTCTGTACATACCCCGAGGATCCATTTTGTTTCGTTCTTTTATCTCTTTGCATTTTGTGTTCAGCCAAGCTTCCTTAGCTTCATTGCACCTATACCTGATTTCTTTGTTTATCTTCCTGTATATCTCCTCGTTTCTCTTTGCCTTTCTCCTTTCCTCCATCAGGCCCAAAATTTCATTAGTCATCCAACTCTTTTTTGCTTTTCTATTTGCCTTAGGGATTTCTTCACAAGCTTCATTTATAGAACTTCTCAACTTTGTCCATTGTTCCTCACTGTCACCAATGTCTTCCAGAGCACTGAATTTGTTTTGAACATGTACATTAAATTTTTGACGTATCATTTCATCTGACTTTAAGAGTCCAAGGTTTACTTTGATGTTGCTTTTGGTCTGTTTCCTTTTCCTCAATTTCAGCCTAAACCTTCCCACTACCGGATTGTGGTCACTGTTGCAGTCTGCGCCTGGTAGTGTTTTTGCTGACAGTAAAGAATTTCTAAATCTTTTGTTGATCAGGATGTAGTCAATTTGATTTTTGGTATTATCTCCTGGACTCATCCAAGTCCATTTTCTTCTGTTAGGCTGCTCAAACCAGGTGTTTCCTACTATAAACTCATTCATCTGTGCCCATTCTACAAGCTTTCCCCCTCTTTCATTTTGTGTACCAAGGCCATGAGGTCCAACTCTATCCTCCACCCTATCCTGTCCCACTTTAGCATTAAAATCTCCCATTATGACTGTAACTTCTTGTGATTTACATTGGACCTAGGCCATCTCTAAAACTTCGTAAAGTTGTCGATGTCTTCCTGAGTACTTGCGGATGTTGGTGCATACACCTGTGTGATGTTGATATCAAAAGGTTTGCCTCCGAATTTGACCAGTAAAACTCTGTCGGACACTGCCCAGTATCCTTTAAACTGCTTTTGATTTGTCTTTGTCCATTATGATGCCTACTCCTCTTTCATGTGAATTACCACCAGAGTATATCACTGTATATTCCCCTGATGTTATCATGCCTGCCCCCTCCATCTCACTTCCCCCAGTCCTAAAATACTCATATTAAGCCTTTCCATCTCCATTTTGATGTTGTCTAATTTACCTTTCTGCAGCATTGTTCTTATATTCCATGTTGCTATTTTGAATTTAATTTTGATTTTGGTTTTGGTCGCAGTAGCTGGCTGACGGTCTGGTGTCACCTGCGCCGCATGACAGTCCCTATCGAGCACCTATTGACGTCGTTAACTTTCTTCTTTTTCTTTCTCCTGTCCATGGTTTTCCTGGGGAAAAGCTGCGATGGTGGTTTCCCCTTGCCTTCCATCGGTTTTTTTTTAGGGTTAACTCCCTTAGCCTTACTCTCTCCCGAGATGTCCACATGGCAGTGGAGCTATTTACCCATAGCTTGGGGATCTGGTTCGTGGGCACCAGGGCGTGTCCACACGCTGGTGGGCCTGCATGCCTCACGTCTGGGGGCCAGACCTCCTCCGAGTCCTACGAGATTCAGCCTAAGTCCGTGAGGTGCTCAGTTACCGCCTGTCGCCACGAGGAGTAACAGCGTAGGGCTTGTTGATGGAGAGGCTATGTACATGTACTGACAGGAAGAGACTTACGCCTTGCTCTTCTTTTCGCACAGCAGTGCTAGCCAGTGGCATCACATCTGCCAATATGACAAACTGTTGTACTGTATAGAAGAGAATACACACACATACAGACACACACTCAGACACGCACACACACACACACACACATACATACATACATACATGCACACACACACACAAACACACACATACACACATTAACACTATATACATACACACACATCCATACACACACACACAAACACACACATACACACATTAACACTATGGAGGAAAGGAGAAAGGCAAAAAGAAACGAGGAGATATACAGGAAGATAAACAAAGAAATCAGGTATAGGTGCAATGAAGCTAAGGAAGCTTGGCTGAACACACACATCCATACACACACACACACACACACACACACACACACACACACACACACACACACACACACACACACACACACACACACACACACACACACACATACACACACACACACACAGATGTACTCATCATGATTATTCTTAAAAAGATTTTTGTTACATAACTCATCAAACTGATTCTGCGATGAAGTTCGCATTATATAGCCCCTGTCTTCTTTGGAAGTGCAATGAAAATTGATTTTGACATATCTTTAGGGATTTTTCCAGTGTCATAAATTTCATTTAGAAGGACTGTTATTTTTTCAATAACAAATTCTTGTAGGGCTTCAATCATCTCTGTAGTAATGTTGTCTGGTCCTGGGGCTTTTCCTGGTTTCATCTTTTTCAGTGCTGCTCTAACTTCGTCTTTCATTATGGGTGGTCCTTCAAAGTTCTTTTTTTATAATGTGTTCTTCGTTTCTCTCATCTTCAAAAAGGTCTTTAATGTACACTTCCCATCTGTCTCACATTCTGTCTTTTTCCATGATAAGCGTACCATCTTTCGATTTTAAGCAACCAGTTGATGAGCATTTATTTTTCCTGTGGACATTTTCTTCAATTCCTCTGTACATACCCTGAGGATCCGTTTTGTGTCGGTGTTCTATTTCTTTGCATTTTGTTTTCAGCCAAGCTTCCTTAGCTTCATTGCACCTGTTCCTGATTTCTTTGTTTATCTTCCTATATATCTCCTCGTTTCTCTTTGCCTTCCTCCGTTCCTCCATCAAGCCTAAAATTTCCTTTGTCATCCAGTTCTTTTTTGCTTTTCTATCTACTTCAGGGATTTCTTCACAAGCTTCATTTATCGAATTTCTCAACTTTGTCCATTGCTCCTCACTGTCACTAACGTCTTCCAGAGCACTGAATTTGTTTTGAACATGTACATTAAAATTTTTTACGTGTCACTT
>JAPXFY010000026.1:19108686-19138686 GCA_030674185.1 Monoplex corrugatus
GATGATGAACATAGAAGGAAAGTTCGTACTGAATGAAAAGTATCACGTCAACAACGTGTATTCACACTATCTCATTTCTAGAATGTGATATGGGAACAAGACTCGTGCTGAGGAAACCTTATCACGTGAACAGTGTGTAATTATACTATTACATTTTAGCAGTTTACATGGGAACAAAGTTCAAACTGATAATTTTATTCTAGAGTTTTACAGAAAGACATGGATGAGAACAGTACACACTGGACTAAATTCTACATGTGGAAAATGATTGTGTACATCATTTTGTACTCATAAGTTATCTAGACGTTTTGGGAAAAAAACAATGGACAATACGGAAAATAGAGCTCTTTTATTTTAGAACTATCAAGGTTAACATTTTTTTTCTTAAACTGAACATAAATTCTACATATAGATTAATTATCGTATCAAAAGCAGCAACAAGAAAGGAATAATTCTGTCAATTGTTCCTCTCAGGAAATCTGCATCAGTACTGTCTGAACTCCTGACAGCTTTGATTTCTATGCCAGTGTTCTAAAAATATAAGTCCGTCTCATTATCTGGTCGTTCACAAACTTTGCAGAGTTCGGGTATCTGCAACACAAACTTTACCCATGTAAGTACAATGAAAACTTCCTCACTCCTTATAAGGGCTGTTAGGCACTGCTGCTCAGTTCTGGACAGTTTCTTGTTTGTGTAGCAAAGAGACAAAAGTCTTTGAGCGTGCTCTGGCGTCAAGACAGCTCCACTGCCTACATATAATGCATCCATTCCCAATATGTAGATCTTAGACATACTAGGAACACGAAAATGAGGACATATTGGTATGCTCCTGTGAATCTCCCCGCTCTACTTTGTTGGGTTTCCCGTCTTCAGTAGGTAAGTGGTGCAGTGACGGCGGCAAAGTTGAGAATGAAACACTGGTAGAAACAGGTCAGTCTCATGAAAGGACTAACTTGCTTCTTGGTCTCAGACTGTGGAGAATTCTTCATCTTCCATAAACTTCATCATGAAGACCTTTAGCGTTGTCTTGCTGTTTATGGCCGAGGAAATCCACATTGTCTGTCCCCAGGATGCACTTGCTTGGTTGTACTGTCGGGCTGGCTTTTGTAGTGCGCTGAAACTTCTCATGCCATGTCAGGGGGTGTTCCTCTCAGATGTGGATATGCACGAGGATGTCGTCCCAGTAGTAAGCTATAATATTTCACATCTAACATTTTTTGCATGCCTTCCTTTAAGATGTTTTCACAATTAACAATACCTAAAGGCATCTTCAAACATTCATAGGTCACACTTGTGCTACAAATGCTGTCTTCAGCAATATGTACCTGCCAGATGTATACGTTGTTGAGACCTATCTTGGAGATTAACTTCTCTGCACTTGCCTTCTGGACAAGTTTTGCACTTGTTGCACATGGATTCAGGATCAAACACCGTCATTTTATTCAGCTTGTAGTAGTTAAAACACATTTGATCAGAAATCTCCTTCTTCACATTCACCACAGGAGAAGCATAAAGAGAGGCACAATTTTGTCATGGACACACCTTATCCCCAGTGCCATCCGAATCGTGATTGTTCTTATTCTACAACTGTTGAATTACAAATGTGTCCCATTTTTTTCACTGTGCACCCCTTAGACAAGCCTGCTCATACGAAGTCTACCTTTTCTCCCGAATTCCACGAGCTGGATTCTGCTTTTACCTTGTGTAAGCCTCGTGTATATACGTGCAGGTGTGGATTCCTGTGCATGTTTGTGTATTCACCATTATCTGCGTTTGTGCACATCCATGCATGTGAATACCCTCGTAGAATTTCTCGTAAGTTTGCTAGTTCATGTTTCGTGGGTTCTTCGAATACGCATTTAGCTTGTGTGTCGATGTTGCGTTTGTCGTGAACTCCTGTTCAAAACTGGTAGGATATATCGGGAATGATATCAAAATACCAGTGACAGGAGAAGTTTGAGCCCTTTCTTGCTGACGTTCAGAAAATGGTGCATTAAGTCAGTTTGTCTGACAAGAAGACCAGTGTCGTAGTTGGACCTGGTGCCCTGGGACTTTGATGAGAAGAGAGGAAGTCGTCGTTTTGATCTTACCCTTGGGATGTCAACACCAGACGAGGTGAACTCCCATGTCTTCCTTGTTGTCATCAACCCTGGCCGTTGTCGTCTGAAGAAGATGTGAGTAGCTTGCCAGTCTGTCTGTTGGTCTGAAGTTCCAGTACCATGTCTTCTGATTTGTCGTCTCTATGAGGTACCCAAAATTTTGTTTATCATGTCTTGGTATTGGCGATTAGGGTGTGTAATGTGTTGGTAGTGTAGTATATCTGTGTTGTGCATTATGTGTTGTGTGCAGCAGCGTCTGCGTAGTGTCTAATCGTTCGTATCACTTGATTTCGCAGATGTATTAATGTTTATCAGGTATTATGTTATGCATTTAGGGCCTTAAGGAAAATATATTGATTCGAAGCCAAGGGATAACTAATGCTTTATACGTAAAAACATTTTCGCCCATAGAAGTTGAGAAGCGAACTGTGTTGTTGTGGCACTAGATTTGTTCGTTCACTGCGAGCGTATATATTTTCGTATTTATGTTCGGAAGTACGCACGAGATTCGCAAGGAGATATCTGAATTATGTTAATTTTTACGAGTAATTGGCAACCCAGGAAATTTAACGTATTTGGGAAGCGAATTGTGTGCTATAGTGTAAGCACCAATCATTGGGCTCACTGTGTGTATTCATTATTCAAAATATGTGCGAAAGTGCACATAAAATGTGTGAAGGGTGGTCGATGTGTTTGTAAAGTGAACTGGGTGCTGTTGGATAGGCACTAAATTTTGTGTTTGCTTCAGTACTAAATATAATCAAATTTATGTGCGGAAGTGCGTTGGTTTTTGAGAGGAAAAAGTAACTCAGGTCGTTTAATGTGTGTGCATGTGTGATATTATGTGATTGTGGTCGTGGATTTAAGTAAAGTTTTTGGTATAAATATTTCGCTGGCTGTTTCGTTAGAATACTTTTCTGTGAATTATGCCAGCATACCAAAGTATTTTATGATTATGTACTAATGTGCATGAAGACACTGTGTGTGTAATTATTATCTAAGAACGAATGAGATGTTAGTCAATGGTATGTCGTAAACTTGTTTTTTCATTGTGAATAATTCTTTTGAGAAGGAAGTAGTTTGTGTCAGATAAATAGTTCATTTTCATGTAACACATGCCTTTGTTGATTTTAAGAGATTTCGAACTACAACATCGTCCAAGTATATGCATATACACCCGCCAGTAATGAGGAGAAAAATGACAACTTTTATGTAGAATTAGAGATAGCCAAGGCTCGATATTCACCAGACGAAGTTATTAGATAATAATGAGGGATTTTAATGCTAAATTGGGACAGGAAAAAGTGTATGACATATTTGGGCCTCATGGCCTTAGCACACGCAATGACAGGGGAGAGAAACTTGTTGAGAGAGCAAAATTAAATGAATTCATGATAGGAAACACCTGGTCCAAGCAACCTTACAGAAGAAAATGGACAAGGATCCATCCAGGACAACACAAGAAATCAAATTGATTACGTCCTGATAAATAAGAGATTAAGAAATTCTTTAATGATAGCAAAACTATTACCAGGAGCAAACTGCATCAGTGACCACAATCCCATAATTTGAAAATTTAGACTGAAACTAAAGGAAAAAAACCACCAAACCAAATCTTGGACTTTTACAGACAGATGAATCAACCGTATGGTTCCATATGGTTCGCACCCCCGACGGAGACACAAACTTCTTCAACATTACTGCTGGAGTCCTTCCAGGAGATACACTTGCCCCTACATTTTCATCATCTGTCTCGATTATGTGCTTAGGAAAGCAGTGGATAAGAACAAAAAACGCGGCTTTACCCTCACAGAACAGAAGAGCAGATGCTACCTTGCGGTAAAGATAACAGATGCGGATTACGCTGATGACCTGGCTGTTCTCGCGAACCTCCTAAAGGATGCAACATCTCTCCTTCACAGTGTCAAAAGAACAGCAATGGAGATTGGGATCCACCTCAATGCGAACAAAACAGAGTTCATCTGTCTCAATCAAGATGCATCAGAAGGCATGAGAAATCTGAATGGAAATACAAACAAGTTCAAGACTAAATACCTGGGCAGCTATATTGACTCCACAGAACAAGACGTCAACACCAGACTCGGAAATGCCTGGGGCGCTCTAAATCAACTGGACAAAATCTGGAAATCCAATCTACCAGACAACCTGAAAAGGAACTTCTTCCGAGCAGCAGTAGAGTCCGTTCTTACATATGGCTCAATCTCTTGGACCCTAATAACGACATTGGAGAAGAAGATTGATGGAGCATATACACGAATGCTGCGTGCAGCCCTGAACAAACCCTGGAAAGAACATCCAACTAACAAAGAGTTATATGGGAAGATCCCACCAATCAGTAAATCAATATGTCAACAATGACTGCACTTCGCGGGACACTGCTGGCGTAGCAAAGAAGAACTGGTGGGGGATGTTCTACTATGGAGACCCAGCCATGGCAAACAAAGACCAGGACGTCCAAAGAAGACCTTCATCGACCAACTGATAGATGATACTGGCTGTCAGTATGATGAACTACCTGCTGCAATGTCTGACAGAGAAGGATGGAAGAAACGTGTCATGGATAGCCGAGCAAGCTCGACATGATAATGATGATGATGAATCAACCTGTGCAAAATTTAACGTATATGTTCAAAACAAATGTATTTATCGGGGGAGCGAGAAACAACAAACAAATTTGAAAAACCCAAACAAATGAAGTTTGTGAAGAAATACTGGATAACAAAAGAAACTTTAGGCTTGATTGATGAACGTAGGAAACCAATGGGAAAAGAGAAAGAATACGAAGAGATCGATAAGGCAATCACGACTAAGTGCAATGAAACTAAGGAAGCTTGTCTAGAAGCAAAGTGGAAAGAAATAGACCCCAAGTTTATGTACCAATATATTGAAGAAATTACAAAAAAAGACATGGGCATCAACTGCTTGTGTAAATTCAAAAGATGAAATATTGGATAGATTTTGATGGGTACATTCAAGACCTTTTCGACAATAACATGCGGTAGGAACACATCATTAGAAAGAACGTTAAAGGTGCACCAATAATGAAGGGTGAAGGTAGAGCAGCATTGAAAAGGGTGAAACAGGGAAAAGCACAAATACCAGACAATATTACAACAGAAAACTTGACAGTTATCCTACATGAAATGTACGACAAGGGAAAAATCCCCACAGATTTGTCAAAGTCAATTTTCATTGCACTTCCAAAGAAAGCAGGGGCCATAGAATGCGAAATCCATTGTACCATCAGCTTATTCATGGAGCTTGTTACTGAATAAATGCAGAAATACAGAGTCATGACAGCAGAAAGAAAAGAGAAAGACCATTTGACGCTTTGACCTTTCACTGATAGAGCCTATTACATAACGTGTGGCATGGGAACCAACTCATTTCATAACAGCAGCGTATCAAACAAAGAAATTAACAAGCAAAACTAAACAAAACAAAGAAAAGTAAACAAAACCAGCTTGGTGCACTATAAATACGCATGGATGATGCAGATTAGCCGTGCACCTTCGTTTATACACAATCTATTACAGCTCCATTATGTCGCGAATACTTCGAGGTATTCCAGGAAGTTAAAAGAGGAAAGAACCATTAACAACAGTGTACGTCTCAGCTTTCCAGTAGGCTATGCGAGTATTAGTTTGGCCTTCACTACTGTGTACAATGTGATCATTGACGTTCCTTTTTTATCGAAATTTGTTTGCCTCTGCAGCATATTCTGCCATGAACTCTATTGTGTGATGAAAAGAAAAGATTTGCAATGCTATGTCCTGTTGGAAAAAAAAGAAAAAAAGAAGAAGAAGAAGCAGAAGAAGAAGAAGAAAGTAGAAGAAGAAGAAGAAGAAAAAAAAGAAAAAAAAGAAAAAAGAAGGAGAAGGAGAAGGGGAGAGAGAGAGTTTGCTTCTCTTGCACCCACGAAAGATACCATGAAATAAGTCCTAGACAAAAGCATTACAGACAATGTTTTTCAGGCAACAGTGGATGTGTAGTACACAACAGCCAATGGTGATACGTGTTGTTCTCATATGTTCTTGTCCGACAGTCAATGTTAAGCAACATCAAGTCCAGTGTGTAATAGTACTTGGGTGGATGTGACTTCTTGGGAACACCGAGTGCTGCTAGTACCATGATATGCAGGCTGGTTCATTCTTGTAACAGAGCCGTTGATTCGAGACCTATACCTCAAATTCAGACCCAGTTTAGTCTTCCCTGGATCCCTCTCACCCCCACTTCCGATTTCAGGACCTTGCCAGCGTATAAGGTGTTGTGCTGGTTCAGAGTCTGCCAAATAATTGCTAGCAGAGTTGGATGGAGCACATATGGAATTGTTTGAATGCAATGAATCCGTCTTGAACAAACTTCAAACGTCAAATATTCTTGAGCATATGATTCAAATCAATCGTCAGCTATGCAGCATTTTTTGTTTATATTTCCAGTATCTACATGAAGTCAACTTGTATCCTGAACGTCCAGAGAGAGGCCTGAAACAGAATCCTGTCTTCGTTCCATGACAGCTCCTACCCACAAGACTCTACATGCTCTACCCCATGCAAGTTAGTTGAACGGTTTGTGACACTCGTCATTTTGCCCAGGAAGAAAAATCTTCCACACTCAACGGTACGAAGGGAAACCATCCCTTAGACCATAACTAACGGTCGAGGCTGAAGATCACAGCGACTTCCACTTTGTTTTGTAGTTCGTGCTCTGCCAGTCATCTGGTACCTTTGTGTTGTGTGTGTGTGTGTGTGTGTGTGTGTGTGTGTGTGTGTGTGTGTGTGTGTGTGTGTGTGTGTGTATGTGTGTGTGTGTGTGTTTGTTTGTTTGTTTTTTCAGCTGCACATTTGAAATTCATCGATCTGGTAAGGACACTGACGTCAGCCTAAAGACAGTACATCAGATTTCTGTTTGCTGTGACAGGAGACGTCAGTGTACAGGTGGCAGTTTCTGTTAAGACATGTCAGTGTGCACTTTCGCCTGTCTGTATGTATGTGCTCTCTCTGAATGCCTGCCTATTCGTGCATTTTCGTCAGAGCACATCTTTGCCTTTCTGAAGACTTTTCATCACCTGATGTACTTGATCAGAAATCGTAGGGATTCTGCACTTGTCTATTCAGGGAAATCCAAGTTGGACACTAAAGTCTGATCTGCTTCAGCTCTTGGAATAAAGATGACATTTCTGCGTATTGTTAACCATGCAAGATTAATTATTTGGTATTTTGTTTCTCCGACAGGTCCTGTGGTCCCTTCTCACCACCAGGGGACCAACGTTGCTGGTGTCAAGCAACAACCAAGAAAATGAGTTGATGGTAATTTTGGGGGAGGGTTGAGATTTTTGTTTTGCTATGTTTAGTAACTCTTGTTTTCATCATGTAGGGCAGTTAAAAGTAAATTTTGATCAGGTAATATAATAACATTTTAAAACGATATAGTGCTTTCAAAACAAACCAGTTTATTGAATGAAAATCTGAGTTTCTCAATGGACAGCTACTGTGTCTCGAAACTCTGAATGTTTGAGAAAGTTTTGGTAGTAATCACGGCTGTTCCCGAGCAAGATTTTAGTTTGAGAGCAGGAGCGGCGGAGGGGAGGGGGATGGGAGGGGAGAGATAAACGATAACCAGATGTGGACTCTCAAGTGGCAGCTAGCCAGTTGAGCGCTCTGCACAGAGCAGTGTGTGAGTGCAACGCGCTGAGCTCTCAAAAGGGAACCGCAGGTGTCAGTGATACGAGACTCGTAGCAAGGCCAGTTAACTTTTTATAGCGTTGCAGTACATGGGTAGGTTGCAAAAACATTAAATTACAAAGTCTGAATTTCACCAAGAGAAATGTGAACAATATAACCAAACGCAGGAATGGCTCATGTAGAAACTGATATCAGGCATGCAGAAAAAAATTAGATATAACAGCTGTTTTGCTTGCAAAGATCAGATGACTGACAGAAGAAAACCACATATGTAAAATAAAAAATCCAATTAAAATGACAAACTGTTCATGCACCTGCACTTTTACAACATTCATATTTTCAGGGATGTTAGCTGCATGTGTGTGGCCAACACCAAACTTACCGAATAAGTATTTTAATCGTCCGCAAGGATCGTTATCAGCTTGTTTTGTAAGTATCCCATCACTTTGATATGGCACAGATTTCTCTCACAGTACTAAGACAGCAGCCTTCTTTCACACAGTGCAGAGGCTGACCATACAGGCTTACGTAGCCTCAACACTAATTGTCTTTTAATACAGAACCAGCAGACATCCATTTGCCAGTTCTTATTACCACTTCCGTCACAGATACACACGCACAACTACTAAAATGCGGCAAACACACACACTAACAACAACAACAACAATGAATAACAGGAAAAAATACAGTTTCAGTGTAAAAAATCTAAATAAAACGACGAAACTGAGTCACACACACACACACACACACACACACACACACACACACACACACACACACACACACACACATATATATATATATATATATATATATATATATATATATATACACACTCACACATACACACAAACACAAACACACACACACTCTCTGTCTCTCACACACACACACATACATACATACATACATACATAGGAAAACAACAGGAAAACAACAACTTAAAAATATTTTCACTCACGTACTGTCTCCCGTTTCACATGAAATAATTCCAGTATAGAAAGGTAGATGAAATACACCAAAACACACACACACACACACACATACACACACACACACACACACACACACACACACACACACACACACACACACACACACACACACACACACACATACATACACACACACACACACACACACACACACACACACACAGTGAGAAATGATGACACTCACTTACACAACAACAATAACGCGTAAACAGTGAGTGAATGAGTGAGTGAGTGAGTGAGTGAGTGTGTGTGTGTGAGAGAGAGAGAGAGAGAGACAGACAGACAGACAGACAGACACACAGGGAGACAGAGAGACAGAGAGACAGACAGATAGAGAGACAGACAAAAAGAGAGAGAGAGGCAGAGAGAGACAGAATAGACAGAGAGCGAAATAGACAGAGAGGTGACACAGACAGACAGACAGGGAAAAAGAAAGAGAGAGGAAAAGAAAGACAGAGCGGTGGGAACACGCTTCATGGAACGACATGTGCCATCTTCCTATCTTCTGTTGCATGCATTGCTTTCTTTTTTTTTCTTTTTTTTTTGTGGAAAAATAGTGAAAAAATTACAGAGCATTCAACTCGTTTGTCAGCGTTGCATCAGACCACCGCATCGTTTCTGCTCGACTTCGATTAAGTCTTCGAGCAAAAAAAAAAAAAAATCTTGCAATATTACCCCACATGACTGTTCAAATCTAAACGACAACCCTGAAATTCGTAACATCTTCATTACAAGGGTGAGAAATAGATTTGCTGCCCTACAAGATAGTCTCTGCAAAGACTGCTGACATGACATACAACCACTTTGAAATGGCTTGTAAATAAACAGTTGCAGACACTATCCTGCTGAAACCCAAAGTAAAAAAACAAACTCCATAGGTCAATGAGGAAATCTGTCAAAAACTCAAGCAACTAAAAGAAGCTGCACAGTTAAAAGACTCTCAACCATCCCCTGAGAACATGAACATCATTTACTTCAATAATGCTCGTGCTGCTCTCATAGAGGCCTATGAAGCAGAGCAAACGAACTACCTACAAAGCAAGATCGACCAGATCACAAATGCTGTCAGCAACAAAAAGTCTGCTGTTGCCTAGAAGACTGAACAAAATAAATGGTAGAAAAAGCTGCAACAGAGCTAAGTTAAAAGCATCTAGCCAAGAATAGTGAGTAAAACTGTGGCAACAACACTTCCAAGACCTACTCGGGAAACCTCCAGACATCTCTGAAGAAGAAATAACTCCAGTCTTCACGGAGGAGCTGAATATCAAGAAAGGGCCGTTTACGTTGGACGAACTACTGATAGCAGTGAAAAGCATTCAGTGTGGAAAAGCTTGCGGATTCGATGAGATACCAGCGGAAGTATGGAAAATAGAGGAATTTCACCAGATACAGCTGGAATGCTGCAACAACGTTTATAACCAAGACCCAATAAACAAATGGACAAAAGGATGCCTGCTTCCTTTCCCCAAGAAAGGTGACCTCGGAATCACAAAGAACTACCGCGGAATCACATTAACTGCAATTTCTACAAAGATCTACAACCTAATGCACATAAATAGGATAAGGCCGGAGATAGATCCAGTCCTGAGGAAAAACCAAAATGGGTTTCGCCAAAACAGATCGACATCAGGACAAATACTCACCATCAGACGTATATTGGAAGGCATAAAAACCAAAAACCTCCCAGCTGTTCTCCTATTTATCGACTTTTCCAAAGCTTTTGATTCGATCCACCGAGGAAAGATGAAGGAGATTCTAACTGCATATGGACTACCCAAGGAAACAGTAGACGCCATCATGATGCTGTATCAGAATACCCACTGTATGGTCTGCTCCCCGATGGAGACACAGACTTCTTCAACATCACTGTTGGAGTCCGTCAAGGAGATACGCTTGCCCCCTACATTTTCATCATCTGTCTCGATTATGTGCTGAGGAAAGCAGTGGATAAGAACAAAAAACGCGGCTTTACCCTCACAGAACAGAAGAGCAGACGCTACCCTGCGGTAAAGATAACAGATGCGGATTATGCTGATGACCTGGCTGTTCTCGCAGACCTCCAAAAGGATGCAACATCTGTGCTTCACAATGTCGAAAGAACAGCAATGGAGATCGGGTTCCACCTCAGTGTGAACAAAACAGAGTTCATCTGTCTGAACCAAGACGCATCAGAAGGCATGAGAAGTCTTAATGGAGATACAATCAAACAAGTTCAAGACTTTAAATATCTGGGCAGCTACATTGACTTCACAGAACAAGACGTCAACACCAGACTCGGAAATGCCGGGGGCGCTCTAAATCAACTGGACAAAATCTGGAAATCCAATCTACAAGACAACCTGAAAAGGAACTTCTTCCGAGCAGCAGTAGAGTCCGTTCTTACATATGGCTCAATCTCTTGGACCCTAATAACGACATTGGATAAGAAGAATGATGGAGCATATATACACGAATGCTGCGCGCAGCCCTGAACAAATCCTGGAGAGAACATCCAACTAACAAAGAGTTATATGGTAAGATCCCACCGAATTCATTGAAACATCACATGTGTTTTTTCAAAAATCAACTGCTTTTGTCTGACACATTTCTAACTCCAATTTAACACAAAGCATGACATTACAATATGAGAATGGCTATTACGGTGACTGATAGCTAAATGGACAGTAATGGTTGTCGTTGAGGACAGCACAATGGTGTTATCTGTATTAGCGCTGTGGTTGATGCCAATGACGATTGTACTTATCAACACATGTATACAATAACTAATTGACTGACTGATTGACTGACTGACTGACTGATTATTTACTGACTGAATGACTGACTAACTAACTACCTACCTAAGTAAATAAACAATTAACTGTCTAGGTAGCTAACTTGATAAATAAATAAACATACTTCAGTTTATTGTTATTCATGTTTTGGTCAGTGACAATGGTCAGATCACCGTACTTCAAACTGTGTCAGTCAAAATGACACAAAACTAATAGGTTTGTATGTGTACCTACACCCTGTCACTATTTTTATTATGATCACAATTCTTACTTTGGCTAATTTCTTTAAGCCCCCTGTTTCAATTCCGGACATGGTCCTTTGAGAATCGATATAGGTAGCTAACAAACTTCTGAGGCATCTCCCAAAAAATGGTTTAGAAATTCTCTTGCATGTGTACAATTACATATGGATGACAGGATTATTTCCTTCCTAGTGGTGGAAAGCCCTGATCATCCAATTATCAGCCAATATCCCTAACCAGTTGTCTTTGGAGAATGATGGCATCTCAGCTAGAGAACAATGCGGATTTCGCAAGCACCATTCCACAGTAGACCATTTAATCCGCCTTGAAACAACCATCCATAATACATTTCTGAACAAACATCATGTTGTGGCTATCTTCTTTGACCTGGAGAAACCATATGATACCACCTGAAAATCAGGAATTCTTGTGGATCTACACGAACTGGGTTTTTGGGGTTATCTGCCCCTATTTATCCAAAAATTTTTGGCTGAGCGACAGTTTCAAGTGTGGGTTGGTACTACTCTGTTCGACATCCATGAGCAAGATCTGGGTGTACCACAAGGAAGCATTCTCTCTCCTGCGCTGTTCAGTATCAAGATCAACGATATAGTCAAGTATGTACAGCAGGGCTCTGACTGTTCCCTGTTTGTGAACAATTTTGAAGTTTACGCAAGTGGAAGCTTCTATGCGTTCGTTCAGCGGTGGCTGCAGCTGTGCGTAGACAGGATCCAGCAGTGGGCAGAGACAAACGGGTTTGCTTTTTCCGCAACCAAAATACAGTGTATCCACTTTCATAACCTACGACAATTATTTGCCAATCCAGAAATCCATCTGGGAAAGTCCATCATTCCATCTGTAAAAGAAGCGAAGTTTCTGGGCTTGATCTTTGATCAAAAAAGTAACATAACTCTTGACAGTCACGGAATTATCTCCCATGTAGAATTTCTCAAACCCAACACAGTTTGCGCTACGCATTCAGCTAGCATAGACGCAGTCACAAAGCAAAAAGTGGTAAGCTCAGAACTTACCACTTTATGCTTTGTGGCTTGTGTCTATGCTAGCTGAATGGGTGGTGCAAACTGTGTTGGGTTTGAGAAATTCTACATGGGAGATAACTCCGTGACTCTCAAGAGTTATGTTACTTAGTTGATATTCAAAATTCTCCCTGCTTCCCTCTTATTTCCTTTGATCAA
Source organism: Monoplex corrugatus (assembly GCA_030674185.1). Taxonomy (NCBI): domain Eukaryota; kingdom Metazoa; phylum Mollusca; class Gastropoda; order Littorinimorpha; family Ranellidae; genus Monoplex; species Monoplex corrugatus. Next base: position 19,121,695 of record JAPXFY010000026.1, read on the forward strand.
AAGTTGAATTTTCTCAGTCATATCCAGCATCTTAAACTTCGTGCCAGAAAGCTCTGAATATTCTTCGAGCTGTAGCTCATACAGATTGGAGTGCCAGCAAGAACACGCTAATTCACCTGCACAGAGCTTTAATTTGCTCTAACCTGGACTATGGCTGCGCAGCATATGGCCCTGCAAGACCGTCATACCTAAAACTACTGGATCCCATTCACCATCAAAGACTACGTTCAGAAGAACTCCTGTCTATAGTTTGTTTGCAGAGGCAGGGGAGCCCTCCCTGACCAACCGTAGACTGAAACTAACGTTAAAATTCTGTTTGAAACTGTTCTCTGAACCGGAAAATCCAGCCTACGACTGTGTCTTCAACCCCAGATTTCAAAGTGAATTTGAAAAACATCCAAATGTCACTACTCCTTTAGGAATCCCTATCCATCCCCATATAATAAAGGCAGATATAAATGAAGCAGTTGTTAACGACTTCTCGAAATTTCCAGACAGCCCAACATGGACCTTGAAAACACCGAAGGTTTGTTTTGATCTTGCTTCCTTCCGTAAAGACAGTACCAGTTCACTGGAGTACAAAAAGTTGTTTTATGCAGAACTGTGTCAGAAATTTCCGTCATCCCACAGAATCTTCACTGATGGATCAAAAGCCTAATGAAGTTGTTGCTGCCGCTGCCTTCTGTTCCGCAATTCCTAACGAGCATTTTCAAAACATATTCCGTCTGACAGTACCGTTTATACTGCTAAACTGACTGCTCTGGTTTTGGCACTAAAAATAAAGTCCAAATCTAAGCATAAAGATTTTCTCATTTTTTCTGATACCCTGTCCTCTTTGCAGGCAATTACTTACCAAAACATTAGTCACCCTGAGCTTCTGAAGTTCTTCAAACTGTTTTCTACTCTTGCAAATGAAGGTCACCGGATTATTTTGCCTGGATTCCTGGCTATGTTGGTATTGGAGGTAATAAAAAGGTTGACTGCCTGGCCAAGACCGCCACAACCTAAGGAAGAGACAGTGTTGTGTAGGTTACATTTTAGACTTGCAAGGTAACGGTGAGCATGGTTTTTAACACTTTTTTTTTGGTCTTAACAGGGGTTTTTTTTTACGTGTTGTTAGCCCTGATATGGCTGTAGTAGTCGGCTGGGCTGTGAGCAATATGAACTGGAAATTGAATATATATACATATATACAACTGCTACGGAATTTCTGGCTCCGCTCTCTCCTGGTTTCAGTCATATCTCTCTGACCGCACACAGACTGTATCTGTAAATGGCTTGCCCTCACCTCCCTCAGCCCTCAGATATGGCGTTCCTCAAGGATCCGTCCTGGGTCCAGTTCTCTTTGTTTTGTACACGCAGCCTCTCGCAAATATTATTCTCCGCCATTCTGTATCACATCATAGCTTCTCAGATGACAATCAAATTTACAATTCTGGTCCCATCTCTAATGTAAACAACATCGTACAAACCACTAAAGCCTGCATTTCCGACGTGAAAGACTGGATGACTTGCAACAAATTACAACTAAACCAAGACAAAACTGAAATGATTTTCATTACTCCTAAAAAACTTCTCAACTGTGACTTAATTCCATCTTCCATATCACTGAATGGGACAGACATCACCCTCTCCCAAAAAGTTAAGAATCTAGGTGTCACCATCGACAACACTCTTAACTTTCAGCAGCATGTCTCAAACATCTGTCGTGTCTGTTACCTTGAACTTCGTAGAATAGGTTCCATCCGTCATCTCCTTACTCTCGAAGCTACTAAAATATTAGTTTGTGCTTTCGTTCTTTCTCGTCTTGACTATTGTAATTCCCTTCTGTCTGGTTCCCCAAAACAGCTCCTTGACAAACTTCAGAAAGTACAGAACCATGCCGCTCGGCTAGTATTTCGGTCTTCCAAATTTCAGCATGTCTCTCCTCTTCTCCAAGACTTGCATTGGTTACCTGTGTTGAAAAGGATCCAACATAAAATTGCTGTTCAGTGCTTCAGATACTTCGACAATTCTATTCCCTCTTACCTGTCTGAATATCTTCAACTATACGTTCCATCTCGTCATCTTCGTACCTCAGCCGATACCCGCTTATTTCGAATCCCAACTTTTCGAACAAAATCATATGGTGAGCGATCCTTTTCTTTTCAAGCCCCTTCCTCATGGAATTCACTTCCCTACCCGCTGAGGCACAAAACAAGTCTTCAGTCATTTAAATCTGGCTTGAAAACGCATCTCTTTCCTCTCTGAAATTTATTAACCTAAAAGAGCTATGCTGTCTGCGCGCTAGCGTGCTTCTGTGTATGTTATTGCTGTGCGCCTATAGATATGTCTCGGGGTGGGAGGAGGATATGTGTGTGTGTGCCAGAGAGTAGGTACTAATATTTGATATTATTAACGGTGTGTATGTGCTTGTGGGATGGAGTGACAGAGGTCCGCCATGTATGATGAAAATTATATTAGGCCTATGTGTCTATGTTCGATGTAATGTGTATTGTACAGTTTGTAAGCGCTTAGGGCTTTCCAGAAAGATTAGGCGCTCTAAATGCCCTTAATAATAATAATAATATATATATATATGTGTGTTGTGTGTGTGTGTGTGTGTGTGTGTGTGTGTGTGTGTGTCTGTCTGTCTGTGTGTGTGTGTGTCTGTGTGTGTGTGTGTGTGTACATATATACATACAGATATATATATATATATATATATATAAGCGGTCACACAGCAGACTGTTGACTGAGTGATCCTGGTTCCGAACTCCTTTGATGAAAAAAGTATTGTGGGATTTTTTCTAATCTGACCAGCCCCTATCCAGAGTGGAGCGTACTAATGGGCTCATTGAGAAGACTGGGACTACACAGTTGAGTCTCATTCTCCTCACAATGCGTTATTTAAAGTGTTTAAACCTCCTGACTAACACTGCCAGCGTCTGTATCTATCAGGCCTGTTTGACGACATGATATACTATGATAGTAAACTCAGAGTACAGCACTGTTGCAAATCTGAATCCTGTATGGGGTACCATAGCATGATGATCATCATCCCATGATCATGAAACCATCAATTATTATAATATTGTGAACATGTTTCGGGAACCAATGGCCCTTTGCGTACTGACCTCGTGGTGTCATCGGGTTAGGTGAAGTTAGTGTCAACAGTTCATACAGATTGTTGCTGGAGCACTGTCGTGGTGATCACTTTACAGGGAGTCTCTCACGTGGTCTGGTTTCGTGACTGAGCGATTACTGTTACTACTAAGAGGCTTAGTAAAGCAATGGACTGAGCAAGCTGGATCAGAACAGGTGCTGAGAAACTCCCTCGACTTGACCAGCAGCAGTACAGAATCTGCTCTAGAAGGTGGACCCAAGGTGGCTTGACATTTCTGGCTTTCATAGGCTTCCTGGCACTGAGACTTCGACCTAATGAACTTGAGACTGGTGGTGTGTTGTGGAGCCAGGACGAGTGGCGTGGGGTTCTTAAGGCGGTGCAGAACCTGGGACATGAAAACGTATATCCATTATGTGTAATGTTAAGACAACATTGGTATTTAGTCCTACCACGAGCAGAAGCTCGTGGTGCTCAAATTATATATCATATGAAATACTTTTGGAAAGTAGATACTTTTGGAAAACGCGTGTTAAGTTTGGGATACATTTGTCAATCTTGCATTTTGAGAGCTGATTGCCTGAATGAAGTATCATGATAGATATGAGACAGACACATCGTTCTGGCAGCATACCGTCGGTTTACAGATAAACTGTTTCGCCAGTACAATAATAATATCAGCAATACTGTTTTCACATTACTGAAAAGACTAAGCAGTTCAGGATTTACTGAAAAACTATTATGCAAGCATTATAATACCATCAACTATTCACTGCCATCGGTGTAATCCTCACTTGTTCAGTCGCGCTGTCGTGAGTTCGCTCAAGGCGGTGCGCACTGAAGCCAGATCTCAACCCAGCAGTTGCGCTGAAATGGTCGGCCGGATCGCTGATGAAAGCTACGCAAGTGGGTAGCCATTTTACTGACAGATGTGTTTAGTCTTTTAGTCATTATATCAACTATTCTGTTTGCATATTTTATTAACATTCAACACTACAGGGTTTCGTGAAACTTTACACTTGCACTTTTAACTGATTAAGTTTTCTATTTAGATCCAAAACGTTTGTATACATGAACAAATCCTCAGTAATTATTCAACAGATTGCTTTGCATCATCGCATCATATAATATTTAGCACCTCAGTACAATATAATATACTAACGCCAATTACATAAGCACTACAAGAATAGGTTCAATGAAATCTGTCTAGTGCATTTCAGACATAAAGATTAGATCAAGTGAAACCCGCATGTGACACAGCGCTCAGTTTGTCTCAGGCACCTTTACCTGTAGCTCTGTTGGATTGCCAGCCTGTCGTAGTGAGCAGTGTTCTTAAAGTAGTGCGGAATTTCGAGCCAAATGAATAATAAATGAAAAAATTGAAGGATGAGTTGAAATAGTTAAACAGTGATGCAGTAAGTATAAGCAGGTAATAAGTATTGTGGAGGTATCCTCCCATACCAAGGTCTTTGATAAAGAGCATACTGATTCGCAAAACAGACCGTGGAGTAAATGCGATGACGAAGATAACAGACGCTCCAACCAGCATCCTGGTCAGGGATACGTCACGGCTCGACATGGCGGCAGTGGTCAAAGATGACTTTTCTCTCCATTCAGTCATTGACCGGAGTTTGATGACAGTGATGATGGTGGCGATTGTGACAGTAATAACACAAAACTGTGGAATTATTAGACCAAACATCATTGAGTCTAATGTGTCGATCAGTTCCTTGTTGCGCAAGAAAAAATCGCTGGGGTAGATCGCCAATTCGGTAAGGTTGTTCATAGTATCAAACACACACACGACATTCCACTTGGCATTTGTCACAAAGAAGGCTCCAAGAATGACAGTGGAAGGCAGCAGGATGATGACCCACATGGTCTTTGTCTTCAGCACTGTCTGAGAACGTAGTGGACTCACCACACAGAAACACCGCTCACAGGCAATGATGGTGCTTATCCAGGATGAGGCCCAGCTAAACCCAAACAGACCAATGAGGTGATTGTTCATGAAGAATTCTAGTAAGGGTCCTCGTAAAGGCTGATGGGTCAACTCCAGGTATATTCGATCTGCATAATGACAGAAGGCCTGCAGCATGTAGATCAAATCCGCCAGTGACAGGAAGAACAGACACAAATTGATACGCTCTTTGATGCCATGCTTGAAGAAAACCACAGTGTTCAGTATGTTACAGGGAACGCTGATGAGAAAAAGTATAGGCATGAATATACCATAGATGATTCTCTCATAAGTATCTGTCACCTGTCTGCTGATCAAATTGTGAGGATTGTCCCATGGAATGAAGTCTGCTGTAATGTTCAGAATAATGCAGTCTTTCGGAACTTCAAATGGAATAACAGGAGAGTTGATATATATTATATGTGAGCTTGTGGTGGAATTTGTGTCAGAAGGAAGTGCTTCCATTACAGTCAAGGGATTTCACTATCAATTATTTCAACGATGTAGCAGTTCACTGAAAATATCTATGTGAGTTTCAACAAAACAATGTAAGTATCATATCATTTTGAATCTGTTTCAGAAACTTCAAGCAATATGACAATCTTTTTTCAGGGCACCTGGGGTGATGAGTATTTTACGAGAAAATTTGATATTTTAATCATATTGTGTGAATTGTTTTAGCCAATGCCAGTGCGACGTAGTCAGCATGTATTTTTGTTGTACTGTCATCATCATCATCAGGTGCCCTGCCGCATGGCGTTGGCGACTATGGACTTCCAACCATCTCTACCTCTCGTTGCCCCTAGCATCTCCCCCACCCTCTTCATCCCCAGCCACTCTGCAAGTCCGTCCAGCATTCTCTCCCTGGGCTTACCTGGTGATCTCCCTACCTCCAGCTGTCCCATTGTGACCAGGTGCTCCAAACCCCCCCTTCCTCATAAAATGGCCTATAAATGTTGCTTGTCTTTTCCTAATTTTCCTTATGAGTGATCTATTTGTGTCTGCCTCCATCAAGACTGTCTCGTTTGTTTTCTTTGCTGTCCATGGAACTCTCAACATTCTTCTGAGAAACAACATCTCAGCTGCCTCGATCCTGCTCTGGCTTTGCTGGCTGACTGTCCATGCCTCGCATCCGTACAACAGTATTGGTTCTATATAACATTCAAGGACTCTCTTTCTGATGTTAATTGATAGGCATTTGTTGGAAAGAATGCTTTTCATCTTCTTGAATGCTGTTTTGGCTTGGCCGATTCTGCCAGCTATTTCCGATGTGCATCTGCCGTCTGATGAAATGACCGTTCCCAGGTATTTGATCTTATTAACCTGTGTCAAGGTTGTGCCATTTGCTGTTATTTTGCATGAGGGGATTTCATCTTTTTTACTGATCACCATGACTTCAGTCTTCCTGCTGTTTAGTTCCGACCCTTTACCTTTGCTTTCTGTTTCTAGTATATTCACAAGGTTTTGTAGGTCCCTATCATTTACTGCAATTAGCACGGTGTCATCTGCGTACTGAATGTTGTTTATCATTTTCCCTCCAACTTTTAATCCAGGGTCTTCTTCTAGGTTTCTCATGATGTTTCGCTATATAGTGAAAACAGATCTGGTGACAAAACACAACCCTGTCTGATTCCTCTTTTGATGTTTTGAAAAGAGCTTACATTGTTTTCTATTCTCATCGCAGCTGTTTGTCCCCATTACATATTCCTGATTATTCGTAGATCTTTTCCATCGACATTGAGTCTCTCCAGTTGGTTGATCAATTCATCATGTCGTACCCGATCGAAAGCCTTGGTATAGTCAACAAAGCATAAATACAAATCCTTATTCATCTCAATTGACCTCTCTATGATAGTTCTTATGATGTATATGGCATTATAGTTCCTTTCCCCTCCACAAATCCACACTGTTCTTCTGCTATTTCTCTTTTGATTCTATTCCTTGTGCTCATCATGATTATTCTTAACAGGAGTTTTGTTACATGACTATCAAACTGATTGTGCGATGGAGTTCGCATTATATAGCCCCTGTCTTCTTTGGAAGTGCAATGAAAATTGATTTTGACATGTCTTTGGGGATTTTTCCAGTGTCATAAATTTCATTTAGGAGGACTGTTATTTTTTCTATGCCAAATTCCTCCAGGCTTCAATCATCTCTGTAGTAATGTTGTCTGATCCTGGGGCTTTTCCTGGTTTCATCTTTTTCAGTGCTGCTCTGACTTCATCTTTCATTATGGGTGGTCCTTCAAAGTTCTTTTTTATAATGTGTTCTTCGTTTATGTCATCCTCAAAAAGGTCTTTAATGTACTCTCCCCATCTGTCTAATATTTTGTCTTTTTTTACGATAAGCGTGCCATCTTTCGATTTTAAGCAACCAGTTGATGTGCATGTATTTTTCCTGTGGACAATTTCTTCAATTCGTCTGTACATACCCCGAGGATCCATTTTGTTTCGTTCTTTTATCGCTTTGCATTTTGTGTTCAGCCAAGCTTCCTTAGCTTCATTGCACCTATACCTGATTTCTTTGTTTATCTTCCTGTGTATCTCCTCGTTTCTTTTTGCCTTTCTCCTTTCCTCCATCAGGCCCAAAATTTCATTAGTCATCCAACTCTTTTTTGCTTTTCTATTTGCCTTAGGGATTTCTTCACAAGCTTCATTTATAGAACTTCTCAACTTTGTCCATTGTTCCTCACTGTCACCAACGTCTTCCAGAGCACTGAATTTGTTTTGAACATGTACATTAAATTTTTGACGTATCATTTCATCTGACTTTAAGAGTCCAAGGTTTACTTTGATGTTGCTTTTGGTCTGTTTCCTTTTCCTCAATTTCAGCCTAAACCTTCCCACTACCGGATTGTGGTCACTGTTGCAGTCTGCGCCTGGTAGTGTTTTTGCTGACAGTAAAGAATTTCTAAATCTTTTGTTGATCAGGATGTAGTCAATTTGATTTTTGGTATTATCTCCTGGACTCATCCAAGTCCATTTTCTTCTGTTAGGCTGCTCAAACCAGGTGTTTCCTACTATAAACTCATTCATCTGTGCCCATTCTACAAGCTTCCCCCCTCTTTCATTTTGTGTACCAAGGCCATGAGGTCCAACTCTATCCTCCACCCTATCCTGTCCCACTTTAGCATTAAAATCTCCCATTATGACTGTAATTTCTTGTGATTTACATTGGACCTTGGCCATCTCTAAAACTTCGTAGAAGTTGTCGATGTCTTCCTGAGTACTTGCGGATGTTGGTGCATACACCTGTGTGATGTTGATATCAAAAGGTTTGCCTCCGAATTTGACCAGTAAAACTCTGTCGGACACTGCCCAGTATCCCTTAACTGCTTTTGATTTGTCTTTGTCCATTATGATGCCTACTCCTCTTTCATGTGAATTACCACCAGAGTATATCACTGTATATTCCCCTGATGTTATCATGCCTGCCCCCCTCCATCTCACTTCCCCCAGTCCTAAAATATTCATATTAAGCCTTTCCATCTCCATTTTGATGTTGTCTAATTTACCTTTCTGCAGCATTGTTCTTATATTCCATGTTGCTACTTTGAATTTAATTTTGATTTTGGTTTTGGTCGCAGTAGCTGGCTGACGGTCTGGTGTCACCTGCGCCGCATGACAGTCCCTACCGAGCACCTATTGATGTCGTTAACTTTCTTCTTTTTCTTTCTCCTGTCCATGGTTTTCCTGGGGAAAAGCTGCGATGGTGGTTTCCCCTTGCCTTCCATCGGTTTTTTTTTAGGGTTAACTCCCTTAGCCTTACTCTCTCCCGAGATGTCCACAAGGCAGTGGAGCTATTTACCCATAGCTTGGGGATCTGGTTCGTGGGCACCAGGGCGTGTCCACACGCCGGTGGGCCTGCATGCCTCACGTCTGGGGGCCAGACCTCCTCCGAGTCCTACGAGATTCAGCCTGAGTCCGTGAGGTGCTCAGTTACCGCCTGTCGCCACGAGGAGTAACAGCGTAGGGCTTGCTGATGGAGAGGCTATGTACATGTACTGACAGGAAGAGACTTACGCCTTGCTCTTCTTTTCGCATAGCAGTGCTAGCCAGCGGCATCACATCTGCCAATATGACAAACTGTTGTACTGTATAGAAGAGAATACACACACATACAGACACACCCTCAGACACGCACACACACACACACACACACACACACACACACACACACACACACACACACATACATACATACATACATACATACACACACACACACAAACACACACATACACACATTAACACTATACACATACACACACATCCATACACACACACACAAACACACACATACACACATTAACACTATACACATATACACACATCCATACACACACACACACACACAAAACACACACACACACACACATACACACACACACACACACACACACACACACACACACACACACACACACAGATGTACTCATGATTATTTAAAAAAGATTTTTGTTACATAACTCATCAAACTGATTGTGCGATGAAGTTTGCATTATATAGCCCCTGTCTTCTTTGGAAGTGCAATGAAAATTGATTTTGACATATCTTTAGGGATTTTTCCAGTGTCATAAATTTCATTTAGAAGGACTGTTATTTTTTCAATAACAAATTCTTGCAGGGCTTCAATCATCTCTGTAGTAATGTTGTCTGGTCCTGGGGCTTTTCCTGGTTTCATCTTTTTCAGTGCTGCTCTAACTTCGTCTTTCATTATGGGTGGTCCTTCAAAGTCTTTTTTTTATAATGTGTTCTTCGTTTCTGTCATCTTCAAAAAGGTCTTTAATGTAAACTTCCCATCTGTCTCACATTCTGTCTTTTTCCATGATAAGCGTACCATCTTTCGATTTTAAGCAACCAGTTGATGAGCATTTATTTTTCCTGTGGACATTTTCTTGAATTCCTCTGTACATACCCTGAGGATCCGTTTTGTGTCGGTGTTCTATTTCTTTGCATTTTGTTTTCAGCCAAGCTTCCTTAGCTTCATTGCACCTGTTCCTGATTTCTTTGTTTATCTTCCTATATATCTCCTCGTTTCTCTTTGCCTTCCTCCGTTCCTCCATCAAGCCTAAAATTTCCTTTGTCATCCAGTTCTTTTTTGCTTTTCTATCTACTTCAGGGATTTCTTCACAAGCTTCATTTATCGAATTTCTCAACTTTGTCCATTGCTCCTCACTGTCACTAACGTCTTCCAGAGCACTGAATTTGTTTTGAACATGTACATTAACATTTTTTACGTGTCACTTCTTCTGTCCTTAAGAGTCCAAGATTTAGTTTCGTATTGCTTTTGGTCTGTTTCCTTTTCCTTAATTTCAGCCTAAATCTTCCCACTACAGGATTGTGGTCACTGTTGCAGTCTGCGCCTGATAGTGTTTTTGCTGACAGTAAAGAATTTCTAAATCTTTTGTTAATCAGGATGTAGTCAATCTTATCAAAGGTATTATTTCCTGGACTCATCCAAGTCCATTTTCTTCTTTTAGGCTGCTTAAACCAGGTGTTTCCTACTATGAACTCATTCATCTGTGCCCATTCTACAAGTTTCCCTCCCCTTTCATTTTGTGTACCAAGGCCATGAGATCCAACTGTCCTCCACCCTATCCTGTCCCACTTTAGCATTAAAATCTCCCATTATTACTGTAACTTCTTGTGATTTACATTGGGCCTTGGCCATCTCTAGTACTTTGTGGAAGTTGTCGATGTCTTCCTGAGTACTTGTGGATGTTGGTGCATACACCTGAATGATATTGATATCAAATGGCCTGCCTCTTCAACTGGTTGCTTAAAATCGAAAGATGGTACGCTTATCATGGAAAAAGACAAAACATTAGACAGATGAGGAGAGTACATTAAAGACCTTTTTGAAGATAACACAAACGAAGAACACATTATAAAAAAGAACTTTGAAGGACCACCCATAATGAAAGACGAAGTTAGAGCAGCACTGAAAAAGATGAAACCAGGAAAAAACCCAGGACCAGACAATATTACTACAGAGTTAATTAAAGCCCTGGAGGAATTTGGTATTGAAAAAATAACAGTCCTTCTAAATGAAATTTACGCACTGGAAAAATCACCAAAGATATGTCAAAATCAATTTTCATTGCACTTCCAAAGAAGACAGGGGCTATAGAATGCGAACTCCATCGCACAATCAGTTTGATGAGTCATGTAGCAAAATCTTTTAAAGAATAATCATGATGAGGACAAGGAATAGAATCAAAAGAGAAATAGCAGATGAACAGTGTGGATTTGTGGAAGGGAAAGGAACTATTAATGCCATATACATCCTAAGAACTATCATAGAGAGGTCAATCCAGATGAAAAAGGATTTATGTTTATGCTTTGTTGATTATACCAAGGCTTTTGATAAGGTAAGACATGAAGAATTGATCAACCAACTAGAAAGACTCAATATTGATGGAAAAAATCTACGAATAATCACAGATATGTATTGGGAGCAAACAGTTGCGATGTGAATAGAAAACGATATACGCTCTTTCCAAAACATCAAAAGAGGAGTCAGACAGGGTTGTGTTTTGTCACTAGATCTGTTTTCACTTTAAAGCGAAAACATCATGAGAAACCTTGTGAATATACTAGAAATAGAAAACAAAGGTAAGGGGTTGGAACTAAACAGCAGGAAGACTGAAGTCATGGTGATCAGTAAAAAACATGAAATCCCCTCATGCAGGATAACAGCAAACTGCACAAACTTGAGACAGGTTGATAAGTTGAAATACCTGGGAACGATCATTTCACCAGACGGCAGATGCACATCAGAAATAGCCAGCAGAATCGGCCAAGCTAAAACAGCATTCAAGAAGATGAAAAGCATTCTTACCAACAAATGCCTATCAATTAACATCAGAAAGAGAGTTCTTGTATGTTATATAGAACCAATACTGTTATACGGTTGTGAGGCGTGGACAGTCAACAAGCAAACCCAGAGCAGGATTGAGGCAGCTGAGATGTGGTTCTAAGAAGAATGTTGAGAGTTCCATGGACAGCAAAGAAAACAAACGAGATAGTCTTGATGGAGGCAGACACAGGAAGATCATTCATAAGGCAGATTAGGAAAAGACAGGCAACATTTATAGGCCATTTTATGAGGAAAGGGGAATTGGAGCACCTGGTCACAACGGGAAAGCTGGAGGGAAAGTGAGCACCAGGTAGACCCAGGGAGAAGATGCTAGACGGACTTGCAGAGTGGCTGAAGACAAAGAGGGTGAAAGAGATGCTTGAGGCAACAAGAGATAGAGACAGATGGAAGTCCATGATCGCCAACGCCGTGCGGCAAGGCACCTGATGATGATGATGATGATGATGATGATGATGATGATGATGATGATGATGATGATGATGATGATGATGATGATGATGATGATGAGATGGAGATTTGAACCACTATCTTACACTCTTGCGATCCACTACACTACAGTCACTAGTTGTCTCGAAATGTTCTTCTTGGGTCTTTCTCTCCTGTGTCTTTCTTCTGGTGTCCAGAAAAGGACAATCTGGATGATATCCTGCTGTCTTCAATTAGTGTGCCTAATCAATCTACAACGTCTGTATATAGTCTATACTGCAATGGGCGAGTTGTTGTAGATGTTTGTTGGAAATCGTATCGGGCCAGACGGACAAAATGTCACATCAGGGTTCCTGTCATAAAAGATCGATAATTTGACCCAAGTGCTGATCGCTGCTTTGTTGTTTCCCTGTCGTCAGAAATACCAATAGTCCACTAATACCAGGATAATCTTAGTTCTCCATTCCAGTGTCGTATGATAATTATCTGTGACACGTGCACAACACATGGACTGAATTGTCATTTATACCTCTGCTTTATAAATAATCCATGCAGCATTTGGCTGTTCCTTTGTTCTTGCTTTTGTTTTTGTTGTTGCTGGATTTTTTTATTGCTTCCTCCTTTGTTTGTTTCTTTGTTTGTTTTATTTTGGTTTGGGGTTGTTTTTTGGTTGGTTGGTTGGTTGGTTGGTTGGTTGGTTGGTTGGTTGGTTGGTTGGTTGGTTAGTTGGTTAGTTGGTTGGTTGGTTGGTTGGTTGGTTGGTTGGTTGGTTGGTTGGTTGGTTGGTTGGTTGGTTGGATGGTTGGTTGGTTGTTAGTTGGTAAAGTTGGTTAGTTGGTTGGTTGGTTGGTTGGTTGGTTGGTTGGTTGGTTGGTTGGTTGGTTGGTTGGTTGTTGGATGGATGGTTGGTTGGTTGGTTGGTTGGTTGGTTGGTTAGTTGGTTAGTTGGTTAGTTGGTTAGTTGGTTGGTTGGTTGGTTGGTTGGTTAGTTGGTTGGTTGGTTGGTTGGTTGGTTGGTTGGATGGTTGGTTGTTGGTTGGACGGATGGTTGGTTGGTTGGTTGGTTGGTTGGTTGGTTGGTTGGTTGGTTGGTTGGTTGGTTAGTTGGTTGGTTGGTTGGTTGGTTGGTTGGATGGTTGGTAGATTGGTTGTTGTTTTTTTTGCTTCTTGTTTGTTTGTTTGTTTGTTTGTTTGTTTGTTTGTTTGTTTGTTTGTTTGTTTGTTTGTAATTTTCTTTGTGTCACTCGATTCAAGTTGCATTATTTTACTGAGAAGGGGAATCAATTAATATTGTCATCTTTTTTCGTCATTGTAAAGTCTCCAGCCAACATTATTAATAAGTCACGTGACGTGTACAATTTCGTCGTGACAAAACGTTGTATTGATTTTTTCAGGCAGTCTTACATTAATGAGATATTGTGGAAACTGGTAGAACTATGACTCAGAGGGTGGGATTGAAAAACAGAGAGAGAGAGAGAGAGAAGGATAGACAGACAGACAAACAGGAGATACAGAGAAGGGCAGAGAGGGAGACAGAGAGTCAAACGGACAGACAGACAGAGACTGAGAAAATGGCATGGTGAGGAGAAGAGAGAGAGAGAGAGAGAGACTTACAGACAGACAGCCAAAGAGAGAAAGAGTGAGAGAGAAATAGAGACATACAGACAGACATACAGATGTATAGATAGACAGACAGACAGAGACAGAGAGATAGAGAGAGAGAGACAAGGAGAGAAAGAGAGAGAAAGTGAGAGAGAGAGACATAGAGAGAGGAGAGACAGAGACAGACAGACAGACAGACAGAGTTATTACAGTAACGAGCGTAATAACATTAACACAGAAATGCTCATACAGTAATTGGTCAAATATACGAGGCGTATTCTACTAGATAATACGTGCGTGCAATCGTATGACTTCGTGTGGCTGTGTGTGTGTGTGTGTGTGTGTGTGTGTGTGTGTGTGTGTGTGTGTGTGTGTGTGTGTGTGTGTGTGTGTGTGTGTATGTGTGTGTGTCTGTGTGTCTGTGTGTGTGTGTGTGTCTGTGTGAGAGAGAGAGAAAAAAAAATTTTTTTATCTTAATCTGATGATGTATGATTTATGATGATAATTATGATGTTCTGTGTGTGTGTGTGTGTGTGTGTGTGTGTGTGTGTGTGTGTGTGTGTGTGTGTGTGTGTGTGTGTGTGTGTGTGTGTGTGTGTGTGTGTGCCTTCGTGTGTGCATATGTGTGTTTATGTGTTTGTGTGTCTGTGTGTATTTTTGTGTGTACAATAAACATGCTAAAAGTTCAGTTGAATAACCATTTACAGTCAAAATAACTAACAGTGTGCTTGAGTTGTGCCCCATGGGTGGTGTCACTATTCTCCTGCTCATTGTGTGTGTGTGTGTGTGTGTGTGTGTGTGTGTGTGTGTGTGTGTGTGTGTGTGTGTGTGCGTGTATGTGTGTGTGTGTGTGTGTGTGTGTGTGTGTGTGTGTGTGTTGTTGTTCATCAACTAACCGACTCAATGAGGAATGATAAAGCATAGTTCTGCTCTGTGTGTAGAGGGAAGGGCACTACTGCACTCTTCCTTCGCAGGCTGTCGTTTACAGGAGAGAACAAGCCATGCTGTAAGTGATTGCAGGAGGAGTCAGGCCTGTCCCAGCCAGCTGTTTCCACTTTAGAAGGTTTATGACATCAGTTTCCTGGTCACCAACGCGCAGAATGAGATCAACTGTTAGTTCAAGAGCTTGTATCAGTACCAAAGATTTCTGGAAAAACTTTCGATTCTGCTGTAGATATCTGACAGAAAATTGTGAACGTATGCAAAGATTTTGTACAGATTTGACAACAGTTGCCTTGACCCTGCCACTGTCGAAAAATATGTTTCAGTGTATGACACTGACAGCCATGTCATGCCATCCATTGGCAGTCATATCAATGTCTTGGGTGATAAAAGGCCTTGTAGAATCCTTTAGGCTGATAAGGAACCATTGTAATGGCAGAAGTTCTGAACACCATTTACAATAGGTAGATGTGTGAAGTGTAACATACATGTAGAGGTAGGTTGGACATGACTGGACGAAACTGTCTGATTTGGCTATCCGTTTGGCTTTTTTTTTTTTGTATGAACAACTGCAAATGGACTTAGTGTCCACTTTTAGAAGTTGACAATCCAAATACCAAAGACGCCACATGGTGGTTGCTGGAATATCCAACTGATAAATTAATGAATACTGTTATTCAATTTCTTTGTATGAGTATCAGCTTAAATTATGTAATCATGCAAGAAAAAGAAGTACGCAAGTAAAATGGTGTACCAGGGAACTAACCTGGGAAAATAGAGATAATAGGTTTATTGAGGCGCTGTATGGCGCGCATTATTTTGCCATTTTCTCTTGTGTGACTTGGTTTTGTTCTGTTTTGTTTTGTTTTGTTTTTGTCTGTGCTTGCATATTGTGCTTATGATAAACATACTGCTGTAAATGAAATTTGTGTTGTTGTGTCTGTCCAGTAGCAAGGTAAGGTTAGATCTTGGAAGGGTTTAGTTTTTTAGACCTCACCACAATATTTGACATGTGGTGGACATGCGGAGTATTTCAAGGTATTAGCAACTAGTTTTTGTTGTGTTCTAGAGTGTGTTTAGCTTGTGTTAGGAGTTAAGGGTTAGGTTAGACTCGGTGGCCAGAAAGTTGTGGCGTTGCTGTTCTGTGCTATATGTATCATCATCATCATCATCAGGTGCCCTGCCGCATGGCGTTGGCGACCATGGACTTCCAACCATCTCTATCTCTCGTTGCCCCCAGTATCTCCCCCACCCTCCTCATCCCCAGCCACTCTGCATTCTCTCCCTGGGTCTACCTGGTGCTCTCTTTCCCTCCAGCTTTCCCGTTGTGACCAGGTGCTCCAATCCCCCTTCCTCATAAAATGGCCTATAAATGTTGCTCTGGCTTTGCTTGCTGACTGTCCACGCCTCGCATCCGTACAACAGTATTGGTTATATATAGCATTCAAGGATTCTCTTTCTGATGTTAATTGATAGGCATTTGTTGGTAAGAATGCTTGTCGTCTTCTTGAATGCTTTTTGGCTTGGCCGATTCTGCCAGCTATTTCCGATGTGCATCTGCCGTCTGATGAAATGACCGTTCCCAGGTATTTGAACTTATTAACGTGTCACGGTTGTGCCATTTGCTGTTGTGTACTATATGTATAGGATAACTTATTAAAGTGAGAGGTTGGTGGATGCCTATGGTGTAAAGTGTGGTGATGGGGCTTCTGCACGCCGATAGCAGAACGTTTATCAAGGAACCGAATGTGCTCGTTTGTTTTCTTCCATGTTTTTTTTAGTTTGTTTTCCTTGCTACTGTAAGGTTTTATTGTCGTTGGTGTTGTTTGCATTGTTATGAATTGCTGGTTCTAGGTCAGCTGACTGTAGCACAAGGTAGTCAGCATTCTGTGAAGGAATTTTTGTTAGTTATAGACCCGTAAATAGGGGACAATGGTCGATAATCGCGTTGTATTAGCTGATTAAGATGTTTTGCTAAGAATGTATCCAGCATTTTCCCCACATAATTCTTCTTGGGATTCTGTGACTCATCATACCAAGAAAAGATATGGACAAGAAAAGCCTGCGCATCAGACAG
>JAPXFY010000026.1:19141186-19146186 GCA_030674185.1 Monoplex corrugatus
ATACTACATACATACATACATACATACATACATACATCATACATACATACATACATACATACATACATACATACATACATAATTACTCCTGATTCGCACGACACATGAGGCAGTCGAGATACTCTACCATGTACACGTCAACATCCGCACGTTTGCTGTCGTTCCATCTTTTGTTGACCACTTGGAGGTCCCTTTCTACTGTCGGTCGTCAGCTTATTTTGGGCTAGCTTCTCTTTCTTTGCAGTGTCCTGTTGTGGAGACCTCTAGACATGTCCCAACCAGCGGATGTGACGTCTTATAGTGTTTGACAAAGGGAACAGTTTTTATCTGTCCATGACATCTTCTTCTGAGACAAAGTCATTCCATCTAATGCCCAGGATTTTACTTAGACATCTGTGTCAAAGACGTCCAGTTTCTTCTTCTCCTTCTTGTGGGTGATCTTGAAGTGCGAAATTTTGCAGCAGCAGAGTGGTGTAAATATCAGATGGATTTTCACGGTAATTCACCAAAACGATGTCATCTAAACATTTGTATACTTAATTCTGATGTTTGTTATGCTATGATATGCACTGTTGTTATAGTCTTGTTGTTATGCAGGTATTACAGGCAACAATGCCAGCACCTAGGCAACAACAACTAGCGGATATCCCAGATCTATGTCATCTGCATCACTATAAAGCATAATGTACACAATAACTTACGCTGCAAATTGTTTTGATGTGTATTTGCAAAGTGTGGGTGTGCGAAAAGGCATGAATTCAAAATTATAGATAAATGACCATGTTATAATGTGTCGTGTTTTGAACTTTCTCTCTCTCTCTCTCTGTCTCTCTCTCTCTCTCTCTCTCTCTCTCAGTCTCTGTCTCTCTCTCTCTCTCTCTGTTTCTGACTGTCTCTATCTCTGTCTCTGTCTCTGTCTCTCTCTCTCTCTCTCTCTCTCTCTCTCACACACACACACACACACACACACACACACACACATACACATCGTGATCACATTCATTCACTCTTTTCCGGTCCCCTGCTTCCCTTCCCCCGCCCTCTCACTAATTTTGACAGTTTTATTTTACACAGTCTATCGTGATTTTTATCACCTTGCAAAGCAAATTCATTTCTTTGAATTCATAAGTTCTATAAAATTAAGCGATTATTATTCATTAAACATAAAATGAGCGCCATAGCTGTTTCATATCAATATTTGTCATCACCATAGCCAAGCTCACACAAACTGTTTCGCCACCTTCGCCAGGACATTAACTAGTAGAGGGAAGGTGATATTAAAGTCTTTGGTCTTATCTTTGATCTTCATGTTGGCGGAAGAAAGATCTGTTTTCAAAACAAAAATCCTATAAATGTTGTCAGAAACCAGGTTCTTTTTACCCATCGAACACAAATCTTCCAAAAAAGCAAACTTTCCCTTTATTCTTAAGGAACAGATAATTTCTTTCATCTGCCCGCATTGCACATTGCAGTGGGGAAAAAAACGATCTAACAAAACAATATAAAACAAACACAAACCGAAAACAAAACAGCAACAAATGAACAAGAATTGGATTGCTGATAAAAAGTGGCACCGTTTGTGAATAAAATCACATCAAAAGTATAAATGTTGTGGTTAACTTGGTATTATTTGAAGTTCTGCATTTTCTGACTCATACCACTATGTGTATAAAACAAGTATCAAAGCGGTGTAATGCAAACCATCGTGCAGGTCAGTCCAACAAAAATAAAGTTATGGATACAACTCGCAAAAACCACCAACTACTAAAACAATATCATAAGTTAACTTTGGATTATATAAAGATGGAAGGACTTTATGAATACCATGTACTTGATGTTTTGATGTTTTCACAGACAAAACATCTTAGATAGTAAGTCCATGTTGATTACTGAAGTAAAACTCACAAAGAATTCTTTCCTTCTTAGTTGGCTCTTATTGTTTATCAACACTACTAGTAAAGCGAAACAAAAAATTTTCATTGCCCATATCAAACCCCATATTAACTATTGATCAACAGCATGGGATGGTTGCAGTAAACCAGTGTTTCAAAAGAAATCACTCTGATAACTGACAGCTCGGTAACCGCATACCAAAACTTAACTTAGAACCGCAGGCGCCGGAATGCTAGGGGTATAGCGTTCAGCAAGCTCGCTGCTGACAACGTAACGCTAGGATTCTAGCGTCTTGCGTTAGAAAATTCCTACGTGAAGCCAGTTACGGTCTAAAGGAAAAAACCTCTATTATAGTATCACGTAACCATTTCTTAATACTGTGAGAGTGATTTCCCGAATAAAAAGTCTATTTGAAGAATTTTTCGGGCGCGAGAACAACGTCACCCGAACCGCGTGCTTCACTGAAACAAAGGCAAAATGGAGCGCCCTGCGAATGCGCGATGTCGCTGTTCACTCAGGATTGTGGAATTTGTGTGTGTTGTGTGTGTGTGTGTGTACTTTTCTGAGCTTCTGATCAGATGATACAAGTCATGGAGAATTGGTGTCTCTTTTTTCTGTTTTGTTTACATCTGCTGAATGGATGAAATCTTGTCTGAAATGCTCCTCAACCATAATATTTCATTGCACAAATAACCTCAAAGCATGTCTGAACAAACCTTATACTGTAGATATCCTAAAAGAGGATTAAATTACCTTTCTAACCATACCCTACATGTTGATGTTAGTCATTTGGGGCGCCTGTGAAAATTAATTCAAAGAGGCCTAAAAATGCACGTTTCCAAGGAAAGTAGTCAGTGGCAGCTGGCACGTCTGCAGGGAAGTAGGTCAAATAGCCAGCTGACGATGCCAAAGTGTTAAATAAAAGTGGAGATACCATTTCTCAACAAAAGTCAATTTTATTGTAACAAAATCACAAAAATCTACAAAATTGTACGCAGATTCGCCCCAAACGTTTATAAAAACTACTAATACCATGCCATACAAACAACACAAATTCAAGAAACATCTTCGAAAACCAGATGTAGACATATCTAGAACAAGCATTTTCCTACCTGGGACATCTCTGGAATACATTGCTCGCCAAATCATGCATGTCAATGAATAGCTTTTAATGAAAGCTTCACAAAATGGTGCTTGAAGTAACGTAATGATTTATCAGTTTAAATCCATATCCTAATCAGACCTAATCGTCTTCATTCTGCAGGTATGCCTACTTTCATCAATTTTAAACCAGTTGATTATATTAAAACATCTCTCTCTCTCTCTTTCTCTCTCTTTCTCTCTCTCTCTCTCTCTCTCTTTCTCTCTCTCTTTCTCTCTCTCTCTCTCTCTCTCTCTCTCTCTCTCTCTCTCTCTCTCTCTTTCAGTTTCAGTTTCTAAGATGACGTCTCCGCACACTTACGTCACAGGTGCCATGTGTATGGTGACCATGGCACAAGCCTAAAGCCTGCACATAAACCCATGAGCTGGTCAGTCCTGAGGCCCCACCTAGACTATGTTTTACGTAGTCCATATTTTATACTGGTATTTTATCAGCCTTCCACTGGAATAATCTTGGTTACATGTAAATGACATGTGTATGTATGTATCGTACCTTCAAACAAGGAACATATATATGTATATGCATATATATGTAAAGCAAACAAATATATAAATAATTAAAGGCCTGAGTCACAACACAACCAGCTATTTTGTATAAACTCGTCCCACATGACAGAATCCACCACCCCCTCCCCCCAGTCAATGCCCAAATGCTCAGCTGTCTATCAACTAGGTGAAGACAATATTTTCTTTATCATAGGTAGGTGTGTAAGTAAGTAAGTGACTGAGTGAGTGAGTGAGTGAGTATGTAAGTGAATAAGTAAGTAAGTAGGTGAATAAATAAATACAAAATAAAGTATGTAGATAAATAACAGGTAAGAGATTAAAATACCAAGTAACAGTAAACACATGCATATATCCACATGACCGCACACAGACATACACACATACATTCATACATACACACCCAAATCAACACAGCATGATGGCCGACAACAACAGCTACAACAACACCAACAACAACATCAGCAAAGAGGAAACACCCATATATACATATCATGACAAACTTACAGACATATCTGGATAACACTCAACAAACAGCCCACAAACACACACACAGACGGCTCGGCGAACTTGCTTGTTCTTCAGTTGTCTTTTTCTTTGCTTCACTTTTCCTTTATCTCTGTTCCAGGAAAAGCCCAAACACTTTCCATTCCACGCTGTAAGAGTCTGTGCAGTGTTACTTTTGAGATGATACCAATGTTGGTCTGATTAATGATAGCTGGGTTTTTTCCTTTCAGAGTGGATTTCCGTCCACTTCCTCTATATATTCTTTTTTGGGTAAGACGTTCAATGGTATGATGACTCACATTTTGTTCACGAAATTATGATTTTAAACGTCTAAGGACCTCAGACTTTCCCAGATGGAGAATTTTTGTTGTAGTGGCATTGTCTGCAAGTTTCTTGGCCTGTTCGTTTCCCTTAATACCAGCGTGTCCAGGGCAATAGATCCACGTGAGACCTTTTAGGTTGATACTGTTCATTGCTTTGTGCCATTCTGCGGTCCCTACTCCATTTTGCTTTTTTTTCAATAGATTCATTGAGTCAGTCAGGATGAAGGCTTGGCTTTCGTTAATGTCGTCATCCAGTCAGGTTAGCCATTGTAGTGCATGTGTGACTGCCTCAATTTCATCGTTAGACTGGAGGTTGTGATATCATATGTAGCGTTTTCTTCTTGTCTGGTGTTTCCATTCTGTTTGACGGGTAAAGCCCCATCCAGATTTGTTATTGGTGACTGAGCCATCCGTGTATACGATTATATCTTTGGGATTGCAGCTTAGTTGCTCCATCATCATCATCATCAGGTGCCCTGCCGCATGGCGTTGGCGACCATGGACTTCCAACCATCTCTATCTCTCGTTGCTCCTAGCATTTCCCCCACCCTCCTCATCCCCAGCCACTCTGCAAGTCCGTCCAGCATTCTCTCCCTGGGTCTACCTGGCGCT
>JAPXFY010000026.1:19151186-19203686 GCA_030674185.1 Monoplex corrugatus
GGATCAAAGAGCTGCTTCCGGTTAGTTCCGACAGCCTGCTTCCTGTGTTTTCCTTTGGTCTGGTTCCTCCAGGTGGACATGCTGAGAATGACCAGTCTGTGGTCTGTATCAAGGCCTGCATTTGAGATGGCTCTCGAGTCAGTGGTACTGTGTCTCTTGGAGGTTCCTGGCAAAATATATCTGTAAAGACATGTTTAGCTTGTTCTATTTCTACAACGTGTAGATCTGACTGTCGATTTTTAAAGAAGGTGTTGGTTACAAACAGTTCATGTTCTGCACAAGGCTCAGTAGGTGATTACTGTTGTCATTCCACGGAGTTTTCTTATCGCTGTGCGGGTCTAAATATCTTACCCACGGTGTTCTTCTTTCACCCACTCTGCCATTAATTAAGGTCTCCCATGACGATCGGGTCTTCATTGCCAGGGACGTTGCTGAGGTTATCAGAGAATTTGTCGAAGAACTCTTCCATTTCGTCTTCTTAATACGAGTCGTTACATGGTGCCTAGATCTTTACATATGATGTTGTCTTCTCGTCATTGTACACCTTTATTTCGATGATTGTCTCAGATAGCTATCTCAGTACACGGGAGGTTTTCTGCCCTCTCGCCATGAAGGATGAAACCCACGCCATGTGTTGCCCTCTGGTTTACACTCACTCCGCTCCAAATAAGGACGAAGTTAGAATATGCATTTAAATGAATATCACTTTAAAAAAAAGACAACTCTACAGAGAGCACAGAATTACATAAGGAAATTGTATCAAATTGACCTTGATAATCTTGGAACCTATATGTTAGAAAATGGTCTGTCATTATCAAAAAAACAAATTAACATGATGCTATTTGACCCGGTGGTAACTCAATAACTTGCCTATTTTCACATTTTTCGGTGAAGTGATATACACGTATTACAAACAGTTCGCAAAATTTCTGGGAGTTTTTTTTTATATAACATCAAAATATATAATGTCCATTTCCATTATGTTTTAATAAAAGAAAGAAAAAAAATTTACATTTTCTAAAGATGATAAGCATATTACCGGGTGAATAGATATAAACGTACTAATTCCTCTGTCAACAGCGCTTATAAGATTTAATTATCTTATGTGCTAGAGATTTTTTCCATGCACCTACTATTTACTTAAAAGAGATTCAAAGCTTGGACTGCAAAAAGTCTTAAAAGTGCACTAGATGCACAAACTCATGCTTCTGATCTGGAAACGTACAAAGCAGCTTTGATTCTGCTTCTAGTGACAGCAACGTTTGCCATCAGAGCTACTTCGCAAACGGACAATTTTGTGAGCAAAGAAATTAAAATCAAGTCTGATACTGACTTTCCAATGCGAGCAAAAACATTTCATCACAAATAGCAGTTGCAACTTACATATCTCGCTTGATCAAATAGTCTAACATACATATGAATGAATTGCTGAGAATTCAACGACAACGCCTATCCCTACATAGGAAATGCTAAAAGCCACATTTGAATTTGATTTTATACAGAATTAAAAAAGGTGATAATGTCAACATTACGCTATCCACAACGAGACATCATCATCATCATTATCATCATCATGTGCCCTGCCGCATGGAATTGGCGATCATGGACCTCCATATGCATATATCCCTTGTCGCCGCAAGCACATCTTCCACCCTCTCTGTCCTCAGCCACCCTGCAAATCCATCCAATATTTTCTCCATAGGACTACCTGGTGCTCTCTTTCCCTCCAGCTTTCCTGCATGATGTTACCAGGTGCTCCAATTCCCCTTTCCTCATAAAATGGCCTATAAACCACATCTCAGTTGCCTCAATCCTTCTGGCTTTGCGTGTTGACTGTCCACGCCTCACAATCGTATGATAGTATCGGTTCCATTTAACATTCAAGAACTCTCTTCTGATGTTAATTGATAGGCATTTTTTGGTAAGAATGCTTTTCATCTTCTTGAATGCTGTTTTGGCTTGGCCGAATCTGCTGGCTATTTCTGATGTGCGTCTACCGTCTGGTGAGATGATCGTTCTCAGATATTTAAACTTATCAACCTGTCTCAAAGTTGTGCTGTTTGCTGTTATTTTGCATGAGGGGATTTCATGTTTTTTTTCTACTGATTACCGTCACTTCCGTTTTCTTGCTATTTAGCTCCAACCCTTTACTTTTGTTTTCTATTTCTATTATGTTCACAAGGTTTTGTAGTCCCTTTCATTTTCTGCATTTAGCACAATGTCATCTGAGTATCAAATGTTGTTTATCATTTTTCCTCCAAATTGTAATCCAGGGTATTCTTCTAGGTTTCTCATGATGTTTTCGCTGTAAAGTGAAAACATATCTGGTGACAGAACACAACCTTGCCTGACTCATCTTTGAATATTTTGGAAAGAGCTTATATCATTTTCCATTCTCATTGCAGCTGTTTGTTCCCAATACATATTTCTGATTATTCGTAGATCTTTTCCGTCAATATTGAGTCTTTCTATATGGTTGATCAATTCTTCATGTCTTACCCGATCGAAAGCCTTGGTATAATCAACAAAGCATAAATGGGTCATTCTCCTGAAGACTGGTCAGTCGGGGCCACTGCTTTTAAGAAGCCAGTATTAAATGTTTTTGAAAAAAAATAATCTTACGATATTGTTATATTTCGTTTGTAAAATGCCCCAGTAATTTAAGAAAATTTAAAAAAAGTGGTTTGTTTTCGTATTTTTTTCTCTACAGCATTTTTGTTGGAAAATGAGCGATTTCTGTAGCTAGATTTGTGACATGAGAGACTGGTAGATCGATCACAATTATTTTTTACATACATGACCGAAATCAATACAATTTGTTTCGACAGTGAAGAAAGAATGTAAATGTGTCTCTGACATCAATTTTCACTGCATAGTATCCATAGACGCTTGATATATTTAATCGCTCGGAGATCGATCAGTGTCCCGAGTGTTTCATACGGTGTCTTCACTGTCGCGATAACTTAAGTAAGTCGTGCCTTTGAAATAGAAGGCATTGGGAATTTCTGGTGTGATTCATTAAAAACACAAACATTTTTCATAATGATTCACGTCAATAAGTGATATGAGAGAGAAGAGGAGACTGAGAAATAATCACTTGATTACGAATTGTGGGCATGTTGTCTTCAAAACCATGAAACGCTCGAGACAAACAGAGGATCTATTTCGTCAACTTCCCTGAACTTTGACCGACCTTGGCGTATGAATCTCACTTTCCCTCCCTCGCGGCGGGATTTTGCATTACTTCTCAAGGATATGTCATTATTCGGTATTTTTGAAAAATGTCACTTCATTGACCATTTTAACAAGCACATAGATGCCTTTTTCGGTGTCTCATGTAACACATAAGACACTGCAGGATGATGCAACATTTAATTATATTTCACCAAGTTCCAAATATTGTGTCAATTTATGCAATACAGTTCTGTATACTACAGATATCAAGCTTTCATTTTCAGTTAGGAAAGATGAGTTCTATATCTGTGTCTCCTTGTCTTGCACCAATATGATTTGGTGTTTTGGTGACGTTGTTGTGAGTGGACTAAATCGTATATCACGAAGCATTTCCTGCAGAGCATTCGCCATGGTCTTGGTACCATTATGATCCCACATTGCAGATCTTTCATCAAGATCACAACATACCACAATGGGTTCTCCGAGTTCATGTTCTATTTTTTTCCAGGGAGTTCCACATTGTTTTTGAGGTACAGGATCCTGGGTGTACATTGTTTTTGAGGTACAGGATCCTGGGTGTACATTGTTTTTGAGGTACAGGATCCTGGGTGTACATTGTTTTTGAGGTACAGGATCCTGGGTGTACATTGTTTTTGAGGTACAGGATCCTGGGTGTACATTGTTTTTGAGGTACAGGATCCTGGGTGTACATTGTTTTTGAGGTACAGGATCCTGGGTGTACATTGTTTTTGGAGGTACAGAAGATCCTGGGTGTACATTGTTTTGAGGTACAGGATCCTGGGTGTACATTGTTTTTGAGGTACAGGATCCTGGGTTTACACAGGCATTAATCAATACAAAAACTCTTTTGTTTTTGGTTTGCCTTATGCCCAACAGTTTACAACAATTTGTTCTATGTCTAATTTGTACACTTTGTCTTTTAAGTTCTTTTTTATGACTATAGCAGTTCCTCTAATATTTATGTCTCTGAATTACTGTGAAGTCTTCCAAATCCCCCGGGCTGTCTTAGTTCCTCTAATATTTATGTCTCTAAATAACTGTGAAGTCTTCGAAGTCCCCCGGGCTGTCTTAGTATTTTCTGGGTTTTTTTTTATACAGTGTATATATCAAAGCCGTATGTTAATTTCTTCAATTGTTGACATACTTTTTCTTGCACTGGCACAGTTCCAGATTCTTATTCTGAAGTATTTCTTGAAAAGCCATTGTGTCAGTTTTCCAGTTATACTTGGATGTTTCCTTCTTTTTCCACGCCTTTTTTTTCTGAGCGTTTTGATTTTTGTCTCTGGTCCTGTATATCTGATCCTGATGTTTTATGAGATCACTTTGTGTGTTTATCCAAGTTTCCAGAAGACGTTGCTCCAGTAGCATACTTGTCATCCCATCATGAAGTCTGCCAAATGGATAGCTGGTTGCTGTTCCGGACCGCGATGAATCCAGCATTGATGTTTCCTTTTTGTTGCATTTTCATAGTTTCTTTTGGGACTCAGAGAATATATGTATATACATATACATACATATATACATATGTATGTATACTATACATAATATATACATATGTAGTATATCTATACATACATACATACATACATACATGACATGCGTGCGTGCATACATACATACATGCGTACATACATGTACATACGTACATACATACATACATACATATATATATAACATTAATACATTACATGCATAGCATACAACATCAAGATACATACATACATACATACATACATATATACACATATGTATACACACATATATAATATATACACATACATACATACATACATACATGCATGCATGCATGCATGCATACATACATACATACATACATACATACATACATAACATGCATACATACATACATACATACATACATATATACATACATACATACATACATGCATACATACATACATACATATATACATACATGCATACGCGTACATAACTACACATACATCACGACATATTTATTTCTGTTGAGGGTGAAATTCCTGACTATTCTGTTTCGTTCATGCCAGACCTAGATTACCTGCCAGCAACAATTGTGTCCATGTTGTCGGAGCAATATCTGTAATGACACGTGGCAAAATATAGTTTAAAGATGTGTGGCTTGCCAAGAATTGCCTGTCTACTATCAACCGTCACTTTTGCTGGACAGGACACGTTGTCCATGGAAGACAACCACATCCAATGGAAGACAGCTACGTCCCATAGAAGATAACTACGTCCAACGGAAAACAACTACATCCAATGGAAGACAACTACGTCCAACGGAAAACAACTCGTCCCATGGAAGATAACTACGTCCCATGGAAGACAACTACGTCTAATGGAAGACAACTACGTCCCATGGAAGACAACTTCGTCCATGGAAGATAACTTCGTCCCGTGGAAGACAACTACTTCCAATGGAAGATAACTTCGTCCAATGGAAGACAACTATTCCCATGGAAGACAACTTCGTCCCATTAAAGACAACTACATCCATGGAAGACAACTTTCGTCCCATGGAAGACAACTTCGTCCCATGGAAGATAACTTCGTCCAATGGAAGACAACTTCGTCCAATGGAAGACAATTACATCCCATGGAAGATAACTTCGTCCCATTAAAGACAACTACATCCCATGGAAGACAACTACGTCTCATGGAAGACAACTTCGTCCCATGGAAGACAACTACGTCCCATGGAAGATAACTTTGTCCCATTAAAGACAACTATATCCCATGGAAGACAACTTCGTCCCATGGAAGACAACTACGTCCCATGGAAGATAACTTCGTCCCATGGAAGACAACTACGTCCCATGGAAGATAACTTTGTCCCATTAAAGACAACTAAATCCCATGGAAGACAACTACGTCCCATGGAAGACAACTTCGTCCCATGGAAGATAACTTCGTCCAATGGAAGACAACTTCGTCCAATGGAAGACAACTACATCCCATGGAAGATAACTTCGTCCCATTAAAGACAACTACATCCCATGGAAGACAACTACGTCTCATGGAAGACAACTTCGTCCCATGGAAGACAACTACGTCCCATGGAAGATAACTTTGTCCCATTAAAGACAACTACATCCCATGGAAGACAACTTCGTCCCATGGAAGACAACTACGTCCCATGGAAGATAACTTCGTCCCATGGAAGACAACTACGTCCCATGGAAGATAACTTCGTCCAATGGAAGACAACTTCGTGCCATGGAAGATAACTTCGTCCAATGGAAGACAACTTCTTCCAATGGAAGATAACTTCGTCCAATGGAAGACAACTTCGTCCCATGGAAGATAACTTCGTCCAATGGAAGACAACTACGTCGCTAAGATTCTCGTGTGCGGAGAGCTGAAGCCAGAACACCATGATCAGGGAGGATGTATGCTGTTACATGGATACTCTCAATATATACGAAACTCTGTACTGTGTCAGGAAGAGTGCTACGATCAAACGTCACTAATGATTTGTCTGCTTATTGAGGCAAGACTGTCGTTTGATATTGAGAGACTGACTATTCATTTTATTTCCCTCTGATCGTAAGGTCATTCCCCTGTTCCTGCTTTTTCTGTTGGGTTGGGATTTTTTTTGTTTGGCTGGTTGTTGGGGGTTTTTTTTTGTTTTGTTTTGTTTTGAGTGTGGTTTTTGTTTGGTTTTGGTTGGTTGGTTGGTTGGTTGGTTGGTTGGTTGGTTGGTTGGTTGGTTGGTTGGTTGGTTGGTTGGTTGGTTGGTTCGTCGGTTGGTTGATTGGTTGGTTGGTTATTTGTTTGTTTGTTTGTTTGTTTGTTGTTTGTTTGTTTGTTTGTTTGTTTGTTTGTTTTTGGACACCAGGTCTTATCTGGTACATGGTAACTCTTTATGTGGACGGATCTCTGCTATATCTTTCTCTTTGCTATCTTAAACGTTCGAACAACCCGTTCTGGTTTTCTCTTATACATCTTGGGCACGCTCTGTTTGATTTCTATTTCCAAAGCCTGAAGAACAAGAGATGTCCAAGATGTTTCGGACGTCGTGGACATGGGAGCTAACGTGGATTTCACGTTCACCGTCCCTACATGTTTGTCCATGTACTGTCCACGCATTTCAAAAGGCACCACAACACTTGCTGGTACAGACCCATTTCATCAGACGTCGTTTTCTGGTGTCTCTCTAAAATGTTTGATACACCTGTGTTAAAAAATCTGAGACACTGCAGCCACCATGGGTGGACCCTCCGTCACACGTAGTGAGTCTAAAACACGAGGGTCTACCAGTGTTATGTTCTTGGTGCGCTCCCGGCAAGTGTAAAAGTGGAGTAAGCAGGGCACCTAAAGCTCTATCTT
Organism: Monoplex corrugatus; assembly: GCA_030674185.1. NCBI lineage: Eukaryota > Metazoa > Mollusca > Gastropoda > Littorinimorpha > Ranellidae > Monoplex > Monoplex corrugatus. The sequence goes on from JAPXFY010000026.1 coordinate 19,158,711, forward strand.
TCTGCTGCAAGGTTGTTGTTGTTTTTTCACTTTCACATAGACGTCTTCTTCGAACAGGGCAAAGTGTGTTGAAGGTGCTTGTGCTAAACCAGATGTTTTTTTCTGGGCTGGTGTGAGAGCAATCCCCTTCAGCACGCTGAGCCAACAATCGCACAAGTATCGATCATATCAGGGCCTTGTCTTCTGTTTATATCAAGGATCTAGTCATGCTGGGTTTGCCTCGATTCAACATCTTCAGCAGAAGCCAGTATTTATAGAGTCTCTTTAGTAAGGTCTTGTCAAGGATCATTTCTACACTACATTGTCTGACAGATCTTTTCTGAAGACGTAAAGAACAGGCCCGTTCACAGCGCAGGGTTTTCTGTCACAGGCCAAACATCAAGGAACCATAGGGCGTGAAATTGCATCTGTGAACGTTTTCTGGACGTACTGAAGTTTCCCAGGAAACATCTGCTCGACCAGTTGGGTATTCTGAAACTGATAAAAATCTGCACGATGCATATCACATTTATGTTGTGGTGATGTTCTTACCTCTGGTGAAGAGTATGGACATGCGTTAGTCTGTTATAATCAAATCATCAACAACCAACAGCCTCAGCGTCTTAACACGCCCCTTTTTGGGGGGCATCCCTTCATGTAGAAGAAGATGACAAGCATCCTTACCAACAAATGCCTATCAATTAACATCAGAAAGAGAGTCCTTGAATATTATATAGAACCAATACTGTTGTACGGATGCGAGGCATGCACAGTCAGCAAGCAAAGGGTGAGCAAGATTGAGGCAGCCGAGATGTGGTTTCTCAGAAGAATGTTGAGAGTTCCATGGACAGCAAAGAAAACAAACGAGACAGTCTTGATGGAGGCAGACACAAGTAGATCACTCATAAGGAAGATTAGGAAAAGAGAAGCAACATTTATAGGCCATTTTATGAGGAAGGGGGATTTGGAGCACTTGGTCACAACGGGAAAGCTGGAGGGAAAGAGAGCACCAAGTAGACCCAGGGAGAGAATGCTGGACGGACTTGCATAGTGGCTGGGGATGAGGAGGGTGGGGGAGATGCTGGGGGCAACGAGAGATAGAGATGGTTGGAAGTCCATGGTCGCCAACGCCATGCGGCAGGGCACCTGATGATGATGATATACACACACTTATATATATATATATATATATATATATATACATATATCTGCGTGTGTGTGTGTATGTGTGTGTGTGTGTCTGTGTGTGTGTCTGTGTGTGTGTATGTGTCTGTGTGTGTGTGTGTGTGTGTGTGTGTGTGTTTGTGTGTGTGTGTGTGTGTATGTGTGTGTGTGTGTGTGTGTGTGTGTGTGTGTGTGTGTGTGTGTGTCTGTGTGTGTGTGTGTGTGTGTCTGTGTGTGTGTCTGTGTGTGTGTGTGTTTCAGATATGTGTTGACGCCTCGTAATGAGTTTGTGGTCCAATCAATGACCCTTAATGGACATTTCTGATTGCCACTGGGTGTGGGGGAGGGGTAACTATGCTATTTAACTTGCTTGAGCATAAAAATGACATGAATTTTCAAGAATGTGAGTGACTGACGAAGTGTCAGTTCTGTTATAAAGACTTTGCGTGAAAGTGTAGTTGTTGTTTTTCTGTCTCATGTAATTCTATCTGTAGAAAGAAAGGAAGTAACTATAGTAGACACAGACTATTTCTCACGACTGCTTTTCTTTCTGATCAGACATTAGGATCACATTGCCATGAGTTGACTACGTAGCAGCAGAACCAGCAGTTGTAACAATAATATTAGTACTGGTGGTGCTGGGAGTGTTAAGAGTGACTGTTGTCGGTATCATCGTCATTTTGTTGTTACTGATGTTGTTTTGTTTTGGTGCTACTTATACTTTAGATGATATGCTTCCTGTTACATTCTCAGCATCGGATTAGTTTTTCTAACGTACGTGTCTTTAATGATAATTTATGATCTCATTTTATTATCTTTAATGATGTCATGATGGTGTTCGTATAGGTTTCATACAGCACAAATACACTTTGTTTGGCTTCGTGAAATTAAGATCTGAGAGACTTGACTCCATTCAATGATATGAAGATCTAACCTTAAAACAGTGCTTGAGATGAATTTTCACTTCTGAAGAGACATCAGCGATACATCTGGGCATGAAAAAAGAGATTTAAGCTGGGTAAAACAACATTTTCTTTGGGTTAAAACATCGAGCTATCGAGCTACAAGTTTCCTTTATTGATCAGGACTGTGATACTGTATCAGCTTGAATAGTAGTTGTAAAATCATATAAATGTCATGGAAGAGTTCTTTACTGAAAGGAGGCTGAACACTTCTTCAGCTACAAAATACTTTTCCTTAGATGACAATGAACCTACAGTCCCAGAAGGCTGTACCATTCTGAATTTCACCGCAACCTTTGTTCCTTGGAATAATCCCAACAACCTGATTAGCAGATCAGTGCCCTTTACGTTTGAGAGAATCCTCCATGGTATATTGCTACCCATACTTTTTCTCGTAAGCAGTCCATGTAATCTTCTGAACATTGTGATTTTCTTCAAGCATGGCATTAAAGAACGTATTAATCTGTGCCTGTTCTTTCTGTCCCTGGCTGACTTTATCTATGTGGCACAAGCTTCAATACGATATGCTGACAGAATATACCTTGAGCTCAGCCACAAGCCCATACGAGGAACCTGGGTTCAGTTTTTGGAGAACAACAAGTTCACAGGTCTATTTGGATTTTATTGGGCCTCGTCCTGGATGACCACTATCATTGCCTGTGAGCGGTGTTTCTGTGTGGTGAGTCCGCTGCGTTCTCAGACAGTGCTGAAGACAAAGACTATGTGGGTCATCATCCTGCTCTCCTTCACTGTCCTGGTTGGTGTCTTCTTCGTGGCAAGAGATAAATATCATCTTGTATGTTTGTTTAATCCTAGAAACAACTCTACTGAAACAGTCCTCAGTCCTAACGACTTTTATCTGCGCAACAAAGATGTGATTGACGCAATAGACGCGGTAGTATACGGCGTGATTGTTTCACAGTTTTGCATTATCACGGTTACAGTCGCTACCATCATTACCGTCGTCAAGCTCAGATCACTGGGCGAATGGAGGGAAAAATCGTCTTCAACTGCTTCGATCCTGACGAACCGTCAAGTGGCCCTAACGCGAATGCTGATAGGAACGTCAGTTTTCTATGTGAGTACGTGTGTCCCACGTGTCGTTCTAAGCTTCATCATGCTCTTTGTCAAAGACCTGAGTGCTGGAGGCAACTATTTCAATGCCTACAACACATTCATGCTCACCATCACACTTTTCAGCTACATCAATTCTTCTTTAAACTTTTTCATTTATTATTTCTTCGGCTCCAAATTCAGGGACACCCTGAAAACGTTGTTTCATAAGAAAGCGGCAGTGTCGGCTATACACTGATAGTGGCAACCTGAACAACTCAGACTTTCTGTCCCACGATAATGCGTCACACTATTCTTTTCTTGAAAGGTATTATCCTGACATCAAATCACGAAGTGTACTCTTGTATTTAGATCTTCTGTATATATCATTTTGATGTGTAGAAACAAAAAGTACTTTTTATTTTGGTTTTCAAATATACTTTTGTTTTCATGTCTTGTCTTTCATCTAATGCAGTGAGGCGTTAGAGTTCATGCCCTATGCCACGTGAACTGTTGCACTGCTATTTATTTCACTACATTCAGACTGGGTGAGCGTTGTCACGTATTATATGTATAACTTCATGCTTAGACGTCTCCTCCATGTCCAGTGACTCTAGGAAATTTTGGAAAATTGGTCTGAACAAACAATCTAATCAATGTTGATGGAAAAGATCTACGAATAATCGGGAATATGTACTGGGAACAAACAGCTGCAATGAGAATAGAAAACAATATAAGCTCTTTCCAAAACATCAAAAGAGGAGTCAGACAGGGTTGTGTTTTGTCACCAGATCTGTTTTCACTATATAGCGAAAACATCATGAGAAACCTAGAAGAAGACCATGGATTAAAGTTTGGAGGGAAAATGATAAACAACATTCGGTACGCAGATGACACCGTGCTAATTGCAGAAAATGAAAGGGACCTACAAAACCTTGTGAATATACTAGAAATAGAAAGCAAAGGTAAAGGGTTGGAACTAAACAGCAGGAAGTCTGAAGTCATGGTGATCAGTAAAAAACATGAAATCCCCTCATGCAAAATAGCAGCATATGGCACAACCTTGACACAGATTAATAAGTTCAAATACCTGGGAACGGTCATTTCATCAGATGGCAGATGCACATCCGAAAGGCTGGCAGAATTGGCCAAGCAAAACAGCATTCAAGAAGATGAAAAACATTCTTACCAACAAATGCCAACAATTAACATCAGAAAGAGAGTCCTTGAATGTTATATAGAACCAATGCTGTTGTACGGATGCGAGGCGTGGGCAGTCAGCAAGCAAAGCCAGAGCAAGATTGAGGCAGCCGAGATGTGGTTTCTTCTCAGAAGAATGTTGAGAGTTCCATGGACAGCAAAGAAAACAAACGAGACAGTCTTGGTGGAGGCAGACACAAGTAGATCACTCATAAGGAAGATTAGGAAAAGACAGGCAACACTTATAGGCCATTTTATGAGGAAGGGGGATTTAGAGCACCTGGTCACAACGGGAAAGCTGGAGGGAAAGAGAGCATCAGGTAGACCCAGGGAGAGAATGCTGGACGGACTTGCATAGTGGCTGGGGATGAGGAGGGTGGGGGAGATGCTGGGGGCAACGAGAGATAGAGATGGTTGGAAGTCCATGGTCGCCAACGCCATGCGGCAGGGCACCTGATAATGATGATGATGAAACAATCTAAATGGAGACCATGCAGTCCATATGCAGTCCAGGTCTGTCACTCATACTCTATCTCATTCAGCAATACAAAGGATAATTGCAATGCTGTTTTTTTGTGATCACATGGCTTATTTCATTCTTCTCTTTGGACTTTATGGCCATGCCACGATTTCTGTACATTCCCACTGCACTGCTTGTCCAATCCGATAGTAAGAAATGTTCCTGATACATTCTCTAAACATAGTCTAAATGTGAAGAAGAGGCGGTAGGAGAAAGTGCCGGCATGACTGTGGCTCCATCTTTAATTTCCAAACAGCAGACCACGCAGCCAGCTCTTCTTCAGATCCATTTAGCACTTTTACAACTTGTTCTGTGTTTTCTGTGTTTTGTTCAGTGCTCAATCTGTCTGTCGTGATAAAAAAAAACTGAATGCAATATCCGATTATTTTCTGGAAAACAATTAAGATTTGATTGCTCTTATAGAAAGCTGGTTGAAATCAAGTGGCCATAAACCAAAACTCAAACAACTCACAACTCCTGGTTACAAAACCTGTCCTTTTCCTCCAGCCTCTGTTGATGGCGGGACCATTGTCCTTTATAAAGATGTGCTTGAATCTTGTCTCCCCTTCATCCGTTCCTTTCTCTTTTCTACTGTCATTTGAAAGAGTTAAAGTCGTCCTTCAAATGCCATATGAGTGTGCTATTTTCTCTTGTATTTACTGTCCTCCTCCCAGCTGTGCAAACAAATTCACTCCTTCCATATTTCATCATGTACCGCAAACTGAAGCTGGCGCCCTCCCCAACCTGTCCCTGCGGTCAAGAAGACCAAACCATGGAGCATATACTCCAAAGATGTCCCCTTCACCAGGCAGGTGGCAAGACAGGACGTGTGGCCGACAGACACTCCGCTGACAACCAAACTCCATGGCTGCAGACAGGAGCTGGAAAGGACGGCTGCATTCATCGCCCGGACTCAGATGATTGTGTAGCAGCGTACGCCAAGAAGAAGAAGAAGAAGATCATGAATCTGAGTCTCTTCCTGATCATTACATTTTAAAAAAGATCAGGAAAACTGTCATCGTTGGAGATGTCAGTGTACACGTTGATGGTCAAGATGACTGGGAATGCAAGTGCTTGTGTCTGTCTCTGTCTAACCTTTCTCTCTCAGCTTGTTGCCCAGCTTTTCATGGTGAACCTTTGGCCACTCCATCTAACTTGTCCAGTTCTGAGTAAGACAATGAATGGTATGATGACTCACGATTTATTTGTGAAAGCATTATTTTAAGTGCCTGAGGACTTCACAGAGTTCTTGAATGTTATATAGAACCAATAATGTTGTACGGATGTGAGGCGTGGAAAGTCAACAAACAAAGCCGGAACAAGATTGAGGCAGCCGAGATGTGGTTTCTCAGAAGAATGTTGAGAGTTCCATGGACAGCAAAGAAAACAAACGAGACAGTCTTGATGGAGGCAGACACAAGTAGATCACTCGTAAAGAAATTAGGAAAAGACAGGCAACATTTGTAGGTCATTTTATGAGGAAGGGGGATTTGGAGCACCTGGTCACAACGGGAAAGCTGGAGGGTAAGAGAGCACCAGGTAGACCCAGGGAGAAAATGCTGGACGGACTTGCAAAGTGGCTGGGGATGAGGAGGGTGGGGGAGATGCTAGGGGCAACGAGAGATAGAGGCAGATGGAAGTCCATGATCGCCAACGCCATGCGGCAGGGCACCTGATTATGATGATGAGGAGGAGGACTTCACACATTCCAAAATGCAGAATTCTTGTTGTAACGGCAATACCTGCTAGTTTTGGGGTACATTTTTTTCCCTTTAACACCAGCATCTCCGGGACAGTAGATCCACTTGAGTTTCTGTAGATGGTAATCTTGGCTTCCAATTCTTATCTGCATTTTTGTTTCGACTAAGGTTTATCCAGTCAGTAAGGATGGAGGCTTGACTTTCTTTTATTTGATCTACTGATAAAACTAACCATTTACACATGCGTAGCTGCGTGAATTTCCTTTGTTAGAGTTTGTGATATCATATTATCTAGCATTAATTTTGTGCATAGTGTTTCCCCTTTGACAGCGAAACTGTTTGGAGATTTGTCATTACTGACAGCTATTCATCTTTATTATCATATTTAGGGTTGTAGCATATTTACTCAATGAGTACATTGATTTCTGCATCAGCTTAATGTTCCGGCGGTGACTCCCTTGCTCTTTTGGCGTGATGTTTTGTATAGACCTTTGAAGCGGTTTCTGTATTTTTCATCCATTCTTTTATCTCTTTGAGTTCTGTCAGTTGACACGTATGGAATGGTATCTTTATTTAATGTCTGTTCACAATAGTGATTTTAGACGCACACACACACACACACACACACACACACACACACACACACACACACACACTCTCTTCTCTCTCTCTCTCTCTCTCTCTCTCTCTCACACACAACACACACACACACACACCACACACACACACACACACACACACATACACAGGAAGAGGGGGGGGAAAGGTGGGGGACGGGGATGGGAAGGGGTAGTGGGGAGTTTGAATGTAAGAAGGGAAACAATTACAATTAAGAATTCAGAACATTAAGTTAACAGTGTCAATCAATAACAGACAACAATTAATTAACTATTCATAACAATCTATCAACAGGGGATATGAGAATCAGCTAGACTACCGAAATAATATCATTATTTTTGTTGTAAAGGATATCTCTAGAGTCAGTACATGAAAAATCGAGATTGTTATTTCTATATGTCGTAAGTAATATAGGACATTCAAAGAGCAGATGATGGACAGATAATGCTTTTGAACAAATACATACATTTTTGTGTATATTTTGTTTTCCAAGAGTTAAGCCTTAGTTTGTATATCAGTTGACACGTGTTGAATGAATTCTTCTGTCTTTCCTACCCATGATTTTCAACGTTGGAGTCAATTGGCTTTTCTTGTTTTAATCATCTTGCGGAGTGGATTTTCTGGGGGGGGGGGGGGGTTTAAATGCTCTGAAAGTGGCCTTTACTTACTTCATTTTATGTCTTCACTGCATTGAAGAAAGGTCCTGTAGGTACGGCATAATCTTTATGGGAGTGGCCTTTGTGCTTCTGACCATCATTTTTTTTTTTTTTTTTTTGCATTCTGACTAATTTCAAAATGTTTGTCTGCGACAAGGTCCGGTTGGTTGCCATTGCTTTCAGGATTGAAGCAATTTTTACACTGAATGTCATGATTTATACGTTTTCTGTACGTCATCATTCTATCCAAACCGATTCCAAGATAGCGTATGCTGTCTGTTCATAGCGTATGCTGTCTGTTCATAGCGTATGCTGTCTGTTCATAGCGTATGCTGTCTGTTCATAGCGTATGCTGTCTGTTCATAGCGTATGCTGTCTGTTCATAGCGTATGCTATCTGTTCATAGCGTATGCTATCTGCTCATAGCGTATGCTATCTGTTCATAGCGTATGCTATCTGCTCATAGCGTATGCTGTCTGTTCATTTGATATTGGTTCTTCTGAACGTATCTGTCGACATGTTTGGCTAGCTGCTTTGTTATCAGAAGTGCAGAATAGTATTTGTGCTTTGGAGAGGTTGATTGCGGACCTACTTCCTTGGCACCACTGATCTACGTTGTTTGGCTGTTCTTGGGCTGCTCTATTTCTTACTAGCGCATATTACCTGTGTTTTTGATGAGTTACGTCGTCAGCAAAAGTGAGTGTATGGGATGGATCAAAATTACTGAGATCAGCAAGTCCTTTTGTGTATATTCTATAGAGCACTGGGGGAAGTGGTGAACCTTCACAGCTCTGGGGTGATAAGCACTAGTTTCTAGATAGTAGAACTAGCACATTTTCTTGGAGTGGAATGGCAATCCATCTTGTGATTGTCGTGCTAACGTCATATTGCTGAAGAAGTTACAAGTGTGAACTGGACTTTATTGTACGCATCTCCGAGGTCAATAGCTACAGTCAGGGTTTCTTCTTTGTTCTGTAAACCTTCATAAACGTCATACGCAAAGGAAGCTGTATTTACCCTCAGAGGTTTCTCTGCTCTAGATCCACCTTGAATGATAGCAGTGTTTTCCTGTCTTGTAGACCAGTAGCTGGTTTCCTTGAATGATGTTTTCGATCAGTTTTCCAACGATATTTTCCGTAATCTACATGCAATATTCATTTAGTCTGCTATGGTCTGTCCCTAGAGTGGCTGGGGATGAGGAGGGTGGGGGAGATGCTGGGGGCAACGAGAGATAGAGATGGTTGGAAGTCCATGGTCGCCAACGCCATGCGGCAGGGCACCTGATGATGATGATGATGATGATCTGTCCCTGGTTTGGATAAAGCTTTTAAGAAGCTGTGTGTCCAGTCCTCAGGAAGATGACCATTCTCAAAGCTGACTTGAAAGAGAGTATGCAATTCAGTTTTGTCATTTTCAGATGGCGTTTTAAATTGAGAAACGTTGTGGTAGGGCACATCCTTTCTTTTCGTTTGTTCTTAACATGGTTCCATCTGTATTCTTTATGTCAGGGGTCCAAGTATTTGTGAGTTTTGTCAGAGTTGTGTTTGTACTGTATCAGCGTTAACCCTTTCGCCGGACCTGTTTCCATTTACTGTCCTTTGTTTCCTGGCTACGGTCTTGAAGCGCTCTCTCTCTCTCTCTCTCTCTCTCTCTCTCTCTCTCTCTCTTCTCTCTCTTTCTCTCTCTCTCTCTCTTCTCTCTTCTCTCTCTCTCTCTTCTCTCTCTCTCTCTCTCTCTCTCTCTCTCTCTCTCTCTCTCTCTCTCTCTTTCTTCCATGGTTCCTTTGAAATCATCCATTTTACTCATTCGAGCTTGAACGGAACAACATTTTCATCTCTGCTGTTGCCAAACTTTAGAGTCAGCGCATTCTTCTTTCAAGACATTCTCTCTATCATGGTATCAGCAAGGAGGCTGTTTTCTATGTTTCATTGCTTCTTTTTCTTTTTGATTCCATAATTCTAAATCATGAAATTATATCAGACTCTTCATTGCTTTGTTTAAATCTTCATCTGTTAGTTGAAGTTCTTGACGATATATCTTTTATTAAAAAAAACACAAAGCCTGTGCATGGTATATCGCTTCGGCTTGTGGCTTGACCACTGACTTCAAGGAAGAATAATAATAATAATAACGAAGATTTGTTGAGCGCCTTTTCTCGACTGAGCTCTAAGCGCTTTACATCGATACAAATTATGATAATGACTAGAGCAAATCAAACAATCACTAAATCAAACAAGCAAATGAATCAACAAATGAATAAAACTCAAAAAGACATGCTCGCAATGCCCTCTCCCCCCTCCCCCGCACACACACACACCCCACCCCACCTGCACACACTGGCGTGCCGCACGCGCGCACGCGCATGCATGCACACACACACACCCACCCACCCACACACACACACACACACACACACACACACACACACACACACACACACACACACACACACACACACACACACACACACACCGCTCCAAAGACACATGGAAAATATAAACACTAGAGGTAAAGTGGATTGGGGGCACCGGAAGGGGGGGGGGGCACTGAGGGGATTCCAGAGGAGGGTGGGAGGCGGCGTAAGATAGAACCGGGATCAGTGTTGCTTAAATAAACAGGAGAGATGCAGTGGATTGGGGGCAGCGGAGGGGCGGGGCACTGAGGGGATTCTAGGGGGGGGTGGAGGGAGGCGGCGGGAATCAGCCTGATGACCGCAGGAAAAAACCTGCTGACTGCTCAGAAAGAATGCAATCTTGGGATCCCTTTCAGGGCATATCAGACCTTGCTGAACAGCAAAAGGTAACTAAACAGCAAAAGGTAACTGAACAGCAAAAGGTAACTGAACAGCAAAAGGTAACTGAACAGCAAAAGGTAACTAAACAGCAAAAGGTAACTAAACAGCAAAAGGTAACTAAACAGCAAAAGGTAACTAAACAGCAAAAGGTAACTGAACAGCAAAAGGTAACTAAACAGCAAAAGGTAACTAAACAGCAAAAGGTAACTAAACAGCAAAAGGTAACTAAACAGCAAAAGGTAACTAAACAGCAAAAGGTAACTAAACAGCAAAAGGTAACTAAACAGCAAAAGGTAACTGATCAGCAAAGGTAACAGCAAAAGGTAACAGCAAAGGTAACCACAAAAGGTAACTGAACAGCAAAAGGTAACAGCAAAAGGTAACTGATCATCAAAAGGTAACAGCAAAGGTAACTGAACAGCAAAAGGTAACAGCAAGTAACAGCAAAAGGTAACAGCAAAGGTAACAGCAAAAGGTAACCACAAAAGGTAACTGAACAGCAAAAGGTAACAGCAAAAGGTAACTGATCAGCAAAAGGTAACAGCAAAAGGTAACTGAACAGCAAAAGGTAGCAGCAAAAGGTAACTGATCATCAAAAGGTAACAGCAAAAGGTAACTGAACAGCAAAAGGTAACAGCAAAAGGTAACTGAACAGCAAAAGGTAGCAGCAAAAGGTAACAGCAAAAGGTAACAGCAAAAGGTAACTGAGCAGCAAAAGGTAACTGAACAGCAATAGGTAACTGAACAGCAAAAGGTAACCGATGATGGGTCCGAATGGGTCATGCGGTGCAACGACAGCCTCCCCTTTGCTTGATGAGATGACTATCGAATGACATGGGGAGCATGGGAAATAATTGTCCAGAGAGTGGCGAGGCATTGGTGCTCAGGGTCCTATCCACACTGTCATGGTGTTTCTTATCAACTTCGGCTTGTGGCTTGGCCACTGACTTCAGGGAATCAGCCTGGTGACCACAGGGAAAGACCTGCTGGCTGCTCGGAAAGACGGCAAACTTGGGGTCCCGTTCGGGGCATGTCAGACCTTGCTGAACAGCAAAATAGGCTGTGCCTGGAGCATCATGTCTGGCCTGTGGTTGAAGAAAGGCAACGTTGGGAGCTTCCGACTGCTAATTGTCGAGATCATAGTAAGGGTAAAAGAACTGGCAGCTACACGAGCTGGTGACCAGACATATGCTGCCCCAAAGAGAGATGAAAACTAGAAAGGTGCGAGAGAGAGCTCTTCCATTCGTTGTTGGTCTAGAGGCTGGGCTGGACCTGGTTGGTGTGCGTGGTGTGGCTATGTCCCCGGGGTTTACATCTTCCCACCTTGCCATCGGTTAGTAAACAAGGTATGTGATGACTGGGTCCGAATGGGTCATGCAACGCATGGACAGCCCCTTGTGCTTGATGAGGTGGCTATCGAGTGGCGATGGAAGCTTGGGAGGTGATCATCCGGAGAGTGGAGAGGCATTCGTGCTCGGCATCCCATCCTCAAACACACACACACACACACACACATATGTACACACACACACACACAACACACACACACACACACACACACACACACACACACACCACACACACACACACACACACACACACACACACCACACACACAAACACGTCTAAAATCACTTATAGTGAAAAGACGTTAAATCAAAGAACGAACGAACGAACACACACACACACACACACACACACACACACACACACACACACACACACACACACACACCACACACACAACACACACACACACACATAGACAGACAGACGGACAAACAGATAGACAAGCAGACAGATAACAAACGGAGACAGAAAGAAATAGAGTATATAACAGAGTATAACAGAGTATATAACAGAATATAACAGAGTATATAACAGAATATAACAGAGTATATAACAGAATAAAAAAACAGAGTATAACAGAGTCTATAACAGAGTATATAACAGAGTATATAGAGTATATATATAAACATAGTATAACAGAGTATATAACAGAAAATAACAGAGTGTAACAGAGTGATAACAGATTATAACAGAGTATATAACAGAATATAACAGAGTATATACAGAGTATATAGCAGAGTATGACAGAGTACATAACATAGTATAACAGAGCACATAACAGAGTATAACAGAGTATATAACAGAGTCTATAACAGAGTATATATAACAGAGTATATATAACAGAGTATAGCAGAGTATACAACATAGTATAACAGAGTATATAACCGAGTATATAACAGAGTATATAACAGAGTATATAACAGAGTATAACAGAGTACATAACAGAGTAATAACAGAGTATATAACAGAGTACATAACAGAGTATAACACACAGCATTTTGGTCACTGTTAGATACGACAAGGGAAAGAACTAAGATTCCCTCCCATTCTGCAAGATCAAAATGAAAGATGTTCTTCATGCACTGTGGTCACAATGGAAAAACTTATCACCGTAAATAAGAAGAACCTTCAAAAGAAAAAGATGCTGTCACTCGTGACATGACATTATAAACGCTCTGGCACTTGAAAGGAGGTTCTTCAAATTATCTCTCTGTAGTGGCAGTGGTGTTCATGATGTGTATAGATGTACAGATGTGTGTATCATGTATATCTGTCTATCTGCCTATCTATATATCTGTCTACCTACCTATCTATATATCTGTCTATCTATCTGTCTGTCTGTCTATCTATCTATCTTCTATCTGTCTGTCTGTCTGTTTATCTATCTATCTATCTATTTATATATCTGTCTATCTATCTATCTATTTATCTATCTATCTATCTATCTGTCTGTCTGTCTGTCTATCTATCTATCTATCTACCTACTTACCTACGCATCTATCTATCTATCTGTCTGTCTGTCTGTCTGTCTGTCTATCTATCTACCTACCTACCTATATATCTTTCTACCTATCCATCTATCTATCTATCTATCTATCCGTCTGTCTGTCTGTCTGTCTGTCTTATCCATATATCTATCTATCTTTCTATCTATCCACCTATCTGTCCTTCTGCCTGTCTGTCTCTCTATCTGTCTAGAAATTTAAAAAAACATATAGAGTATCTCTCTCTCTCTCTTCTCTCTCTCTCTCTCTCTCTCACACACACACACACACACACACACACACACACACACACATACACATGCACACATATATCTCTGTCTATCTATCTATCTATCTTACTATCTATCTATCTATCTATCTGTCTGTCTGTCTGTCTATCTATCTATCTATATATATATATATATATATATATATATCGGTCTATCTATCTATTTATCTACTCATCTACATACATGTATATTGCCACAGAGCACTGCTTGTGGTTTTGGCCATATGCTGCGACTTGCCATCTACTGTTCAGCCGTCTGTGTCTCCTACGAAAACAGCTGTCTTACCTCGGTTTGCCCTGGACTTGTGGAGGCGGTTGGAGATAGTTGCTGAGGCTCTAGGCAAACAACAGCAACTTCCAGATGCGCATGGCATCTAACGCCAACCAGACACATGTAAACAACGACCCTCAGTCCCCAGCGGCTCTGGAACCACTGCTCAAGGTAGCGGGCAGACAGGGAAATGAGCAGAGGGTGCTAAGAATCTCTGGGTTGGGACAGGTTACCGCCAACAGAAACGGACCGCTAAGCCCTTGATTGTTGCTGCTTGGAACGTACGAACAGAAAAGAGGCCAACCGACCAGAAAGAAGAACCGCCTTGGTAACACGAGAGCTCCTGAGATACAAAGTTGACACTGCTGCCCTCAGTGAGACAAGATTTTTAGACAAAGGTCAATTAAGCGAGGTTGGGTCAGGATATACTATATACTGGTCAGGTCACAAAGCTGAAAGGAAGGCAGGTGTTGGCTTCGCAGTAAGGACCCCTCTCGTCTCTCAGCTTGAGTCACAGCCCCAGGGCATCAATGATAGATCATGACTACTTTTTTAGGCTCCCCTTATCAGACAATGAATATGCTACTTTGGTAAGTGTCTATGCCCCCACCATGACAAACCAAGATGAAAACAAAGAAGCCTTCTATCAACAGCTTGATGAAGTTGTAGGCAGCATACCTGCAGGTGATAGGTTAATCATCCTGGGGGATTTAATGCGAGAATCGACTCAAATCATACAGCATGGGTTGGCATTATTGGTCAGCATGGTATCGGCGTGGTATGCTTTCAGAATGCTCCCAGCACAATCTCTCAGGCAGAAATACATTCTTCCAACTGAACAATGCTTACAAAACCACCTGGATGCATCCAAGACCGAAGCACTGGCACAAGATACATTTTATCATCTGCAGACAACATGATCTGCATGGTTTTCATATCACCAGAGCAATGAGGGGTGCTGAATGCGCAGCAGACCACCTTCTCCTAAGACCAAAGGTGAACCCCCAGGTGCGAAGAAAAAGAACGCCCAGGACAAGGAACATCAAAAAAAAACTGAATATTCGGAAAAACAATAACCCTGGCATAACAGTTGCCTTACAGAATGAACTCTCAAAACGTCTAGAGCAAGTTGCCTTCACCAAAGAAGAGACAGAAGAAAACTGGGCCAAATTAAGAAACGAAGTTGACACCGCCGTCAAACAGACAATAGACGAACTCAAAAGACTTCACCAGGACCGGTTTGATGACAACGATTCTGAAATTCAAAGTCTTCTTGCTGAGAAGTATGCTGCACACAAGAATTGGCTGGCGGACAAACATTCTGACTCAAAGAAGGACCTTTACAAACATTCTGACTCAAAGAGGGACAAGTTCCACCACCTCAGAGGAAATGTTCAGAAGCGGTTGTGTTCCATGGAAGATGAATGGTGGAAAATGAAGGCAGTGGAGATCCAGGGTTATGCTGACTCAAAAACGCCAAGCTCTTCTACTCTAGCTTGAGGGAGATGTATGGGCCACCACAGAGAAGTACAGCACCAATCCGAAACCTTGCAGGATGACTCCTCACTGATAATAAGGCAATAAATGATAGATGGTCAGAACACTTCGAGCAGCTCCTTAACAGGCCTTCACCTATTGACCCTAGTGAAGAGATCCCAGCAAGACCCCTACATATGGAACTTGATGACCCACCCACGGAGGATGAGGTGACAGACGCAATTGCAGGTAAATCAGCAGGCTCCCGTGGTATTCTGCCTGATGTGTTTAAAGCAGGTGGTCTGCAGTTGCTACAGAAGTTTACAGAGTTCCTTTGTACGTGCTGGGAGGATGGCTGTTTATCCCAAGATCTGAAAGATGCCAGGATATTGCACCTGTACAAAGACAAAGGTGACGAGTCCAGCTGTGACAACTATCGTGGGGTCTACCTTTTGAGCATTGCAGGCAATATCCTCTCCAAGGTTATCTTAAACAAGTTGAATACCCATCTTCTTGATAAGACAGTACCATCAGGCCAGTGTGGTTTTCGCCAGAACAGAGGGACAGTCGACATGATATTTGCTGTAAGACAGATCCAAGAGAAATGTAAGGAACAGAATATGGATCTTACGTCCTCTTTCTTCTTGTTTTACTTTACAGCGAAAAGGACAGCAGAGTGCGTAAGTCTCTCTCTGTTAGTACATATAGCCTCTCTATCAGCAAGCCCTACGCAATGCCTCCCCGTGGCGCCACACGATAATTGAGCATCTCTTAGACTCGGGCAAAACCTGGGACTCGGAAGGAGGATGTCTGGCTCTCAGACGTGTGGCACACAGGCCCTGGTACCCACGAACCAGACCCCCAGCTGTGGTTAACAAGAACCACTGGTTTGTGGTTGTCTTGGGAGAGACAAAGAGTACGGGAGCAAACCCTAACAGAAAATCACCACTGCCTTGTGGTTATCTCAGGAGAGACCAAGGGTAAGGGAGCAAACCCTAACAGAAAATCACCACTGCCTTGTGGTTATCTCAGGAGAGACCAAGGGTAAGGGAGCAAACCCTAACAGAAAATCACCACTGCCTTGTGGTTATCTCAGGAGAGACCAAGGGTAAGGGAGCAAACCCTAACAGAAAATCACCACTGCCTTGTGGTTATCTCGGGAGAGACAAAGGATAAGGGAGCAAACCTTAACAGAAAATCACCACTGCCTTGTGGTTATCTTGGGAGAGACAAAGCGTAAGGGAGCAAACCCTAACAGAAAATCACCACTGCCTTGTGGTTATCTCGGGAGAGACAAAGGATAAGGGAGCAAACCTTAACAGAAAATCACCACTGCCTTGTGGTTATCTCAGGAGAGACCAAGGGTAAGGGAGCAAACCCTAACAGAAAATCACCACTGCCTTGTGGTTATCTCAGGAGAGACCAAGGGTAAGGGAGCAAACCCTAACAGAAAATCACCACTGCCTTGTGGTTATCTCAGGAGAGACCAAGGGTAAGGGAGCAAACCCTAACAGAAAATCACCACTGCCTTGTGGTTATCTCAGGAGAGACCAAGGGTAAGGGAGCAAACCCTAACAGAAAATCACCACTGCCTTGTGGTTATCTCAGGAGAGACCAAGGGTAAGGGAGCAAACCCTAACAGAAAATCACCACTGCCTTGTGGTTATCTCAGGAGAGACCAAGGGTAAGGGAGCAAACCCTAACAGAAAATCACCACTGCCTTGTGGTTATCTCAGGAGAGACCAAGGGTAAGGGAGCAAACCCTAACAGAAAATCACCACTGCCTTGTGGTTATCTCAGTAGAGACCAAGGGTAAGGGAGCAAACCCTAACAGAAAATCACCACTGCCTTGTGGTTATCTCAGGAGAGACCAAGGGTAAGGGAGCAAACCCTAACAGAAAATCACCACTGCCTTGTGGTTATCTCAGGAGAGACCAAGGGTAAGGGAGCAAACCCTAACAGAAAATCACCACTGCCTTGTGGTTATCTCAGGAGAGACCAAGGGTAAGGGAGCAAACCCTAACAGAAAATCACCACTGCCTTGTGGTTATCTCAGGAGAGACCAAGGGTAAGGGAGCAAACCCTAACAGAAAATCACCACTGCCTTGTGGTTATCTCAGGAGAGACCAAGGGTAAGGGAGCAAACCCTAACAGAAAATCACCACTGCCTTGTGGTTATCTCAGGAGAGACCAAGGGTAAGGGAGCAAACCCTAACAGAAAATCACCACTGCCTTGTGGTTATCTCAGGAGAGACCAAGGGTAAGGGAGCAAACCCTAACAGAAAATCACCACTGCCTTGTGGTTATCTCAGGAGAGACCAAGGGTAAGGGAGCAAACCCTAACAGAAAATCACCACTGCCTTGTGGTTATCTCAGGAGAGACCAAGGGTAAGGGAGCAAACCCTAACAGAAAATCACCACTGCCTTGTGGTTATCTCAGGAGAGACCAAGGGTAAGGGAGCAAACCCTAACAGAAAATCACCACTGCCTTGTGGTTATCTCAGTAGAGACCAAGGGTAAGGGAGCAAACCCTAACAGAAAATCACCACTGCCTTGTGGTTATCTCAGGAGAGACC
This sequence comes from Monoplex corrugatus, assembly GCA_030674185.1. NCBI lineage: Eukaryota > Metazoa > Mollusca > Gastropoda > Littorinimorpha > Ranellidae > Monoplex > Monoplex corrugatus. The sequence goes on from JAPXFY010000026.1 coordinate 19,176,803, forward strand.
AAGGGTAAGGGAGCAAACCCTAACAGAAAATCACCACTGCCTTGTGGTTATCTCAGGAGAGACCAAGGGTAAGGGAGCAAACCCTAACAGAAAATCACCACTGCCTTGTGGTTATCTCAGGAGAGACCAAGGGTAAGGGAGCAAACCCTAACAGAAAATCACCACTGCCTTGTGGTTATCTCAGTAGAGACCAAGGGTAAGGGAGCAAACCCTAACAGAAAATCACCACTGCCTTGTGGTTATCTCAGGAGAGACCAAGGGTAAGGGAGCAAACCCTAACAGAAAATCACCACTGCCTTGTGGTTATCTCAGGAGAGACCAAGGGTAAGGGAGCAAACCCTAACAGAAAATCACCACTGCCTTGTGGTTATCTCAGGAGAGACCAAGGGTAAGGGAGCAAACCCTAACAGAAAATCACCACTGCCTTGTGGTTATCTCAGGAGAGACCAAGGGTAAGGGAGCACACCCTAACAGAAAATCACCACTGCCTTGTGGTTATCTCAGGAGAGACCAAGGGTAAGGGAGCAAACCCTAACAGAAAATCACCACTGCCTTGTGGTTATCTCGAGAGAAACAAAATCTGAGGGAATAAACCCTGACAGAAAATCTGGAGCCCCTCAGGAAGTTGGATGACACACTTGTCATTACCCAGCAGCTCCTGCAGCCAAGCTGGTGCCAAACGCCATGCTCTGCATTTCTTTGGATCCCATCAACGAGGCCGAGAAAAGGATTCTGACGACTGGGCAATCCAGGATCTCCATATAATGCAAGCCCAGGCCTGTGTCCTGGAGAATCCACACCTGCCTCACCCTGTCGAGGACACAACATAGAAGCTGACAGTCTATGGCTTATAAGTCCCTCATCACTGGCCTAAGGAAAGGGTGCTTTGTGTCAGCTTCGACAGTGGGAGGGACCTTCGAAGTCCCATCAGTTGACTACCACCCATTTCAAGCCAGGCAGCCCCAAGGTGTCTGCCCACCACCACCTGTATGCTCCAGTGGTTGACTGGGGTTTAGTGTACTGACATAGGCATGACAGACAGACAGACAGAAACCTTGCAACGGGCAGACAAAACAACAAATTAAAGAAGACTCCAGTTCTTTGTATAGCTAGCTGGAATATGCGCACAGGAACACCCGATGACCTCCGTGAGGTGACTGACACCAGAAAGATGGCCACCATTGACAGACAACTCACCAGACTGAACATCAGCATAGTTGCTCTTCATGAGACCAGGCTCGCCGCCAGCGGTGCCTTAAAAGAGGAGAACTACACCTTCTTCTGGAAGGGCAAAGAACCTGAACAGCCTCGACGGCATGGAATTGGCTTCGTCAACCAGAACACACTGCTGACCGCAATTGGGCTTTCATCACGAAGCACTGAGCGTCTCCTGTTCATCCGTCTGGGCACTCTGCAGGTCCTGTCAACATCCTCAGCGTCACTGCATCAGAAGAAACAAAGGATCAGTTCTATGGACACCCTGATAAACTGAACAAAGGATCCCCAAAAGACGAGCCCCTGTTCCTCCCTGGTGATCTCAACAGGTGCAGATCACAAGTCATGGCCCATCAGCTTGGACGCCACAGCACCAACAAGATCAACAAGAACGGTCAGAGACTACTGGAGAAGAGTACCCACCATGACCTCTGCGTCACAAACACTTTCTTTGAGTGTAAACCGCAGCACAGAGTGTTATGAAAGCATCCCAGAACCCATCGCTGGCACCAACTCAATCTGATCATCACCAGCTGCCTTGCCCTGAATAGTGTTCTGATCACCGGAAGTAACCATGGTGCAGACTGTGACACCAGCGACGCCCTTGTGTGTAGCAAAGTGCGTTTACTGCGACATAAGCTCCACTACTCCAAGCCGCCCTCGTGTCAACACCGCGAAATGTTGCTTCTCCTCAAGGTCGAAGAATACGTGTCTACTCTCTACCATGCTCTCTACGACCTCGCAAAGCACGACGCCACTGGGCAATGAAGCACCATAAAGGATGCCACCTACACTAATTTCAGAAAATGAAAGGGACCTATAAAACCTTGTGAATATACTAGAAATAGAAAGCAAAGGTAAGGGGTTGGAACTAAACAACAGGAAGACTGAAGTCATGGTGATCAGTAAAAAAGATGAAATCCCCTCATGCAAAATAACAGCAAAAATGGCACAACCTTGACACAGGTTAATAAGTTCAAATACCTGGGAACGGTCATTTCATCAGACGGCAGATGCACATCGGAAATAGCTGGCAGAATCGGCCAAGCCAAAACAGCATTCAAGAAGATGACAAGCATTCTTACCAAGAAATGCCAACAATTAACATCAGAAAGAAAGTCCTTGAATGTTATATAGAACCAATACCGTTGTACGGATGCGAGGCGTGGACAGGCAGCAAGCAAAGCCAGAGCAAGATTGAGGCAGCCGAGATGTGGTTTCTCAGAAGAATGTTGAGAGTTCCATGGACAGCAAAGAAAACAAACGAGACAGTCTTGATGGAGGCAGACACAAGTAGATCACTCATAAGGAAGATTAAGAAAAGACAGACAACATTTATAGGCCATTTTATGAGGAAGGGGGATTTGGAGCACCTGGTCACAACGGGAAAGCTGGAGGGAAAGAGAGCACCAGGTAGACCCAGGGAGAGAATGCTGGACGGATTTGCAGAGTGGCTGGGGATGAGGAGGGTGGGGGAGATGCTGGGGGCAACGAGAGATAGAGATGGTTGGAAGTCCATGGTCGCCAACGCCATGCGGCAGGGCACCTGATGATGATGACTACACCACAGTCATGTCCACAATTGGCAAGAAGGAATGGCCCAGCCACAACTGGTTCAACACCTACCTTCCAACGATGGAACCAGCAACTGAGGCCAAACAGGGAGCCTTCTTGGCACACAAGAGCCATCCAAGTCATAGCACTTTTGCAGTGCTCAGAAGCGCCACACAATGCCTGGCAAGACGGCGCGAGTGTGTGTGGTGTGTGTGTGTGTGTGTGTGTGTGTGTGTGTGTGTGTGTGTGTGTGTGTGTGTGTGTGTTGTGTGACAGACAGATAGAGAGGGAGAGAGAGAGAGAAACAAAGAGAGAGAGAGAGAGAGATCGAGAAAGAGAGAAAGAAACAAAGAGAGAAATAAAGAAATAGAGAGAGAGAGAAAGAGAGCATGTGTATGCATGTGTATGTATGTGTGTAAGTGTGTGTATGTGTACATATGTCTGGTATATGTGTGTGTATTTATAGTTATGTGTGTGTGTATGTTTGTGTGCGTGCGTGTATATGTGTGTGTTTGTGTTTGTATGGTGTGTGAGTGTGTGTGTGTGTGTGTCTGTGTGTGTGTGTGTGTGTGTGTGTGTGTGTGTGTGTGTGTGTGTGTGTGTGTGTGTGTGTGTGTGTGTGTGTGCGCGCGCGTCTTTGTACGGGACAGACAGAGAGCATGTACAGGCTGATGTAATGCTGCGCGGAAAGGCTTTCTCCGGAAACATACACTCATGTTTTTATACAGAAAATAACAAATCTTTCAGATGCACGCGTGCGTGTTGTGTGTTGTGTGTGTGTGTGTGTGTGTGTGTGTGTGTGTGTGTGTGTGTGTGTGTGTGTGTGTGTGTGTGTGTGTGTGTGTGTGTGTGTAATGTGTGTGTGTGTGTGTGTGTGTGTGTGTGTCTGAAAGACATATCTTACTTATTTTTCTTCCTGTTACACACGTGGTGATAATTGAACTATTACTTATCTTTGATTTCATGTTACTATCTGTTGTTAATCTTGATCAATGTGTTCTAGCGGATTTCTTATTTATCTCTGATTTTATGTTATTATCTATTGTTAACCCTGATTGATAACGGGCATACTTCACAATTGTTATGTTTATGCAGATTTATTTGATGGACCTATTAACCACCACCCCAGTACACACGCGCGCGCGCGCGCGCGCGCACACACAGACACGCGCACACTGCTAATATGAGTGTATATGCATGTGCGCGTTTATGTGTGTGTACGTACGTGTAGGTGTTTATTTTAATGTTTGCGTGCGTGTTTTTGTGTTGTGTGTGTACGTGTGTGCGCATGTGTGCGTGTGATGTATGTGTCTGCTGGCGTGCATGCATAAGCGTGTGTGTGAAATATTGCATTTATTAGGTGATTTGTACATGTTTCTACTGTTACATATTTATGTGAACAGTGTCACTACTGCCTATTTGTAATTTCATGTTATCGTCAGATTATTCTGTTATTTTTGACGTACCGATTTCGTTTATGCTGTACTGGTGTGTGTGTCTTATTCTTGTATCTCTTCTTCTTCTTGGCGTGCGCTGCTACACAATTATCTGAGTCCGGGCGATGAATGCAGCCGTCTTTTCCAGCTCCTGTCTGCAGCCATGAAGTTTGGTTGTCAGCGGAGTGTCTGTCAGCCACACGTCCTGTCTTGCCACCTCGTGAAGGTGTATGACCATACCAATTTCTTGTATGACCATACCAACCCCACCACATGCCCCACCACAACAATTTCTTTTAATGTGAAGCGCAACACACGGTTTTTAACTGACTATGCTTGCACTGTGCAGATGGAATTATTTTCATTATCTAGAGTCCATGGAGATCACTTTTATCAGATCATATATGTCCAACAAATGCCTGTCAATTAACATCAGAAAGAGAGTCCTTGAATGTCATATAGAACCAATACTGTTATACGTTAGCGTGACAGTCAACAAACAAAGCCAGAACAAGATTGAGGCAGCCGAGATGTGGTTTTTCAGAAGAATGTTGAGAATTCCATGGACAGCAAAGAAAACAAACGAGACAGTCTTGATGGAGGCAGACACAAGTAGATCACTCATAAAGAAGATTAGGAAAAGACAGGCAACATTTATAGGCCATTTTATGAGGAAGGGGGATTTGGAGCACCTGGTCACAACGGGAAAGCTGGAGGGAAAGAGAGCACCGGGTAGACCCAGGGTGAAAATGCTGGACGGACTTGCAGAGTGGCTGGGGACGAGGACGGTGGGGGAGATGCTGGGGGCAACGAGAGATAGAGACAGATGGAAGTCCATGATCGCCAACGCCATGCGGCAGGGCACCTGATGATGATGATATGATGATGATGATGATGATGATGATGATCTGTCCAAAACGGCGTGTGAAGCAACAACTCTGCTACACCAACTTCCCAGCTGGATGTTGTATTTCTGTGCTGACCGGTTTTACCAGCAGAACAAATTGCTCGAATTGCAAAGGGCTCAGAACGATGCAGCACGTCTAGTCATGAAGAAAAGAAGGCAAGATCGCCTGACATCGTAATTTAAGGAACTCCACTGGTTATCAAACAAATCTCACTGCCAATGTAGAAATATAAGCCTTGCATAATATGCAAGTTAGATGGTGGAGATCTATCAAAATGGTGATAATATCTCTACCATCTACCTTTCAATGGCCTGTGCACATATCAAACATCACACACTTTATAATCTTCAAAATACAATGTTCTGGTGAAGCCTAAACACAACATTAAGTCAGGTGGCCAGCGTGTTTTCAATTTGTTACATGGCGTCATGTGTTTGGAACTCACTGCTAGTTGATCAGAGAGATCTGTACAACTGTCAAGTTGTTAATCACAGTGAAGACTTATTCTTTTCACTTAGGCCTTCCATCAAGTTGTTAGTCACAGTGAAGATTTATTCTTTTCACCTAGACCTTCCATCAAGTTGTTAGTCACAGTGAAGACGTATTCTGTTACTAGCCTTCCATCAACTTGTTAGTCACAGTGAAGACTTTTCTTTTCACCTAGACCTTCCATCAACTTGTTAGTCACAGTGAAGATTTATTCTTTTCACCTAGACCTTCCATCAAGTTGTTAGTCACAGTGAAGACGTATTCTGTTCACCTAGGCCTTCCATCAAGTTGTTAGTCACAGTGAAGACGTATTCTATTCACCTAGGCCTTCCATCAAGTTGTTAGTCACAGTGAAGACGTATTCTTTTCACCTAGACCTTCCATCAAGTTGTTAGTCACAGTGAAGACTTATTCTGTTCACCTAGGCCTTCCATCAACTTGTTAGTCACAGTGAAGACGTATTCTGTTCACCTAGGCCTTCCATCAACTTGTTAGTCACAGTGAAGACGTATTCTGTTCACCTAGGCCTTCCATCAAGTTGTTAGTCACAGTGAAGACTTATTCTTTTCACCTAGGGCCTTCCATCAAGTTGTTAGTCACAGTGAAGACGTATTCTTTTCACCTAGACCTTCCATCAAGTTGTTAGTCACAGTGAAGACTTATATTCTGTTCACCTAGGCCTTCCATCAACTTGTTAGTCACAGTGAAGACGTATTCTGTTCACCTAGACCTTCCATCAAGTTTTAGTCACAGTGAAGACGTATTCTTTTCACCTAGACCTTCCATCAAGTTTTAGTCACAGTGAAGACTTATTCTGTTCACCTAGGCCTTCCATCAATTGTTAGTCACAGTGAAGACGTTATTCTGTTTCACCTAGACCTTCCATCAAGTTGTTAGTCACAGTGAAGACTTATTCTTTTCACCTAGACCTTCCATCAATTGTTAGTCACAGTGAAGACTTATTCTGTTCACCTAGGACCTTCCATCAATTGTTAGTCACAGTGAAGACGTTATTCTGTTCACCTAGGCCTTCCATCAACTTGTTAGTCACAGTGAAGACGTATTCTGTTCACCTAGACCTTCCATCAAGTTTTTAGTCACAGTGAAGACGTATTCTTTTCACCTAGACCTTCCATCAAGTTTTTAGTCACAGTGAAGACTTATATTCTGTTCACCTAGGCCTTCCATCAACTTGTTTAGTCACAGTGAAGACTTATATTCTGTTCACCTAGGCCTTCCATCAAGTTTTTAGTCACAGTGAAGACTTATATTCTGTTCACCTAGGCCTTCCATCAACTTGTTAGTCACAGTGAAGACTTATATTCTGTTCACCTAGACCTTCCATCAAGTTTTTAGTCACAGTGAAGACTTATATTCTGTTCACCTAGGCCTTCCATCAACTTGTTAGTCACAGTGAAGACTTATATTCTGTTCACCTAGACCTTCCATCAAGTTTTTAGTCACAGTGAAGACTTATATTCTGTTCACCTAGGCCTTCCATCAACTTGTTAGTCACAGTGAAGACGTATTCTTTTCACCTAGACCTTCCATCAAGTTTTTAGTCACAGTGAAGACTTATATTCTGTTCACCTAGGCCTTCCATCAAGTTGTTAGTCACAGTGAAGACTTATATTCTGTTCACCTAGGCCTTCCATCAACTTGTTAGTCACAGTGAAGACTTATATTCTGTTCACCTAGACTTCCATCAATTTTTAGTCACAGTGAAGACTTATATTCTGTTCACCTAGCCTCCATCAATGTTAGTCACAGTGAGACTTATATTCTGTTCACCTAGACCTTCCATCAAGTTGTTAGTCACAGTGAAGACTTATATTCTGTTCACCTAGGCCTTCCATCAAGTTTTTAGTCACAGTGAAGACGTATTCTTTTCACCTAGACCTTCCATCAAGTTTTTAGTCACAGTGAAGACTTATATTCTGTTCACCTAGGCCTTCCATCAAGTTGTTAGTCACAGTGAAGACTTATATTCTGTTCACCCAGGCCGTCCATCAAGTTGTTAGTCACAGTGAAGACTTATATTCTGTTCACCCAGGCCTTCCATTGTTAATATCATCATTGCACATCCACCCATACGTACCTCTATTTCTAACTACTGGTCACGGGGCAATGTGTAAATAGCCATGCATGCATACGTTATGCATGGGCTATGGCCAGAGATTGTTAAGATGCATTTGTTGATGTCTGTGTCTGAATGTACGTATTTTATGATGTATGTATGTATGGTACGTGTAATATACAAGTGCTTTTGCATGTTTTACACTCTGAGTCCTCTATGCGTAATGCTTAGTGACTCCGAATGAGGTTATAGAATAGTTCTATACAAGACTGCGGGCGGGCCTACAGACCATCTTTGCCCTTCTAAGCCAACGCCGATTACGCTGGCTTGGCCATGTGCGTCGAATGGAGGATGGACGCATACCAAAAGACGTTCTCTACGGCGAACTGGCAAACCGGACGCGAACTCCAGGACGCCCACAGCTACGCTGTGTAGACGCATGCAAAAGAGACCTTAGAAACTCAGGGATTGACCCAGGCTCTTGGGAGACTCTGGCGGAAGACAGGGCCTGCGTGGAGGACCGCCGTTCAGCAAGGCGTTGTGAATGCGGAGAGGAGGAGAGCAAAAAGCGCAGATGAGAAAAGGGCTCTTCGCGAGCAACGTTCCAGAAACCAGACAACAGCGACTCAGTTTGTATGTGGCAGATGTGACAGAGATTGCCACTCAAGAATCGGCCTGCACAGCCACAGCAGAAAGTGCACGTCATGACCACAACGCCTCCTGGTGCAGACTATCATCTCCTGAGATGAAAAGTGGCCGACGACGATACAAGACTGATATCAAAACCAGTCATGAGGTGATCGAGGAAGACCTGTGACAACCGTGTAGGAAGCGAATGCAGGAACCCGAGCTTAAGATGGATAGTGGAAGTGTCGTTACACACTGACAAAATCATTGTCACAGTGCCCACAGCTGGAGATCCAGTGATATGAATCCTGTCAAAAGACTGAGTGCTGTAGAAACTGCAGTTGTTTTTTTATAAGAATCCTGTCAAAAGACTGGGTGCTGTAGAAACTGCAGTTGTTTTTTGGTAAGAATCCTGTCAAAAGACTGGGTGCTGTAGAAACTGCAGTTGTTTTTTGGTAAGAATCCTGTCAAAAGACTGGGTGCTGTAGAAACTGCAGTTGTTTTTTTGGTAAGAATCCTGTCAAAAGACTGGGTGCTGTAGAAACTGCAGTTGTTTTTTGGTAAGAATCCTATCAAAAAACTGGGTGCTGTAGAAACTGCAGTTGTTTTTTTTTGTGTGTTTTTTGGTAAGAATCCTGTCAAAAGACTGGGTGCTGTATAACCCGCAATTACCTTTTGGTAGGAATCCTTTCAGTTAAACAGGGAACTGGACAGGATGCAGTCATATCTAAAGTCGATACAAGACCTGTTGAACTTTGCTATACTATATCATCAGTAGGTATGCAGATAGCTTTGTGTAGGCAGCAACAATCGTCATCAGCAACTCAACAGCAACGCTGCTGGAATTACTCGATACGTTTAGTATCGTACAACCATAGCAAATACAGCTGACAAAACTGACATTTATCTAGTGACACAATTCATCTGTCTTCAGTGTGTGTGTGTGTGTGTGTGTGTGTGTGTGTGTGTGTGTTGTGTGTGTGTGTGTGTGTGTGTGTGTGTGTGTGTGGCGCGTGTGTGTGTGTGTGTGTGTGTGTGTGTGTGTGTGTTCAGTGTGTATATATGTGTTTGTGTGTGCATGTTTATCTGTGTGTGTGTGTGTGTGCGTGTAAGTATGGGTATGTATACGTACGCGCATGTGTGGGTGCGTTCGTGTGTATGTGTGTCTGTGTGCTTGGCAAGCACCGACAACGTCAAGTACTCCCTGTTCTCCAACCACCTGACCAACCCACACCTGAATGACGCACTTATCAACTTTGTGGTGAAAGCAAGACTGCAGCCACTTGAGTGTAATGCACAGCTACACACCTATAGTACCCAGAGCTAGATGGTGGTTTTCTGTATATAAAAACAGTCAGTCACTTGAGTGTACTGCACAGCTACACACCTATAGTACCCAGAGCTAGATGTGGTTTTCTGTATAAAAACAGTCAGTCACTTGAGTGTAATGCACAGCTACACACCTATAGTACCCAGAGCTAGATGTGGTTTTCTGTATAAAAACAGTCAGTCACTTGAGTGTAATGCACAGCTACACACCTATAGTACCCAGAGCTAGATGGTGGTTTTCTGTATAAAAACAGTCAGTCACTTGAGTGTAATGCACAGCTACACACCTATAGTACCCAGAGCTAGATGTGGTTTTCTGTATAAAAACAGTCACTTGAGTGTAATGCACAGCTACACACCTATAGTACCCAGAGCTAGATGGTGGTTTTCTGTATAAAAACAGTCAGTCACTTGAGTGTAATGCACAGCTACACACCTATAGTACCCAGAGCTAGATGGTGGTTTTCTGTATAAAAACAGTCACTTGAGCGTAATGCACAGCTACACACCTATAGTACCCAGAGCTAGATGGTGGTTTTCTGTATAAAAACAGTCAGTCACTTGAGTGTAATGCACAGCTACACACCTATAGTACCCAGAGCTAGATGGTGGTTTTCTGTATAAAAACAGTCAGTCACTTGAGTGTAATGCACAGCTACAGACCTATAGTACCCAGAGCTAGATGGTGGTTTTCTGTATAAAAACAGTCAGTCACTTGAGTGTAATGCACAGCTACACACCTATAGTACCCAGAGCTAGATGGTGGTTTTCTGTATAAAAACAGTCAGTCACTTGAGTGTAATGCACAGCTACACACCTATAGTACCCAGAGCTAGAGGTGGTTTTCTGTATAAAAACTGTCAGTCACTTGAGTGTAATGCACAGCTACACACCTATAATACCCAGAGCTAGATGGTGGTTTTCTGTATAAAAACAGTCAGCCACTTGAGTGTAATGCACAGCTACACACCTATAGTACCCACAGCTAGATGGTGGTTTTCTGTATAAAAACAGTCAGTCACTTGAGTGTAATGCACAGCTACACACCTATAGTACCCAGAGCTAGATGGTGGTTTTCTGTATAAAAACAGTCAGCTACTTGAGTGTAATGTACAGCTACACACCTATAGTACCCAGAGCTAGATGTGGTTTTCTGTATAAAAACAGCCGGTAACTTGCTGAACGATCCCAGAGAGAGCATGAACCTTATCCAGACCCGCCACAACAAAGTACTAGCCATCAAAGCAAATGCATTCAGTGACACGAAGCAAGATGCATACACACTGAAAGACAGCCATTAAACCCTCACAGTTTGACGACAATACAATGGCTCCGTTTGAAGTTGTTGTGCACACAAGGCCAGATACGTGTGTGATTGACAAAACAACTGTTTTACTTGTAAAGGTGGCAGTACCTTTGATGTATTCAATAATGAATGCTACCGAGAGAAGTTTAATTTAATTTAATTTAATTTAATTTAATTTAATTTAATTAAAACATTATATAATATATATCCTTCCCCATACCTCCTGGTGAAAAATCACCCATACTTTCACGTAAATGACCACAACTCCGTCATTTTGTGTACCACGTCCATTACATTTTATGACTTTGTCACTAAGGCATTGTTGCACGTGTCTACCGAAAATTATGCGATTTGGACCATAAAAAAAACACACACAAAAAACAACAAAAATGAAGTTTAACAAGTACTGTATCTTCCACTGTATCAAAGAATAGGCGTCGTGGGGCTGTCCATTAAAAAGTTAATGTGTTCATTGCGGGATTGTTTGCCCGTGTCCACCGTCAATTTCCAAGCGGACTTCAACTTGCAGGCCTCAGCCCACGAAAAGGATGAACCAGAAACGTCAAGAACACTCAGAAGGTGGACAGAAAAAGGACCCAACACATCCCATCGCAGAAGTAAAGTTGGACCCAGACTCCAGATGCAGAACCAGATGCCCAGAGCAGCCCATGAAAGAAAAAGGAAAGGAGACAAAAGGAACCAAGGGGAAGAGTCCACTGTAAATACAGTGCCAAAGACCACAGAGAGAGAGAGAGAGAGAGAGAGAGAGAGAGAGAGAGAGAGAGAGAGAATGCAATAAATAGTATAATGCATGCACTATTTGTGTCCATCCAAGGTACATTAAAAGAAAGAGCTAAGATTCCCCCCCCCCCCCCCCCCCCCCATTCTACAGAGCAAACACGCACTGTAGATAACACTGGGAAAATCTGATCTCAAAAAAAAAAAAAAAGAAAAACACTTGCATGCCTGCCCCGTAGCCGTACCGAGCAAATGCCATCACACGTCATAGTTCCGTCCGTGTTATGTTAAACTCCTGGATGACAGAGACAAAGATATAGGGCCAGTCTGCCTTCGTCCTAACCATGCAGGTTCCTTTGTGTTTTGTGCACTGGAAATAACAATGTATGAGCTCCTGTATGTGTGTGTGTGTGTGTGTGTGTGTGTGTGTGTGTGTGTGTGTGTGTGTGTGTGTGTGTGTATGTGTGTGTGTGTATGTGTGTGTGTGTATGTGTGTGTGTGTGTGTGTATGTGTGTGTGTGTGTGTGTGTGTGTGTTCGTTCGTTCGTTCCTTGATTTAACGTCTTTTCACTATAAGTGATATTAGACGGATAAAAATGGCATGGAGGATGATTTTTTTTGGGGGGGGGGGGGGAGGGAGGAGGGGAAAGAAGGGAACAGAGTAAGAGACGGGAAAAAAATTAAAAGGAATCGGTAAGGTCTTTAGAAAAATTATATGGATGATCAGAGAAATGAAACTAGAACAACGCTAACATGAAATGTAAAAGAAAAATCGTCATAAAAAGCAAAACAAAACAAAATAAGATAATGATAATTAAAATAATAACCTTAAAGTAACGCATTAACAGGACTGTGAACCAATGATTCTGAAATTTTAACTAACAGAACTTGATCTGATATCACTTCTTTAAAATGCTTTTCAAGATAGTTTCCTTGTGTAAACATCTTTGGTAAAAAATAACGAAGCTTTCTGCAGTAAAACAAACAGTGATACAATGTGAATTGTTCACCGCAAATACATAAAACGTTTTTACAATATTTTGTTTTCAAAGCGTTCAGTTGAATACGAAAATATGTGGTAACAATTAATCTCAAATGATATATCGAAGAATACTGCAAATTTTTACAGATATTTTGAACTGAAAGTTTGATTCTTTTTTGAGACACAAATTTTTCATTTAAATGTTCATGAAATCGATTCCATGATGCTAATTCTAGCGAGTTGTAAGCTTCTTTTACCGAGGTGTTAACATGTAATTCTATGGAATTTTCAAAACGGAGTGCACCGGATTTAGCTGCTCTGTCAACTACGTTGTTGCCGTGAAGACCAACGTGAGAAGGCACCCAGCATAAACTGATTTCCGAGCCATTTATCTTTAAACAGTGTATTAGATGATTTGCCTCAATTATTTAATCAGGTCTTGTGTCTGTATCAAAAGACTGTAAGGCATATAATACAGATTTTGAATCAACAAACAGAACTACTTTGAAAGGCACAGGCCGAAGGCTTATTAAATAATGCAACGCTTGAACAACAGCGACCAATTCTGCTGTATATATAGATACATTTGCCCCAATGAAAAAAGACTTTTTAATGTTAAATTTTGGAACATAAAACGCTGCTCCAGCGCTCTGATTTGCTAAGACTGACCCATCAGTAAAAATGTGGAGGTGGGTACGGTACTTTTCATCGATGTGTTCACAAGCTGTGGATAGCGTAATGTTGACATTATCATCTTTTTTAACGTCTGCATAATCGAGATCAAACGTGGCCTTTAGCATTTCCCATGTTGGGATAGGCGTTAAGGTTGGTTTTTCGGCTATTTCATCCATAGTTATGCTGGATTGTTTGATCAGGTCAGATATGTAAGTTGCGGTTGTAATTTGTGATGAAATGTTTTTTGCTCGTTTTGGAAAGTCAATATCAGACCTGATTTTAATTTCTTTGCTCACAAAATTATTCGCTTGTGAAGTAGTTCTAATTGCAAACTTTGCTGTAGCTAGCTCACGATGGTTGTTTAGAGGTAGAATTCCAGCAACTTTGTACGTTTCCAGAGTAGAAGCATGAGTTGGTACACCTAGTGCAATTTTAAGACTTTTGCAGTCCAAGTTCTGAATCTTTTTTAGTAAATATTTAGGTGCATTGAAAAAAACTTCTTGCGCGTAGGATAATTTAGACCTGACCAGCGCTGTTGACAGATGAATCAGTATATTTGTATCCATTCCCCAGGGTAATTTGCTTATTATCTTTAGAAAATTTAAGGTCTTTCGTGCTTTTGTTAAAATATAATCAAAATGAACATTCCAGCTTAATTTCGAAGTGATGTAAACTCCCAGAAATTTTACGACCTGTTTGTAATTTAACACTTCACCAAGCAATTTGAAAGTAGGCAAGTTATCTGAGTTACCACCAGGATCAAACAGCATCATGTTAGTTTTTTCTGCCGACAACGACAGACCATTTTCTAACATATAGTTTCCAAGGTTATCAAGATCAATTTGATACAATTTCCTGATGTAATTCCGTGTTCTCTGTGGAGTTGTCTTTTTTAAAGTGATATTCATCCAAGTGCATATATCATCAGCATACTGTACTAAAACAACACGATTTGAAAAAGCTTTAGGAAGATCCTGTATAAGGATATTAATAAAATAGGTGCTATCACTGAACCTTGTGGAATCCCCATGTCGAGGCGCCGTGAAGTAGAATAACTAGCTCCCACTCTAGCCTGTATTGTTCTATTAGCTAAAAATGATTTAATGTAATTGTACATATTGCCAGATAAACCAACAGATTTTAGCTTGAACAATAAACGTTTATGCCAAACTTTGATCGTAAGCTTTTTTTACATCAAAGAAAGTAGCTAAAACACTTTTTCTGCGGGCAAACTGTTGTTTGATCTGAGTCGTAAGTTTAACCAGGTGTTCAACTGTGGATCTCCCTTTTCTAAAACCCGCCTGGTTTACCAGAATAACGTTATTTTTATCACAGTAGTGTAAAAGTCTGTTTAAGATCAATCTTTCCATTAGTTTGCTCGTGTGGGACGTCAAAGCAATGGGTCTGTAACTGTTTTTATCAGTTTTCGATTTTCCTGCTTTTAATATCGGTATAACTATAGACTTTTGCCAGATTTGTGGTACAGTTCCGCTAACCCAGCATTTCTGCAAAATTTTGTGTAGGAAAATAAGATAGTTTTCAGGGAGATGTTTAATCATTTCAGTCGAAACTGCATCAACACCTACCGAACTCGTTTTGTTGTGTAGAAACAGTATTGTGTTTTGTAGCTCTTCTAAGGTGATTGGAGAATTAAACCAGTGTGTGTGTATGTGTGTGTGTGTGTGTGTGTGTCTGTGTGTGTGTGCGTGTGTGTGTGTGTGTATCTTTGTACGGGACAGACAGACAGACAGAGAGCATGTGCAGGCTGATGAGCTGCTGCGCGGAATGGTTTTCTCCGGAAACATACAGTCATGTTCTTTATACAGAAAATTAAAATTCTTCAGATGCACGCGCGCGCGTGTGTGTGTGTGTGTGTGTGTGTGTGTGTGTGTGTGTGTGTGTGTATGTTTGTGTGTTTATGTATGTGCGTAAATCTGTGTGCATGTGTATGTGCGTGTGTGTGAGTATGTGTGCGTATGTACAGACGGATAACACAGAAAAAAATCTGCTTTAGGGAGAAACTGATTTTTATCGAATCAAATAAAAGATCACGTGCATTAACTGTAGTCCAGTGTCTGTTTTTGTTCTTTGTTCAAGAAAAATCAATATTACTGCACAGAATTCCAATGTTACATATTTCAACACAAATGCATTTCACGTTTGTTGAAGATTTCCCACTGTGCGCTTGCTATCGTACACACGTTGCTGGTAGTTTGTGACTGCTGTTTGACTTTACATCAAACTCCGACTGTTCGACGATCTATTGTTAACTGAATCACGTTCTTTTCAAAGCAGTTTATAAGTGAGTCGATGAAAACACCTCTAGTCTGACACAATGAAACCATGCATATTTTATGAAACGGTTAAAAAAGCCAAAAGTAGTGAACAGGTTTGACACATTGTCATTTTCCTACAAATAGTGAAGTTTACAAACGTTACAGGTATGGAATCAAAAGAGGAGTCAGACAGGGTTGTGTTTTGTCACCAGATCTTTTTCATTTTACAGAGAAAACATCATGAGAAACCTAGAAGAAGACCCTGGATTAAAGGTTGGAGGGAAAATGATAAACAACATACGATATGCAGATGACACCGTGCTAATTGCAGAAAGTGAAAGAGACCTACAAAACCTTGTGAATATACTAGAAATAGAAAGCAAACGCAAGGGGCTGGAACTAAACATCAGGAAGACTGAAGTCATGGTGATCAGTAAAAACATGAAATCCCCTCATGCAAAATAACAGCAAATGGCACAACCTTGACACAGGTTGATAAATTCAAATACCAGGGAACGATCATTTCATCAGACGGCAGATGCACATCAGAAATAGCTGGCAGAATCGGCAAAGCCAAAACAGCATTCAAGAAGATGACAAGCATTCTTACCATCAAATGCCTATCAATTAACATCAGAAAGAGAGTCCTTGAATGTTATATAGAACCAATACTGTTGTACGGATGCGAGGCGTGGACAGGCAGCAAGCAAAGCCAGAGCAGGATCGGGGCAGCCGAGATGTGGTTTCTCAGAAGAATGTTGAGAGTTCCATGGACAGCAAAGAAAACAAACGAGACAGTCTTGATGGAGGCAGACACAAATAGATTACTCATAAGGAAGATTAGGAAAAGACAAGCAACATTTATAGGCCATTTTATGAGGAAGGGGGATTTGGAGCACCTGGTCACAAC
Organism: Monoplex corrugatus; assembly: GCA_030674185.1. Classification (NCBI taxonomy): domain Eukaryota; kingdom Metazoa; phylum Mollusca; class Gastropoda; order Littorinimorpha; family Ranellidae; genus Monoplex; species Monoplex corrugatus. The sequence goes on from JAPXFY010000026.1 coordinate 19,193,325, forward strand.
GGGAAAGCTGGAGGGAAAGAGAGCACCAGGTAGACCCAGGGAGAGAATGCTGGACGGACTTGCAGAGTGGCTGGGGATGAGGAGGGTGGGGAAGATGCTGGGGGCAACGAGAGATAGAGATGGTTGGAAGTCCATGGTCGCCAACGCCATGCGGCAGGGCACCTGATGATGATGATGATGATGATGAGCGAAGTTTACAAACATTACAAGTATGGAATCATTTACATGTTATGATTACCGGGTAGCTTTGTCACCTGCTTTACCTTACGTGCTCGATCTGTTTTAACAGACCTCTGATTTGTGGAATCCAGCACATGCACATGTTGGACAAATAATCTAGCCTTCAGGAATGAGTTTTGCCTTTTGCGTTGAGCAGCATGGCCATTCAGTATATCGGTGCCAACTCGTTGACGAGTAGAAATCCAGAAAGGATTATGAATACAGAACGAATGGGATTCTTCTGTGTCTACAACATGGAACACAAACTGACAGCGCGATGGACCACAACTGACCACATTCAGAGATAGTGTGTGTGTGTGTGCATACAATCTTCAGAAACGCCTATGGTGTTAAACAGCCAAAGGACAAAGCACTCGCTGGACCACAACTGACCACATTCAGAGATAGTGTGTGTGTGTGCATACAATCTTCAGAAAAGCCTATGGTGTGAAACAGCCAAAGGACAAAGCACTCCTTAAAACATAAACGTTAATGAGAGATGGCTAACAGCCAGAAGGAAAAAGAGAATCTCATGAAACAAATGAAACCTGTGTCTGAACTTGAGAAGTGAGGTTAGAGAAAATATGGAGAGGGAGAGAGAGATAACCAGATGTTGGTCTGGAACAAGCCATGCAGAATTTTATTAAAGTGACCAGACAACGACACAAAGTCTGCTCTCCTGGGCAGTTCTATGACGTCTTGACCTTTTTGATGCCATAAGGCCACCTACAAGAGGAGGCTTTGCTTCTCTACTGAGTCATTTGGATGGAGTGCAAGAGCACCTGTTATGATACACAGCTTGTTCTGATATATATATATATATATATATACATATATATATATATATATATATATATATATATATATATATATATATACATATATATATATATACACGTTATTTTATATTGGCAAACCATGTCTGAAATTCTTCTGAAAGTTTTCGAGCTTTTCGCTCATCATCACAGTTCTGGAAAAAGGAGAAAACACAAATGTTATCAAACCAAGTAACAGAAATCAGCATTAAACACGAACAACATTAGAATGTGAAGCGATCATACAAAATGATTACAGCTTAATTGTCAGCTGTCGGCTTTGATACTCTCATCTCTGGTGTTGATCGTAGGTCCCAATTCTTTTTATATACAATGCTTCAAGCGTCATCAAAAATGTTTCTCTCCAGGCTGTTGCGTCTGATATCGTGACATCATTCACGTCAATCGTCTTCACTCCACATTGGTCCATATATGTTTTTATTGGCCCACTGTTTTTGATGTGCTTTCTGAAGCGAGATTGCAAATGTCGGCTGGTTTGGCCGACATACCAGACAAATCTGCTTCTCAAGCACTTCTCCACCGGTGGCTTTAGCGACAGAAGGACGTTTTGTTTTCTAATCGTCATCACAATCTTAAGTGGGCATCTAGTCGACGAAGTGAACAAGCATAATCCTCCTTTACCTTTCCTCTATACTGCAGTTTCATAGGTATCGTATCTTCACCGTTTTATCTTTTGCACACTCTCCTTATCCTTGGGACACATTAGTTCTGATAGGGCTTTTTCAATAATTGGGTTTATAAAAATCGAGGGTACTGGTTTCGTTCCAGAATCCGCTTTGCTCGTAGCAGGGAATGATGAAAATTCCATTCCAAGTGCTGCAAGCTCTCCAGACTCTATGCACAAATCCAGACACCACCGATCTCTTGTACCGTTTTTGGCGCCAATGCATGAAAGTTCATGACTAATCCTGTATCCATTGGCTTATTATGACAAGGCGCCATCTTCATTTGTTATCAAAATATCAAGAAACGAAGTCCTCCCATTTTCTTCACGCTCACATTGAATTTAAGACATGGGTGTATTTTATTGATGTATGCCAGTTTGGAATCTATTTCTCCCGGTTTGATTCACACAAAATGTCGTCCATATATGTAGTATACAATTTTGCATCACTTTTGATTCTTTCGTCGAACTGCCTCATCCAGCCATTGGCTAAGTGAGGCGCTGGTGGGCTTCCCATCGCAAGACCGTCAATTTGTTTTTGTAAAAACTGTCATATGTGGATAGGACGACATCACACCAGGCGATTTTCGCTAGTTCTGTGAACGTAACCCGATCAATAGGTGGTGCTTTATTTTTGCCATTGTACAGTAGATCTGTGGATCACCTCCAATACTTGTACGCTTGTATATAGTGATGACACATCAAAACTTTACCAATTCCTCATCGTGATAAAGGGGGGTTGACTTTATTTTCTCCACCACTTCAGTCGTCGAACACTGGGGAACACTCTACAGCCACTCTGCTACCTTCAACACAATCTTGTGGTATGCTGATACCGGCATCGTAAGAACCAGTCTTACAGGCACATTTGGTTTGTGTACTTTTGCAAGTCCATACAAACGCGGAGGCTGACTTCCCTCAGGTTTTAACTGATCGCACAGCAGTTCATCGATTTTTCCTTCTTCTCTCAGTTTCTTCATTGCTCTATGATTCTATCATGTTCTTTCAGGACTGGATTTTTCTCATTTTTCGTTTCTTGTTGATCTTCTGAAACTGTGGTAATGCAATGATAGTGTCCATCTTGCCATTATACTTTTCAGGCTTCATCAAATAAATACCCACACCTTATCGAACGGCGCTGCAACGAGATCGCGCTCCTTTAGATACTTCCTGGTCATATCAATACATCTAGAATTCTTCATTTTCTTGCACGTTTTGATATAATGGAGGGTTTTGATGTTGATATCTGTGATGATTTCTTCAGAAACCCCTCTTGCTTTGCATTGGTTCCACAGATAATCCAGTTCAGCCAATATGCCTTTAGGTTTGACTCGATCCAGTACGGCATTTTTTGGTCCCAATGATAAGGTTTCCATCACGTAGGATGGTGGTTTAACGTCCAACTCACATGTCATCACAGTACTCTCAACACTGAATAAAGGTCGTTCTTGCTCTTCTGAAAGGGTTTTTTTTTTTTTACTTTTTCTCATGTTTCATTGACTGCACTTGGTGATGATCTATTCTTTCTGCTCTGGTGTACATAACAATTGACAGAATAATATCACATGGAATCACTGCATTCAATGATTCCCTTTTCTCGTTTAACCTTTCACGAAGTTCTTTTATATTGTCTTTGGCTTTTATCAATTCGATTTTGAGTAATTTATGCTGAAAATGCGAAATGCTAATTATATATATATATATATATGATATAATATAGATATATATATATATAATGAATATGATAGAGGTAATATGTATGGTCATACTTCTTATTCTTACGTCGTTTATACTATGTTGAGAATTTTGAGAACTGAAAATGGTTGGAAATGGAATTATCTGAAACAAAAGAAGAAATAGAATTAAATGATGTCTTACTCGAAAATAAGGTTTTTGATTATCTTAATTTCTTGACTAAAATGTTATTTATCAAATTCACTATGGTATGAAAAAGAAATGTACTGTACTCATCATAGGACTAGAAAATTTCACACAAACAAAAAAGAAAAAAACAAAACAAAACACCTTCCTACCTTTGGGTTTTTACGGGTGTTACATACAGTAGAACCGATATCGTTGTACGGTTGTGAGGCGTGGACAGTCAACACGCAAAGTCAGAACAAGACTGAGGCAGCGATTGCGGTTTCTTAGAAGAATGTTGAGTTCCATGGACAGCAAAGAAAACAAACTAGACAGTCTTGAAAGAGGCAGACACAAAAAAGAACATGAAAAAAGAATATCAGGAAAAGACAAGCAACATTGATAGGGCATTTTATGAGGCAAGAGAAATTACAGCACCTAGTCACAACAGGAAAACTGGAAGGAAGAAGAGCACCAGATAGACCCAGACAGAAAATATTGGACAGACTTGTGGAATGAATGAAGGCAGAGAGGATGGGTGTTGTACTTGCGGCAACAAAGGATAGATTCCACTGAAGGTAAAACAAAATATGACTGCTGGATCTTGAGGGTAAAAACAAAATATTAAAAAATACCTTGTTTGTAAAAGATCCTTTGGAGTATAAAACACAACGTTTCGAGCCCAGGCCCTTTGTCAAGTCAATACAAAGGGTCTGGGCTCGAAACGTTGTGTTTTATACTCCAAAGGATCTTTTACAAACAAGGTATTTTTTAATATAAAGGAGAGATTCGTTTGGAGGGCCATGATCGCCGACGCCATGCGGCAGGGCACATGATGATGACAGGTACAAAAGCACGAAGAAAAAAGAAAAGGAAATGAAAAGCACGCGCACACAAGGAGAAGAAAATGAAACATATGCCGACACGTTAGGGAACACAAACACTGAGTTAGATGAAATTTTACTGAAAGAATGGAGGGGAGATAACGCATAACGTAAAGGGGATGTAACAATTGAGGAAGAGGTAACTGCGTGTGTTTTGTAGAAAGATGGCTGCGCTTAAACAAAACAAAAGCATACATGTACATATACACATGTACTAACGATGATTTTTTTTATATCTTGGAAAGTTCTCATCTCTCTCTCTCTCCTCTCTCTTCTCTCTCTCTCTCTCTCTCCTCTCTCTCTCTCTCTCTCTCTCTCTCTCTCTCTCTCTCTCTCTCTCTCTCTTCTCTCTATTTTTATATACTTTTTGGCTATTGATCATATGGCGTTATCTGACTCTAAATCACATCTCTAACTCCAAGTTCACACAGTCACAGTGCAGAAACCATGGGAAACAGTAATTCCAAGCTGCATAGGCCACCACCATCTGAACCTGCACTGCTGCTGGTTTCTTCGATGGAGTTAATAGCGATGTTTTGACCTAATTATGATTCAATTTTTAGGATACTTCCAACCAAGTGCCTACTAGCGACAGTAATCGTTCACTCATGGCGTGGGATTGAATGAGCATCGCCTACCTGCATGTCCCTGTGGCATAGCCCTCACAAAGCCCTGACACCAAAGTCTTCATCTCCAATTGACCTCAGACACACAAGCGCAAGGAAATGGAAAGTGAGGTGACCACTAGACCAGCATGAAGATCTACACACCTGACAGTTTCCATCACACGTTCGTTCTTTGATTTAACGTCTTTCACTGTAAGTGATATTAGACGGGAAGGGGGGGGGGAATAAAACAAACAAACAAAAGTTAAATAAAATAAATGGAGAACGATAGTTGGAGTTGACTGGCAAGGAGAAGAGAAAAATCATAAATAGGTGTAGAATATAAAATGGAACGAAATCTTAACTCTAACATTATAACAATTACTCAACAATGTGAACGGAATTTAACACTAAAACACAAAATGCTAAATTTAAAGTAATGCATTAACAGGACAGTAACAATGATTCATGAAATATTAATCAAGATGATCGATGTTACTTTATTGAAATGAGTTCCAGAATAGTTTCTGGTGTAAACATTTTCGGTGAACAGTTGAAACAATGTGAAGGATACTTTGTTTGCCGCAAATATTTCCATCACGCTATGACGATTGATGTGTCCAAGATCATGGGGCTGATCAAACTGATGCTATGCATTTCATCCTTGGATTAAGACCCGTGTCGTACTTTATATTACTTTCATAATATATCCTGTATCAGCCAGGTTTGAGAGATACAGGCACCTGCACTGTTCATCAGGAAGTTTGAGCAACAGCCTTAATGTTGCATCGATACAGTGGCTGAGCTTTGACTGTGTGGTCACATTGTTTCCAACAAGCCCACAACACGCTCAGCTCTGGGTAGGAGCCGGTCAGGATTCAACAGTCCCCACATCAACGTCTGTAAGTAAACGGGATTTGATCCCAAGCACCTCCCAGTCTGTAGTTCTTTGCGCTACCCGCTTCGCTGCTATGACTAGTTCTCTTTTACTTTTACTTTTTGCAGTTTTACCAAAGAAATAAGAGGGAAGCAGGGAAAATTTTTATAATATTAATCAAAGGACACAACTCCCGAGAACCATCTCCCATGTTGTATTGAACTTCTCAAATCCAACACAGTGCGTAGGGTAGTTGCAGAGTGTAAAGGTAGGCTTGGGCGCTCCTTTTTTGAGGAGTGTTCTGAGCTTGCTGTTTTTGTACTTTGTGTCTGCTTCTGTGCTGGCTGGTGGGTGGCGCAGGCTGTGCTGGATTTGAGAAGTTCTATATAACATGGGAGATGGTTCTCGGGAGTTGTGTCCTTTGATTAATGTTTTCAGTTTTGTTTTATTGTCCCCATTTATAGGCATGTATCTGCTGTAGCCAGTGTCTGTATATACTTACATATACAGGGGGGGTGCAAAAGTAGGTATACAGTTATGAAAAAAGAAAACACGTACAATACTCACTGCATTTATTATACAAACAAATGAATACTGCATATACATGTAATAACAAGCACAGCCTTAATCCCTCAGATACTCAAACTGCTTGCCGTCGGTATTCACACACTCCTCTAATCGACAGCGGACACTCATGCACACTCTAGCACAAAGATCTTTAGCAGCATCAATTTCTTGACAAGCCTGCAAGATGAACTGAATCATGTCATTAACAGTGCGCGGCTTGCGTGCGAAAACGCTTTCCTTTACATATCCCCCAAAAAAGAAGTCCATCTGTCTTCCAGTATTGTTTTAAAATCCATTTGCGCTCCTCGTCTGTCAAATTACCAGCCATGGTTAAATTAAATTGCCGCTTAGATCCAAATTAAATTGCCGCTTTACCTGCAAAAATAAAAAAAATTAAAAGGTAGGATAAAAGTACATGCATATTATTAGTTACGATAAAATATAATTAATGACACTGAAAATATCGAAAATAAGGCCAACTAACTTAATGTGCTAATAATTTTGATGAAATAAGCATTATAATAATGATGTGATACTGTATGCCTACTTTTGCACCCCCCTGTATATACACATGCATTTCATGTATTGCAAACCAGGAAGAAGGTGCCGTTTTGTCTTGCTTGTTATCTTTACCCATTTCTTTTGGTTTCTCTGTTATTCCTCCAGATCTCTCTTTCGACTATAAGTTTTTTTATAGCTCTGTTGCAGTAATTTTACACGAAGTTTTGAGTAAAAACTAGTCAGCGCAGAGAGAGACACGGGTACAAAGAGAGAGAGACACAGGTACAAAGAGAGAGAGAGAGAGAGATGCAGTGTATGTGTTTGTGTATTTGTGTGTGTATATGTGTTTGGGGAGTGTATATGTATGTGTTTGTGTGTGTATGTGTGTGTGTGTGTATGTGTTTGTGTGTGTGTGTGTGTTTGTTTGTTTGTATGTGTGTGTGTGTGTGTGTGTGTTGTGTGTGTTGTGTGTGTGTGTGTGTGTGTGTGTGTGTGTGTGTGTGTGTGTGTGTGTGTGTGTGTGTGTGTGTGTGTGTGTGGCTATGTGCGTGTAGGGAGGGGGATATTCATTCATATTCATATTCATTCATATACATTTCTTTCGTCACAGTAGATTTTCCATGTGAAACAAGGGCTGCTCTCCCCTTTGAGAGCTCGTTGCCGCGGTGCAGCGTCCACCCAATTTTTTTACCAAGACCTTACAAAGGCAAAAAAGCTAATTGACCTTCAAGGGGAGGGACCTGGGTAATCAACATATCTCCCCAATGTTTTATACCAGGCCAGCTGGGCTTAAGCCCTGTTCTTCACGATTTTTAAGTGTCGTGGCATCTTAAGCGTGCACAGGCCAAAAAGCACACGGGTCCAACCGTTTTTCGTCCCCTTTCGAAGGACTAGACGTTCAGTTCGATTTTCCGGTCAAACCGAGGAGAAAAATCGAGGACTCAACGGGAAACGTAGCCTGGAACCTCGAGTTGAGTTACTGGCAGACGGACGGCTGAACCGTTCTAACACTCTTCTTATATGTAGGTTCATGTGTGCACACACATACATATGGTGGGTAGCAGGCAACAATATCTGCACGCATGTATGTCAATGATTTCGTAATTACCAGTTCACCTTTTTCTCCTCCATTGATTCCCGTTACCTATGAACAGATCATTATGGCGTTCTCAGTATGATGCTAGTTATAACTGACATGTAATTACTGCACACGAAATGTCCAAATGATTCACGACTTCAATTTCTTTGAGTGATTTATATTTCACTTTCACACACACACGCACCACACACACACACACCACACACACACACACCAGGCACGTACACACACCGCGCGGGCACACACACACACACACACACACCACACCACACACACACACACACACACACGCATACACATACAAACACGCACATACCACGCACGCACACACACTATATTTCTTATCACCTTATTTCGGGTTCTCATGACATAAAAAGGAAGACTTCTGGGTCACACATACACTCACACACAAAAATTAATATAATTAAGTGTGTTAGATCAAACTAGATTGGAGCATTGAAAGAGTAACAACAAATAAACACAATCCAACTGAATCAATACATAAAAATCCAACATAAAGAAAACATTTGAAGTTGTCTTACGACAGAGTATGCAAATGTTAAGGACATATCCAACTTTTCCCTGATTCCAGCTAATTATTGTTTCTTCCAGATATGAAGTTGCACCGTGAAATCAATGACTTAACCGAGATTTGTTTTACACAAACTCGATGCATTAGAGACAGTCGAAAATAACTTGGGGCTTTATGATAACAACACTGATATATTTTGCTTTTTCCATCTATGTCTTTGACTCTGCCTGGTTCAGTCTCCACCTTGTGATAAGCTGCATCATAATCTAATCAAAGGAAAAATATGAGCATCTGATAAATATGTAATGTTTTGTCTTTCCTAACTGACTTTTGAAATTTGAGTGCAATAATTCTTTATTACACTTTTTGCTAGAGCTGCCATCCATTATTGCTGATACTTAGCCTGAACAAAGAAAAATAACATTTTTTTCCAAATCTCAATCGTTCTCGAAATTTTTCAAAAATAATAAAAAATATTCAAGAAGATGACAAGCATTCTTACCAACAAATGCCTGGCAATTAACATCAGAAAGAGAGTTCTTAAATGTTATATAGAACCAATACTGTTGTACGGATGCGAAGCGTGGACAGTTAACAAACAAAGCCAGAACAAGATTGAGGCAGCCGAGATGTGGTTTCTCAGAAGAATGTTGAGAGTTCCATGGACAGCAAAGAAAACAAACGAGACAGTCTTGATGGAGGCAGACACAAGTAGATCACTCATAAGGAAGATTAGGAGGGGACAGGCAACATTTATAGGCCATTTTATGAGGAAGGGGGATTTGGAGCACCTGGTCACAACGGGAAAGCTGGAGGGTAAGAGAGCACCGGGTAGACCCAGGGAGAAAATGCTGGACGGACTTGCAGAGTGGCTGGGGACGAGGAGGGTGGGGGAGATGTTAGGGGCAACGAGAGATAGAGACAGATGGAAGTCCATGATCGCCAACGTCATGTGGCAGGGCACCTGATGATGATGATGATGATGAATAAAAAATATATCGGTCAATATGTTTCAGTCAGAACAGCATAAATCCTACACATGAATTCCAATGAAGCTTATGTAATTTGTAACATATATTTTTAGCATTGTGATCAGACAAAAGGCTACACAAATAAAGTATCATTTTAAAATTAATCAAATGTAAAATTGAATATAAACCTGTTTACGTCGTTGACGTAAGTCATCTCTATCATAGTGATTCGTGTTACGCTTCACCTTATTTCATCATAGCGTAGGGGTTGACATGTGACCTTCCCGTCTCCCTGCCTTGTTTGTTTGTATTGCTTCCTTTACTTGTTTCTTCCAGTATGCTACTGTTGTAATAATTAATAATATACAGTCTGCTTGTTAAGGGTTGACATGTACTTGCTTTTCAGTGTATCTGCCTTGATCGGGTGCTTTTGTAATGCACGTGATCGAGTCACACACACACACGCCTTGCTGGTGGAGTTCAGATTTTATTCACAACATTCATGTTTTGTATGTCATCAGTATGACATTTATCAGTGTAAACACACATAAGCGCGTGGGCACACACACATGCATGCACATGCACGCACACACTTGCACGCGCACACACACACACACACACCACACACACAACACACAACACACTACACACACACACACACACACACACACACACACACACTCACACACACTCATACACACACACACACACACACACACACACACACAAACACACACACACACTCAA
>JAPXFY010000026.1:19206186-19303686 GCA_030674185.1 Monoplex corrugatus
ACTTTCGATGACCGATTTGGTTATTTGAACTGACCTTATGATATCAATGTAAACCGTCAGCTTTCTCTTTTCCCTGGTCTCCCTCCATGGGATCTTCAGCGGTGGTCCTGAGGCAGTTAACAATACTTGGATAGAGATCATTGTCATTATACATACAGAAAAACTGAGATATCAATTGAGATCAAACCCCAGTAGTTTGACTTTGTTAGCCCAGTCAAGGCAGTCCATTAAAAGAGCAACAACTTTGATTTGGAAGCCCCAAAGGTACCCAATCATCATCATCTTCATCAGGTGCCCTGCCGCATGGCGTTGGCGACCATGGACTTCCAACCATCTCTATCTCTCGTTGCCCCCAGCATCTCCCCCACCCTCCTCATCCCCAGCCACTCTGCAAGTCCGTCCAGCATTCTCTCCCTGGGTCTACCTGGTGCTCTCTTTCCCTCCAGCTTCCCTGTTGTGACCAGGTGCTCCAAATCCCCCTTCCTCATAAAATGGCCTATAAATGTTGCTTGTCTTTTCCTAATCTTCCTTATGAGTGATCTACTTGTGTCTGCCTCCATCAAGACTGTCTCGTTTCTTTTCTTTGCTGTCCATGGAACTCTCAACATTCTTCTTAGAAACCACATCTCGGCTGCCTCAATCTTGCTCTGGCTTTGCTTGTTGACTGTCCACACCTCGCAGTATTGGTTCTACATAACATTCAAGGACTCTCTTTCTGATGTTAATTGATAGGCATTTGTTGGTAAGAATGCCTGTGTTCCCGAATGCTGTTTTGGCTTGGCCGATTCTGCCGGCTATTTCCGATGTGCATCTGCCGTCTGATGAAATGACCGTTCCCAGATATTTGAACTTATTAACCTGTGTCAAGGTTGTGCCATTTGCTGTTATTTTGCATGAGGGGATTTGATGCTTTTTACTGATCACCATGACTTCAGTCTTCCTGCTGTTTAGTTCCAACCCCTTACCTTTGCTTTCTATTTCTAGTATATTCACAAGGTTTTGTAGGTCCCTTTCATTTTCTGCAATTAGCACGGTGTCAAAAGGTACCCAAGCCTTGGGCGAATGAACCTGTGCCTTTGAAGAAGGTTCTTGAACCTAAGGCTAGGGGACGGATTCTCTGAACAACAAAGCTACACCTGCTGAGGCCGTTTTACACGTGATAGGCACTGCAATCAACTAATTTCGATCGTCAGTACGCAGGATCTCACATACCCTTCATGTTTCAAAAAGGTTATCTGTGCTGGTCAGACATACAGACACGCCAACAATGCTGATTGATGCATTCAAACAGTTTGACAGGGGTGTATATATCAAATTCTGCTCAGATGGAAAACTCTCAAACATGCGGAGACTCCATGCCAAAACCCCAGTGCTCAAAACCGTCAAATGGGTGTTGTTCTCCACACATCAGAAGATACAGGCTATGTTTCAACAAACACTCTCGGGCTTCTGACTCTTCATCTAGCTCTGATTTTTGTGGACAAGCAAGTGAACAAAACCATCAACAAATTGTATTACTTGAGCAATACAGTGAGTAGCAATAGATCTCTTGATACTGAGGTGGTGCTGAACATCTCCGAAGCCATCTTGCCTTTAGAATATTGACCAAGAGGCTGTGGCAGAAAAACGCAGAACAATAGGTATTCAACAGAAGTGGGGGCTGGCAAAAGCAGAACTCTTTCCCATTCAGTCTTCTTCTTCTTCTTGGCGTACGCTGCTACACAATCATCTGAGTCCGGGCGATGAATGCAGCCGTCTTTTCCAGCTCCTGGTTGCAGCCATGGAGTTTGGTTGTCAGCGGAGTGTCTGTCGGCCACACGTCCTGTCTTGCCACCTGGTGAAGGGGACATCTTTGAGTATATGCTCCTTGGTTTGGTCTTCTTGACCGCAGGGACAGGTTGGGGAGGGCGCCAGCTTCAGTTTGCGTTCCCATTCAGTGCCTGTGAAAGAACCCCAGAACTGATCATGTAGCCTACATGCAGACCCACACCTGCCGATGAAGGATCAGTGTGCCTACGCATCCGTCGGATCGACGTGAGAATCCATCATCATGTTACCACTGTTTTTAGATTTGTGCCTTATCTTAACAAAACGTGTGAACAGCGTGACATTGGTTACTAGAAGCATACACCATACAGACATATCGACATATGCACAACTCACAGAACATGTAGTTTCTTTAAACTACAAGAAATTTTGGAAATGGAATTATTCACTAATGCAACAAGATTCATATTCATATATGCATATTCATTTCTTTTGTCACAGTCAAACTCGGGCTGCTCTCCGCTGTGAGAGCACATCGCATCAGTGCAGCATCACCAAAGGTTTGGTTGTTTTGTTTGTTTGGTTAGTTGTTTTGTTTGTTTGGTTGGTTGGTTGGTTGGTTGTTGGTTGGTTGATTGGTTGGTTGGTTGGTTGGTTGATTGGTTGGTTGGTTGGTGGTGGGTTGGTTGGTTGGTTGGTTGGTTGGTTGGTTGGTTGTGGGTGGTTGGTTGGTTGGTCGGTTGGTTGGTTGATGGTCGGTTGGTTGGTTGGTTGGTTGGTTGGTTGGTTGGTTGGTTGGTCGGTCGGTCGGTTGGTTGGTTGGTTGGTTGGTTGGTTGGTTTTGATTTTTTGTTTTGTTTGTTTGTGTGTTTTGTTGTTGTTGTTGTTGTTGTTTTACCAAGACTTCAGAAAGGCAAGACGGCTAATTGGGCTTCAAGGGGAGGGACTTGAGAAAATCAACCTAATTCTCCAATTTTTTATACCAGGCCGCCAGGCGAATGTCCTACTCTACATGATTATCAACTGCCTTGGGATCTTTAACGAGCGCAGACCAACAAAGCATACGAGTCCGACTTGTTGCGGAATAGGATGTGAAAAATAGTATTGGTACATGTGACAAGCTTCTGTGTGAACCGTACATGTTGTAAGAGTTATTTTGTTACATTTTCTTCAATTATGTCGTGTGTGTGTGTGTGTGTGTGTGTGTGTGTGTGTGTGTGTGTGTGTGTGTGTGTGTGTGTGTGTGTGTGTGTGTGTGTGTGTGTGTGTGTGTGTGTGTGTGTGTGTGTGTGTGTGTTTCAGAAGATGATAATTGTACTGAAAAAATATTGTTATTGCCCATACTTTCATCTTACTACATTGTGTTAAGAAACAATAGCTCTCAGGTTGTACCGTGTGTGCCCTTTGTAGAATACGTGCATCAGTAATTTTTTTTTTTTTTTTTTTTTTTTTTTTGCAACTGTGTCAAACAAGATATATATGACCTCCCACCACGAAATCAGTCTTAACTAGCATTTTGGGTATTTTGAGATATACATATCACTGGAAAGTGTACATTCTGCTGATTATTTTGGTACTTGAATAAAGCTTGTACTCAAAAAAATGTAGAAGTTATGTATGTTTAAAGTCATTAAGTTGTATGACGGACATTTTGAGAAAACGGCCTCTAACGTTTTTGTGTGTCTCCTACACATTTTCCTTAAATTTCTTTATTTGGTGGCTTTAACCCAGTTTGTTTCTAATTTTCGCTGTCATTATCTGAAAAGTGAACCAAAGAGCTTTCCATCAGTATATTATATGTGTGGGTACTGTACAAGTTACGGTTCATAATAAGAGACAAAAATAGGTACTTTTGGTAGGAAATTGCGTTCTTTCTACCGCGACCCGTGCATTGAAATACCGCTTTAAATTGATTAATAATATTTTTTCAAGGAAAAAATTTCTGTGGGGGATAGATTATAGTCTACAGAAATCAATTTTGAGAAAAAGTCAAAACACCCCAGACAGACCCTCAGTCACCTTTCAGCTTATAGTGCTATTCGACTGACTGCGAGTTAAGACTGATTTCGTGGTGGGAGGTCACATATTTTGTTTTTGCTGTTATATAACTTTTGGCAAAAGAGTACGTTTTATTCTTTACAGCTGGGAACTGTATCTGTAGCAGTATCATGGATACCATGATGCCTCGTGTTTCTACCAATTTCAAAGTGTACTTGACATACTTGCACCACAAAACACAGACTGTAGACTTTGCACAGTATCACTAAACTGGTAAAGTACAAATATCCAGAATGTTATCCAAACGAGTGTCTTCATCTTCTTTTTTTTCAGCCATCGAAAGTCAGTAGTTGGATGTAGGCTTTCCACCAGCTGCTTCCATTCACTTCGTCCAGCGCTTTTCCTCTCCAGTTCTTGTCAAATCCATCTAGGTCGTCTCTCCCTCTAGTTTTCTGTCTTCCTCTATTGCCAGCGCCGTCTCTTTGGATCCAGAACTTGGGTTTTTGTCGAACGATTGTCCATTCTCCGGGTGAGATGTCCTGCCCAGTTCCATTTCAGTATGTTGATGGTTTTCAGGATGCCTCGCACTTTTGTTCTTTCTCTGATCCATTGAGCCGTTTTGTGATCTTTCCAGGTGATACAAGCATGAGTCTTTCATGTGCTTGCTGCATGATTCTTAATCAGATAGTAGCAAAAGCTGTACATGTACTGTGAATCTGTTTCATTAATTTCTTTGGTTTGGGTGGTTGGTTAACTGACTGGTTGTTGTTGTTGTGGTGGTGGTGGTGGTGGTGGTGCAGTGTGATGTCATCATCATCATCAAGTGGCTTGCCACATGGTGTTGGCTATCATGGCCTTCCATATGCATCTGTCCCTTGTTGCCGCAAGCACATCTTCCACCCTCTCTGTCTTCAGCCACTCTGCAAGTCCATTCAATATTTTTCCCTGGGTCCACGTGGGGCTCTCTTTCCCCCAGCTTTCCTGTTGTGACCAGGTATTCCAATTCCCCTTTCCTCATAAAATGGCCTATAAATGTTGCCTGTCTTTTCCTAATCTTCCTTATGAATGACCTTCTTGTGTCTGTCTCCATCAAGACTGTCTCGTTTGTTTTCTTTGCTGTCCATGGAACTCTCAACATTCTTCTTAGAAACCCATTTCAGCTGCCTCAATCTTGTTCTGGCTTTGCTTGTTGACTGTCCACGCCTCCACAACCGTATAACATTATGGTTCTATATAACATTTAAGAACTTTCTTCCTGATGTTAATTGATAGGAAGTTGTTGGTAAGAATGCTTGTCATCTTCTTGAATGCTGTTTTGGCTTGGCTGATTCTTTCTAGTCGGTTGATCAATTCTTCATGTCTTACCCGATCGAAAGCCTTCGTATAGTCAACAAAACATAAATATAAATCCTTATTCATCTCGATTGGCCTCTCTATGATAGTTCCTAGGATGTATATGGCATGAATAGTTCCTTTCCCTTCCACAAATCCACACTGTTCTTCTGCTATTTCTCTTTTGATTCTATTCCTTGTCCTCATCATGATTATTCTTAGTAGGATTTTTGTTACATGACTCATCAAGCTGATTGTGCGATGGAGTTCGTATTCTGTAGCCTCTGTTTTTTTAGAAGTGCAATGAAAACTTATTTTGACATACCTTTGGGTTTTTTCCAGTGTCATAAATCCCATTGAGGAGGACTGCTATCTTTTCAAAACCAAATTCCTCCAGGACTTCAATCATCTCAGTAGTAATATTGTCTGGTCCTTCAACGTTCTTTCTTATAATGTGTTCTTCGTTTCTGTCATCTTCAAAAAGTCTTTAATGTACTCTCTCTATCTATCTAATATTTTGTCTTTATCCACGATAAGCGTACCATCTTTCGATTTTAAGCAACCAGTCGATGTGCATGTATTTTTCTTTTGGACAATTTCTTCAGTTCTTCTGTACATACCCTGAGGATCCGTTTTGTGTCAGTCTTCTGTTTCTTTGCATTTTGTTTTCAGCCAAGCTTCCTTAGCTTCATTGCACCTACTCCTGATTTCTTTGTTTATCTTCCTGTATATCTCCTCGTTTTTCTTTGCCTTCCTCCGTTCCTGCATTAAGCCTAGAACTTCTTTTGCCATCCAGGTCTTTTTTTTTTTTTTTTTTTTTTTTTTTTTTTTGCTTTTCTATCTACTCTAGGGATTTCTTCACAAGCTTCATTTATCGAATTTCTCAACTTTGTCCATTGTTCCTCACTGTCACCAACGTCTTCCAGAGCACTGAATTTGTTTTGAACATGTACGTTAATTTTTTTACGTATCACTTCATCTGTCTTTAAGAGTCCAAGAGTTAGTTTGATGTTACTTTTGGTCTGTTTCTTTTTTCCTTAATTTCAGCCTAAATCTTCCCACTACAGGATTGTGGTCACTGTTGCAGTCTGCGCCTGGTAGTGTTTTTGCTGCCAGTAAAGAATTTCTAAATCTTTTATTGATCAGGATGTAGTCAATCTGATTTTTGGTATTATCTCCTGGACTCATCCAAGTCCATTTTCTTCTATTAGGCTGCTCAAATCAGGTGTTTCCTACTATGAACTATTCATCTATGCCCATTCCACAAGTTTCCCTCCCCTTTCATTTTGTGTACCAAGGCTAAGAGGTCCAAATAAAACCTCCACCCTTGTCCTGTCCCACTTTAGCATTAAAATCTCACATTATTATTGTAACTTCTTGTGATTTACATTGGGCCTTGGCCATCTCTAATATTTAGTAGAAGTTGTCAATGTCTTCCTGAGTACTTGCGGATGTTGGTGCATACACCTAAATGATGTTGATATCAAATGGCCTGCCATCCAGTTTAACCAGCGAAACTCTTGTCAGACACAGCCCAGTATTCCCTAACTGCTTTTGATTTGACCCTGTCAATTATGATGCCTACACCTCTTTCATGTGAGTTTCCACCAGAATATATTATTGTATGTTCTCCTGATGTTATCATGCCTGCCCCCTTCCATCTCACTTCCCCTAGTCCTGAAATACTGATGTTAAGCCTTTCCATTTCCATTTTGACGTTGTCCAATTTACCTTTTTGCAACAATGTCCGAACATTCCATGTTGCGATTTTGTTTTTCGTTTTTTTTGTTTTTTGTTTTTTGTTTTTTAACGCTGTAGCTTGCTGACGGTCTGTTGTCACCTTCGTCCAGTGTGATACATCGTCTTGGTTTCCATCTTCATGAATCTTTCCTCCACAAGCAAAAATAATATCATGTGAGAAATTGTATGTAGTGAGAAGGGTATGAACAGAATCGTTATTAGTGCAGTATTGATGAAAGTATTGGTATGTAGTTAGTGATAATGATGCTGCTTTTGCTGTTAAGCACCCTTCTTGATAGAGTACTGTAGCTGTAACTTAACGTTTTGTGCGTGTGTCACAGATTTCTTTGACTATGTCATTACAGAAGTATACAACGTGACAATCAGAGACGTTGGATACACGTCACTGTGTTTGTCTGCAGCAGACTTCGGACGAAGAGTCGTGGGGTGGGAACTGGCAATAATAAAGAAGGCATTTGAACTACCTGACAATACTGGGAAACCTGATAACACGATAGCCATTAGTGCCTGAAATGTATCTAGATCAGCATTACATGCAGACAAACTATTATAACTTGCATATTTGAATGTTAGTACGTAAGGAAAGAGAAATTACCCAATTGTCAGAAAATCGCCTCTATGTCATGGATGCATATATTACTGACACCAAGTTGAACACTACTTCAACAAGGAAATATAGTGACTTTTCTGATATTCCACTTGATTTCCCAGATGGATGCATCATAATGAATTTCACAGCAGACTTTATTCCATGGGATAACCCTCACAACTTGATCAGCAGAATGGTGACGGAACTGTGGGAGAGAATTGTCTATGGTGTATTTCTACCTATATTGTTTCTCTTCAGCTTTCCCTGTAACATTTTGAGCTGTGTGATTTTCTACAAGCATGGGATCAAAGAGCGTATCAATCTGTGTCTGTTCTTCCTTTCACTGCTGGACTTGATCTTCATGCTGCAAGCCTTCTGTAACTATGCTGATCGGATCTATCTTGAGTTAACTCATCAGCCTCTATTTGGAGCCCTGCTCCAGTTCGTGACCAACAACTATCTCATTGGCTTGTTTGGGTTTTGCTGGGCCTCATCCTGGATAACCACCGTCATTGCCTGTGAGCGGTGTTTCTGTGTGGTGAGTCCACTACGTTCTCAGACAGTGCTGAAGACAAAGACCATGTGGGTCATCATCCTGCTGCCTTCCACTGTCATTGTTGGAATGTTCTATGTGATCAGTACAAAGTGGTTCGTTAAATGCGCTTTCCATCCAGCTGATAACATCACCGATCTGACCTATTACCCCAGTGACTTTTTCCTGCGCAACAAAAACGTACTTGACACACTGGATGGTGTGATGTTTGGTATAGTTATTCCACAGTTTTGTATTATCACTGTCACAGTCGCCACAATCATCACTGTCATCAAACTCAAGTCAATGACTGAATGGAGAAAAAAGTCATCTTTAGCTGCTGACGCCGTGTCAAGCCGTGACGTGGCCGTGACGAGGATGCTGGTGGGAACATCTGTTCTCTACATTATCTCTTTCATTCCACGTTTCGTTTCGCGAATCATCATGCTCTTCGTCAAAGATCTTAGTGCGGGGGGACATTTCTACAATACTTACAGACTGTTCATGGACATGAATACACTATGCACCTTCGTCAACGCATCCTTCAATTTTCCTGTCTACTATTTGTTCGGCTCTAAATTTAGGACAACCCTCAAAACAATGTTTCATCACAAAGATGTGAAAGCAAAGACAGCAACATGCACAGACACCACAGACAGACAGACACATTAACCTATACTGGTGGTTCTTGAATTGTTGATCATTTATTTCGGAACATTGTAATCTGAAGTGTCAATACAAACAATGTTTGAACGTTCGTGTCTTTTGTTTACATTGTGTCCTAAAGACCAATCTGTTAGGTAAATCAGTTACATGTATGGCATTATTTGTTTGAAATGCGTCGTCAGCTTAAAAAAACACACACAAGAATACGCGCTTAGCTTCCACAACACCACACCACACACACACACCACACACACACACACACACACACACACACACACACACACACACACACACACACACACACACACACACAACACACACACACACACAACACACACACACACACACACACACAACACACACACCACACATACACACACACACACACACACACATACACACACACACACACACACACATACACACACACACACACACACACACAACACACACACATACACACACACACACACACACACACACACACACTCTCTGTCTCTCACACACACACACATACACACAAAGAAAAAATATGAGAGAGAGAGATGATCAAAAATATATCATTGTTTTCATGAATATTGACACCTATTCCTATGTCTGTACAAAATCAATTAAAATGGTACAGAAAATTCAAAGTACAAATCAAAGCACAAGAACTGACCACACTCAAATCATGAGATTCATCTTTAACAGATCTAGAAGAAAAAAAGAATCAAAAAAATCAAAACACGTACACGTACTCGACAATTCAAAGTACTTAATTCCAACACACAACAAAAATTCATAAATCCGAAACGCACTAAATCATCAGCAAATACACACAAAGTCATCAAAAAATACAACGGGCAAATTTCAGTTATATGAACACCACAACAACACCTTTATATGAACACCACAACAACACCTTTATATGAACACCACAACAACACCTTTATATGAACACCACAACAACACCTCAAAGATGCAGCATGCATACGCAAAAGACAGTAAAACAGGCCGTGTACTGTGAGCCTACACATTTTCCTTAAATTTCTTTATTTGGTGGCTTTGACCCAGTTTGTTTCTTATTTTTGCTGTTATTATCTGAAAGGTGCACCAAAGAGCTTTCCATCAGTATATTACATGTGCGGGTACTATACATGTTCGGTTCATAATAAGAGACAAAAATAGGTACTTTTGGTAATCTTTCATTTGAACCACACTGCACCTATAATTATCAGATATTAAGCATACATCGAGGCAAGTTCAGACCATGTCAACGGGCGGCAAACCGCCAAAATGACCTCCGTTTGTCGGCATGTAGAATCGAATTCTTAATGTTTAAAATCTGACTTAAAATACACAGTTTCATTTACATTCTTGCTCCTTTTGTAAACAGAACTGATACTGTAGTAAGGTGTTACAAGAGATTCTGGCACTCAGCACTGTGGGCAAACTGCGTACGTCCAGATTAAAAATCATGTGTTGTTTTCTACTGCTTATTCACTGATCAATTTCTGCACAGAAAGGTTGATTTACCTATTTAAAATATGTCCACATAAACTTCTGAGTTATCGTCTATTTACTCATTTGTTTGATATTTTTCATGGATTAATATTAATTGATTAAATATATAAAAATATAGATTAATTAATATTAATTGATTAAATATGTAAAAATATTGTTAAATCCCTTTCAGCAAGGTTTATATATTGACTTAAATCACTCATAGTTTCGAACTAAGTGAATATTATGCAAAATGATGTAGACTACAACAATCTGTATGCTGTGCAGATTTTTCTGATGTATAATATGTTGGACCTCATGGCCTTGGTACACAAAATGAAGGGGGGGGGGGAGGGGAAACTTGTAGAATGGGCACAGATGAATGAGTTCATAGTAGGAAACACCTGGTTTGAGCAGCCTAACAGAAGAAAATGGACTTGGATGAGTCCAGGAGATAATACCAAAAATCAAATAGACTACATCCTGATCAACAAAAGATTTAGAAATTCTTTACTGTCAGCAAAAACACTATCAGGCGCAGACTGCAACAGTGACCACAATCCGGTAGTGGGAAGGTTTAGGCTGAAATTGAGGAAAAGGAAACAGACCAAAAGCAACATAAAACTAAACCTTGGACTCTTAAAGACAGATGAAATGATACGTCAAAAATTTAATGTACATGTTCAAAACAAATTTAGTGCTCTGGAAGACGTTGGTGACAGTGAGGAACAATGGACAAAGTTGAGAAGTTCGATAAATGAAGTTTGTGAAGAAATCCCGAAGGCAGATAGAAAAGCAAAAAAGAGCTGGATGACTACTGAAATTTTGGGCCTGATGGAGGAAAGGAGGAAGGCAAAGAGAAACGAGGAGATATACAGGAAGATAAACAATGAAATCAGGCATAGGTGCAATGAAGCTAAGGAAGCTTGGATGAACACAAAGTGCAAAGAGAAGAACGACACAGAATGGATCCTCAGGGTATGTACATACGAATTGAAGAAATTGTCCACAGGAAAAATACATGCATATCAACTGGTTGTTTAAAATCGAAAGATGGCATGCTTATCATGGAAAAAGACAAAATACTGGACAGATGGGGAGAGTACATTAAAGATCTTTTTGATGATGACAGAAACGAAGAACACATTATAAAAAAGAACTTTGAAGGACCACCCATAATGAAAGATGAAGTTAGAGCAGCACTGAAAAAGATGAAACCAGGAAAAGCCCCAGGACCAGACAACATTACTACAGAGATGATTGAAGCCCTGGGGGAATTTGGCATAGAAAAAATAACAGTGCTCCTAAATGAAATTTATGACACTGGAAAAATCCCCAAAGATATGTCAAAATCAATTTTCATTGCACTTCCAAAGAAGACAGGGGCTATAGAATGCGAACTCCATCGCACAATCAGTTTGATGAGTCATGTAACAAAAATCCTGTTAAGAATAATCATGATGAGGACAAGGAATAGAATCAAAAGAGAAATAGCAGAAGAACAATGTAGATTTGTAGAAGGGAAAGGAACTATTAATGCCATATACATCCTAAGAACTATCATAGAGAGGTGAATTGAGATGAATATGGATTTGTTGACTATACCAAGGCTTTCGATCGGGTACGACATGAAGAGTTGATCAACCAACTGGAGAGACTCAATGTTGATGGAAAAGATCTACGAATAATCAGGAATATGTATTGGGAACAAACAGCTGCAATGAGAATAGAAAACAATATAAGCTCTTTTCAAAACATCAAAAGAGGAGTCAGACAGGGTTGTGTTTTGTCACCAGATCTGTTTTCACTATATAGCGAAAACATCATGAGAAACCTAGAAGAAGACCCTGGATTAAAGGTTGGAGGGAAAATGATAAACAGCATTCGGTACGCAGATGACACCGTGCTAATTGCAGAAAATGAAAGAGACCTACAAAACCTTGTGAATATATAGAAATAGAAAGCAAAGGTAAGGGGTTGGAACTAAACAGCAGGAAGACTGAAGTCATGGTGATCAGTAAAAACATGAAATCCCCTCCTGCAAAATAACAGCAAATGGCACAACCTTGACACAGGTTAATAAGTTCAAATAACGGTCATTTCATCAGATGGCAGATGCACATCGGAAATAGTTGGCAGAATCGGCCAAGCCAAAACAGCATTCAAGAAGATGACAAGCATTCTTACCAACAAATGCCTATCAATTAACATCAGAAAGAGAGTCCTTGAATGTTATATAGAACCAATACTGTTGTACGGATGCGAGGCCTGGACAGTCAGCAAGCAAAGCCAGAGCAGGATCGAGGCAGCCGAGATGTGGTTTCTCAGAAGAATGTTGAGAGTTCCATGGACAGCAAAGAAAACAAACGAGACAGTCTTGATGGAGGCAGACACAAGTAGATCACTAATAAGGAAGATTAGGAAAAGACAAGCAACATTTATAGGCCATTTTATGAGGAAGGGGGATTTGGTGCACCTGGTCACAACAGGGAAGCTGGAGGGAAAGAGAGCACCAGGTAGACCCAAGGAGAGAATGTTGGACGGACTTGCATAGTGGCTGAGGATGAGGAGGGTGGGGGAGATGCTGGGGGCAACGAGAGATAGAGATGGTTGGAAGTCCATGGTCGCCAACGCCATGGCACCTGATGATGATGATGATGATAATAAAATTATATTGTGCTGTTATACAGTTGTGAGGCGTGGACAGTCAACAAGCAAAGCCAGAACAAGACGGAGGCAGCCAAGATGTGGTTTCTAAGAAGAATGTTGAGAGTTCCACGGAAGGCAAAGAAAACAAACGAGACAGTCTTGATGGAGGCAGAAGATCATAATAAGGAAGAGTAGGAAAAGACAGGCAATATTTATAAGCTATTTTATGTGGAAAAGGGAATTGGAGCACCTGGTTACAACAGGAAAGCTGGAGGGAAGGAGAGCACCAGGCAGACCCAGGGAGAAGATATTGGACGGACTTGCAGAGTGGCTGAAGACAAAGAGGGTGGAAGAGGTGCTTGAGGCAACAAGGGATAGAGACAGGTGGAAGTCCATGATCGCCAACGCCATGTGGCAAGGCACCTGATAATGATGATGATGATAATATGTTGATATTTGTTATATGGACCACAAGAGAAACACCGCTGAGTTTGCATGAAGAAACTCAAATCAGGCCCCTCAGAGGTTCCAGAGAGTCGATTCGCCGGCAGGTTCGCAGTGTCATCATTGCGGTTCACATGCCGAGTATGTATGCGGGTGAGCGTGAGTGCAATGCGTGCATTTCTCCTCTGGTCTGGTCGTGAACGATTAGGACAGAATAAAGAGAGTAACACCAGCTCTGCATTCACTGTGTCTTCTTTGTCAGGCTGCCTTATCACCCACGCTCTTCTGCCTTCACCCTTACTACCCCACCATCACACTTGAATGATGTTGATATCAAATGGCTTCCCATCCAATTTACCTAGCTAACTTGGTGTGACACATCCCAGTATCCCTTGATTTATTTTGATTTGTCCCTTTCCATTATGATGCCTTCTCCTCTTTCCTGTGTTTCCACCAGAATATATTATTGCATACTTACCTGATGTTATGATGCCTGCCCCCTTCTATTTCACTTTCCCTGGTCCTAAGATAATGATGCTAAGCCTTTCCATCTCCATCTCAACATCTTCTCCTTTGCAGCAATGTCCTTGCATTCCACGTTGCAGTTTTGATATTCATTAATTTGATCGCAGTAGTTTGCTGAAGGTCGGTGTCACCTGGCAGGTGACCTGCGCAGCATGACGGTCCCTACCGGATGAAGGTGCTTCACAGGAGCCCCTGTTTACGTTGTTTTTCTTTTTTCGTGTTTTGGCTGGCCATGACAGTCTTGGGAGTATATGGTGGTGGTTTCCTGTTGTAAGGAGGATACTTACTTGAAAGTCTTGACACTGACAACACAGTAGGCCTATATTAATTTAGATCTACATCTAGACGATTCCACAAGTGGAACGTCGAACTCAAAACTGCCACTACATCAGCAAACTGGACACATTGTCACGGCACAGTCATGCAAAAATCACTTGGATATTTTGTTTTGTATACTTTAATTTTTTTCTCTTTATTTTACCACTACCATCATGTAGTAATAAGGCAAACATTAGGTCGAGGCAACATAAATACTGTATTCAGCGAAAACTAAAAAAAAGCAGTCAAAACAAAAGGTGGTAATGCGCATGCGTCTATCAGAATGACAACATGGTTAAATCAAAAGACAGTTTCGTATTATTATCAAAAACAAAACAAACAAACAAAAACAGAACCTATTTGACAGTGCCTTTATTAAATCATATATCGACTATGCATCATTGAACATTATGAGATGGTTGCAGTAAAGCACTATTAAAAAAGTCCTACACCTAAGAGGAGGAAATCTTCTAGTCTACTAATTAAAAAACCAAAAGCTTTAAAAAGAAAAAAGGAAAAGAAAATGAAAAAGAAAAGAAAAGAAAAAAAGGAAAAAAAACAAAAAAACAAGGAATTGTCATTACTCAAAACCCAAATGAAGTACAACAAAAGCACACAAATGTACAAAATTGTTGACAGATCTGCCCACAACGTTTTAACAGAATTATTGTATCCCATACCAAACACACTACACACATTCAAGACACAACCTTTATCATCCAAGATCAAGAATAGACAGACTTAAGGTAGGAACAAGGTATCTCCTTTTCTGGTTCGTATTTCTGAGATACATTGCCCGCCATCATCAAGTCTTGCACATCATTAAGCCGCTTGAAACGAAAGCTTTGGACATATCTGCTTGAAATAACGATAATGGTTATTCTAACTTAAACCACTTTTCTAGATCTACACACACTGTGCCAATAAAACCTTTACTCAGCCTCATTATTTCACACGGTTTCATTTTTATTCCATTTTAATTTATTGAGCAATTACCTTTCTGCGTTAAAAATACTGAACATGTCTCTCTTCTCCGACGGATTATTTTGATAGTGTTTGACCATGTATGATTTGTTTGATATTATACGTGTTATAGTCATCTATTTTCATCATTGCACTAGTTGATAATTTTATGTCGGTGCAGTTTTTGTGCACCATGGGACATATTCGAAGACGCTATGGTCTTTAGACACGACTCTTTTCATTTTACGGTGAAAAGCCGACAGCCCACATCCGCTTTTGAAAATGGCGACGATAACGCACGTGGAGAATACTGTCGGAGAAAAAAAAAGTGAAAAACATCAAAAAATCCGCAAGGTTAGTGTTGTTCAATGCTTTTCTTTTAACATGATTTACAAATGTATATGTTTTGTACCAGCCACTGTGTTTTCTTTATTGAATAAGCGTTCATTATTGTTGTCTACGATCGTCTTGATCGATGATTCGACGATACGATAGTCACAACAATGACAGTGACTGACTGAATCAGTGACAGTGTAAGTTTATGTAGGGCCTACGTATGTTACAACAAATTTCAATAATTCTATTGAATGTGTAATTACCATCATTGAAAAGTGAAAAAAACAAAACAAAACAAAAACTTAAAAATGGTATAAGAAGTTCTTTGCCACTTTGGTTGCCTGTGACGAAAGTTACGATTTTTTTTAATTGAATTGTTGACTTTTTGCTTCGTGGATTACATAGTATGACATTGATAGCAAAAACTATGTGTGACCGCATGTATGCTGTTTCGTCACAAAAAGCACCATGACTTTGAAGCGGCTAAGCCGACTGAAAAAAATTAAATATCCGTAGAAAGGTCTTTGTTTGCCCAAGATGTTTTGGTTGGTTTGGTTTGGTTTGGTTCAGTTTTTACGTCTATACCCACCTCTGCCCAAGATGACTAAGAGTAAGACCTTTATAACTCGCTGTCCGCCTCAAGAGCAACTCGCTGGAGCGTTGCTGTAATTAGTAATTAATTAATTGATTACATCAACTTGCTGTAAAACGAAAATTAACTGAGATTTCTAAATCCTTACAGCTTCTGGAATAATCAAATTTCTGACTTGAAAATTGTTTGTCTCACAGTAATTATCATGATAAATTACAACAGTTAGGCCTATAAATTCAATATCAGGCCTGGAGAAGATTAAAAATTTCTACTAACCAGTCGGGCTAGTGGATTTTAAGATCTACTAGCCCACAGATATTTTCACTAGCCTGGCATGTTGCCCTGAGAAGTAGCCCAATTCTCTTTATGATAATGACCAAAAATTTTAAGCCATTATTACAACACAGGTGGTCAAACCTTTTTCTGGAGACTTTCATCAAGGTGGGGGTGGGTGAACAGGGGGAGACCTACTGACAACATGAGGTTCTAAAAGGCAGATGATTGATCTCAAAGTTTACGTGGATTCTCTGTGTAAGTTAGAGATAGCCTAGTTCTTTAGTTTAATATATATATATAGGCCTACTTATTATCTTTTTGTTTACGGAGCAAAAGTTTGGAAGAATTTTGATTCTGCTTTCAGTTTCAGGGCTCCCAATTTTCCGATTTTTCTCAGAAATCGGAGAAAATCCACAGGCTGCTTCCAAGAATAAAAGTGTGCTTTACAATAAAAAAAAACAATTTCGACTTATAATTTTTTTCTGCTTCTGTGAAACAGTCGGCTGTCTTTGTCAGTCTGTTGATCTCTCGTAGCAGACGACGAAACTTTGGGAAGGGGGATAAATCCGGTATCATTTTTTCCACTAAAGTCACTTCTGTTGTTTTTTGTTTGTCAGGCAGGCTTGTTTTCAGAACTGATGCAGTGATAGTAAAACTTCTGAAGAGTGTGGCCATGTCTCCAGCCAATATTCTGGAGACAGGGTCTGCCACAACAAAAACGGTTGGACAAAGACTGCAAAAATAAGCAGTGTTAGGAGTGGATTTCATGAAAGTTTGATGTCATGGAAATGACCACATGGCTTTCAAAAATAGCAGAGGCTGGCATAGCCTACTGTAACTGTGTCATGTGTCACTGTGAAGTCAATTAAAACAACTATTGTTGAGCAGACAGCCAGCATACACCTCAGTTTGTAACAAGTAGTGGATGCCTCTGAGGACTGTTCGTGATTTGATTCATTTTGTTGATGTATCAGAAGAAAACAACATCATTTTCAGAAGTTTGGTGGGACAGAGTATAACAACTTGAGTTTGTTTCACTTTGGATGGAATTAAGCTTGGAAAAAACAACAAGCAAAGATGGGATCATTTGTTTGCTTTGTTCAAATAGTCAAACAGGAATATTTCTCGAGTTGAAGGATTGCTTGCTAGATGATTTGAGTTCAAAAGAAAGAAATTTTCAAGCTTTTAACAAGACATTGGTGATTAAACAAAAACTAAACCATTTTCTTAATGTTAAATGAAGTTTTCTTTTTCAGTTGAAGATGTATAATTTGTTCAGTCAGACAGCAAGAATGATATTTAGTAGGCACCAATGTCCCTGGAGACAAAAAAAAGGGGTCTGAATGGTGTTGCATCTTCATTCTGTTCATAGTTTCACAGGAATCATACATTTGGCATCAGAAATAAATTCTTGTATCTTTTTATGTTTTTATGTCAGAAGCATACAGTGTGTGTGGGTGTGGGTGTATGCGTGTGTGTGCGTGCATCCTTGTAATTATGAAAAGTATTTAATTGTAAAACACTGTGACTTTGTTTTTGGTGAAAGGTGCTATTTGAATAACCAGTTATTATTAGTAATTTTTTTAGCATGTATATATGTTCATGAATGTATTGAAATTTCTGTCTTAACAGACCACAGAAAAGCTTAAGAAGAAAAAGATGAAGCGATATTTTGAAACAGAACCAGAGGTGAGTGACTTAAAAAATGATCAAATATACATG
This sequence comes from Monoplex corrugatus, assembly GCA_030674185.1. Taxonomy (NCBI): domain Eukaryota; kingdom Metazoa; phylum Mollusca; class Gastropoda; order Littorinimorpha; family Ranellidae; genus Monoplex; species Monoplex corrugatus. Next base: position 19,224,142 of record JAPXFY010000026.1, read on the forward strand.
TATCCCTTGTCTCAAAGTGTCATATTCACTGAGGTGAGGGTTTGTTTCCTGGTTTGAGTATTTTTATGCCACGTAATCCTTTGGTACCCACACCCTATCCACCATCTGCAAAAACTTAACCCTTTGACTCTCTCACCTAATGTAGCTGGTAGATAGGGTGAGGGAGTAAAAGGGTTAAGGTTTTGCTTTGCTAGTGTGGTTGACAGTGAAGGATGCTGGTGGACAGGGTGTGGGAGTCAAAAGGATAACATGATCATTTTCATTGTATAGTGCTGTATACTGATGTAACTTTTTCTGGTGACATCTTTTTGTGCTAGAGACCAGAAAAATGATCTGAAGTCAGAGGGTGAAAATGGGGATCATTAACAAAGAAGATTAGGAAAAGACAAGCAACATTTTTATAGGACATTTTTTTAGAAAAGAGAAATTACAGCATCTAGTCACAACAGGAAAGTTGGAGGGAAAGAAAACAACCAGGTAGACACAGGGAGAAAATATTGGACGGACTTGCGGGGTGGCTGAAGACAGAAAGGGTGGGAGATGTACTTGCAGCGACAGGACGCCAACTGCCTGACACCATGGCAACTCAACTTATGAAACTGAAGACATATCAACAAACAAGGCGCGCACACACACACACAAAAAAAAAACGTGGAAAAATGGCTGAAAAGGAATAGGAAGTATCCGACTGTCGTTATCTGCTGTCATGCGGTTGTATGTCGTTAAATTGGGAAGAATGGACACTAGAAAGTGACGAACTGTGCCAAGCTGCTGTGAGCGGCTCGGCGGCCATTTTGAAAGTCAGCCGAGCCACTCACAGCAGCCCATCGTACAGGAAGACGAAGAGTTAAGCATGTAATCTGGTACTATCTGTTCCTGATCAATCCAGGCAGATGGGGGTTTGTCAGCCTCAGAGGGCAGCCCATCTAGGAGAAGATAAACTCTGATTTCAAACCTCCACTACTTTGCAGCCATGCCCATCCATCGGAAAGGCTTTGGGAGTCTGTCCCCTGGAAAAATCCAGAGTCAGGAGTCCTGAAGGTAGACTGATGCTGGTTTTACGGCATCCTTCTGGCAAACTCCTGTGATGTTACTGGTGCCAAACTTTATTACCCTGCATCATTCCTTTGGATCTGTTGGCTGCGTGCAGATGAGGACCTGCTGAATGGGTAACAGCTGGTTCTCCATATCACCCAGTCCAGGCCTGCACCCTGGAAATGACATCTCTGCTGCTAAAACAGCAGTGAACTTGACAACTGTGGCGCATGTTCCTTGGACAGTCCCAGGCGAAGGAGGCCTGCTACTTTTGTGAAAATATTTAAAGTCTGTTTCAACATCTTCAGTTCACAGCTCAGTCAACAGAATCAGCCATTTAGCACTTGCTCAGAAAGTGTTGAAATATTTGACATAGGAAAAAAGATCCCTTTCAACAGTTGTGACAGTCTGCCATTGTTCATGATGCATGTTACGTTTTATTTCAAACAAACCTTCTGGAAGGTCACAGGGACCTTGAGAAGTACAGCATCTGTAAGTGTAACAATTTACTTTTATTCAAGCATTATTAAAAACAAATAATGCTTACAAGTATACAAGTAGATTTTACACTTACAGTGTTACCACGGCTTCATCATCTATTTTTGTTTGTTTGGGTTTTGTTTTGTTTTTGGACACATGTAATTTATGGGCTTCTTATTGCTTGAATTATGGATTTTGTAAAACTTGTATTTGTGAATAATGCATGCTTTTAATCTGTATGTTTATTGTTCTGTCTGCCCCAAACTGGCCAAAGACACCTAATTTCCCATTATATGATGGTGGTCTGCACAGGACAGTAATCGATGCATGATGTTCATGTGAATTTGTTGTTTCTGTCTTACAAGGTCACAGACAGGTCAGAGAAGAAAATCCTGAAGGGACATTTTAAAACAGGAAAACTAAAGGTAAGTCGTATGATACCAACTAACTAGACAGTCTGAAAATATTTGCCTGAAAATTGGAGATGAGTGGAATATACTTTTTTTTTCAAAAAGAAAACAAAGCTGTCAAGAGAATAATAATTCAAATTTTCATTGTATGTATACAAGTTAATTCAGAGTTTGACCAAAGTTGGGTGGGACCATTAGATAGCACTAAACAGCCTACGGTACTCTTCCAGATATACATTTTTTGTATGATCCAAATTGTTCAAATCTTGCGATGCCATATGCCTGTGTCAGTCTACTTGTGATACTCAGTCACACACAACACCCATGCCTACAAATGTATTGGACTCAAAAGTCAAGCTTCAAACATGGACGAAAGTGTAATAAACCTTCAGACATGGACAAAACTTCAGAGATAAAGCGATAAGAAAGTTTCAAACTTTGACAAAAGTTTCAAACATAGACAAAGCTATAAGAGTTTCAAACATACACAAAACTATAATAAAGCATCAAACACAGACAAATAAAAAAGCAGCCTATAGACAAAGCTGTAATAAAACTTTAAACATAGACAAAGCGATGATCAAATTTCAAACATGGACAAAGCTGTAATAAAACTTCAGGTATGGACAGAACTGTGATCAGACTTCAAACATGGGCAAAGCTGTAATAAAACATCAAACATGGACACAGCTGTAATAAACCTTCAAATATAGACAAAGCTGTAAGAAAGCTTGAAACATACACAAATCTTCAATAAAGCTTCAAACAGACAAAACTAATAAAGCTTCAAACATGGACACAGTTGTAATAAAGCTTCAAACGTAGACAAAGCTGTAATAAAGCTTCAAACATGGACACAGTTGTAATAAAGCTTCAAACGTAGACAAAGCTGTAATAAAGCTTCAAACATGGACACAGTTGTAATAAAGCTTCAAACATAGACAAAGCTGTAATAAAGCTTCAAACATAGACAAAGCTGTAATAAAGCCTCAAACATAGACAAACCTGTAATAAAGCTTCAAACATGGACACCGCTGTAATAAAGCTTCAAACGTAGACAAAGCTGTAATAAAGCTTCAAACATATATGTAGACAAACCTTTAATAAAGCTTCAAACATGGACTTAGCTGTAATAAAGCTTCAAACATAGACAAACCTGTAAGAAAGCTTCAGACATAAACAAAGCTGTAATAAAGCTTCAAACATAGACAAACCTGTAAGAAAGCTTCAGACGTAAACAAAGCTGTAATAAAGCTTCAAACATAGACAAACCTGTAAGAAAGCTTCAGACGTAAACAAAGCTGTAATAAAGCTTCAAACATAGACAAACCTGTAAGAAAGCTTCAGACGTAAACAAAGCTGTAATAAAGCTTCAAACATAGACAAACCTGTAATAAAGCTTCAAACATAGACAAACCTGTAATAAAGCTTCAAACATAGACAAACCTGTAATAAAGCCTCAAACATAGGCCCTAGAAAAACCTGTAATAAAGCTTCAAACATTGACAAACCTGTAATAAAGCTTCAAACATAGACAAACCTGTAATAAAGCCTCAAACATAAACAAAGCTGTAATAAAGCTTCAAACATAGACAAACCTGTAATAAAGCTTCAAACATAGACAAACCTGTAATAAAGCTTCAAACATAGACAAACCTGTAATAAAGCCTCAAACATAGACACAGCTGTAATAAAGCTTCAAACATAGACAAACCTGTAATAAAGCTTCAAACATAGACAAACCTGTAATAAAGCTTCAAACATAAACAAAGCTGTAATAAAGCTTCAAACATAGACAAACCTGTAATAAAGCTTCAAACATTAACAAACCTGTAATAAAGCTTCAAACATAGACAAACCTGTAATAAAGCTTCAAACATAAACAAAGCTGTAATAAAGCTTCAAACATAGACAAACCTGTAATAAAGCTTCAAACATTAACAAAGCTGTAATAAAGCTTCAAACATAGAAAATCTGTAATAAAGCTTCAAACATTAACAAACCTGTAATAAAGCTTCAAACATAGAAAATCTGTAATAAAGCTTCAAACATAGACAAACCTGTAATAAAGCTTCAAACATTAACAAAGCTGTAATAAAGCTTCAAACATAGACAAAATAGTAATTGCTATGCACAAAGGAAAAGGTCCACAGTGCAAGAGGACATAATGCTGGATAGCTATAAAGTATTCCGCAGATGTGTGGTAAAACTGTTTAAACAACATCACAACGCTTAGCTGTAAGAAATCACTCATTTAGTGTAATACACTCTACCTGTTCTAACATATGAAATAGGGTGCATGGTTAGTCTATTTTTGGCTGGAACCTACTCAAGATCACCAAGAATTCAGTGCAGAAACGCCTCACATGGCATTGCAGATGCCCTACCCATGATGCCCAGGTCGCTTACAAACGCATTTGCTCAGAAAGCAAGCACTTTGAAGTATAATTTTCATGCCGGTATTTAACCGCTTCACTGCCAAAGTGTAAATAAAAAGGTGAATCACCTGTGCCACGGAGTTTTAAACGTCTCGACTTAAAATAAAAAAAATTCTTTATCTCTTCATCCAGCCCAGAAAACCCCACAACACCATCAATTTTCTTGTTCAGTATACTTTACAACACACCAGGAGCAGCAGTACTTTCGTTTTTATGATCACCAGTGCTAGTAATGTCCACTTCTACTCGTATCTGGGTCAAGTCTGACTTCGGACATCAACACTGAAATATCGCCTGCATGCGCTAAATTACCGTCATTTTCACTCTTATCGACAGACTGCAAATCAGAATCAGCTCCACAAGTAACGATTTCTGCAACTTCTTTTGCTGCAGAAGTTGTTTTTCGGGTCCGATCGACGCTTGGTGTCGAAGCGAGTCCGTCCACCATTGTTTACACTCGCTGAATAGTAATCAGCTGTAGGGGGTCACATTTTCAACCGCACGGGCAGAAAAGACCGTAAAACGTCACACATACATGATTAGCATCGACGTGTAGGGGGAATCCTAAAGTTTCCGTTGATATCTCATACGTCACCGAAACTGAAAGCGTTGGGGTTTTCTGGCTAAAAATAGGAAAAGTCGCCGACCGAATATTCGGTCGGTGGCACTGAAGGCATATGTTTCTTTCGACCGAATATTCGGTCGGAAGCACTGAACAGGTTAAAAGATATTGCTATTAGTCCATATGTACATGCAGCATGCATTAACTGTCACATGCATCCTGCACTTATATTATAAGATACACTCATTTTCCAGTCTTTGGAGGGGAAAAAACTGTGTAATCCTTGTTTTAGTTATTTGCAAGGGAGCTCCATATTCTTTGGTTATCATTTCATAAGTGTGCTTTGCTTACCGTGGCAAAAAAGTCTTTTTATCCTGTGTAATAAATGTTTTGGTGTTAGACATTAGACAAAGTGGCTAAAACTCTCTATATTCAAAATCATGTTAGCATTGTGCATATCTCTTGATGAACTATGTTTATGCTGCATTCGTGTATTGGTATCTGTATCTGAGTGTGTACTCCATTAACTCGATGGCGACGCTCTGCAGCTATAGCTGCAGAGCTTCTTGTCTCGACTGTAACGCTCCGCAGCTATAGCTGCGGAGATGTAATGTTTTTGTTTTTTTACCGAGACTACTTGCATACTATGAGAAGGGAGATAATACTGCAGTAGAGTTCAACCATTTTTCTAAGTAGATTTCTTTCCCTTTGACCGTAGGAGACTGTTGGAACTCTATTTTTGGCTTGTTTTCGCGGTACCTGAAACAAAGGAATTTCGAAGAGTCATAAGACTCTACGCCTGTATTTAATCATTTTTGGGACAAAATATTCATAAAGGCAGAACTCATAGTGACTTCCAGTGAAGAATGTATATACTGTGACATGTTCAATGCAGTTTTGTGACATGGATATTTAATGGATTACAAGCAGCAGTTTGATAAGTCGTTGTGTACATCCGGAACTTTTTTTTTTTTTAGCTATTTGCATGCCTGGTAAACCAGAAAAAAATGAAACCATGCATAAACAAGCGGTCTGCACAGTTACAAAGTAGACATAATGACCTATTAAAACATATATAACAGGATAGGTTTATTGTCGTTGGATATTCTCCATAATTTTTTTAAAAAGTACCGAAAACTGTGCATCTCGAGAGTTTCAGCAGCCATTTTAGGGCGCGTCTCCAAAGATTTGATGTATTGACAAGACAACCTCCCCTACTTTTTTTTCAAATTGTAACAGCATTCTCTAACTTGGATTGTTTGTGCTATGTAGATGGAATTGTGTTCTTATCATCATCATCATCGTCATCATTATGTTGTTATTGTCATCGTCATCATCATCATCATCATCATTATGTTGTTATTGTCATCATCATCATCATCATCACTACTACTACTACTACTACTAGTACTACTACTACAACTAGGCCTACTACTACTACTACTACTACTACTACTACTAACTACTAACTACGACAACGATGACTTCTATTACTATTACTATTACTGCTACTGCTATTTTTATTTTAGTTATTATTGTCATTGTTATTGTTATCATTACCATCATCACCATCATTGTCACCATCATCATCATTATATTGTTATTGTTAGTAGTAGTGGCAGTAGCGGTAGTAACAGTGGTAGTAGTAGTAGTAGTAGTAGCAGTAATAGTAGTATTTAATTCTAGTAATAGTAGTAATATTTCTTAAGTACCGAGTACTGGCTTTTGTGTTGACAAGTGTCCATCACTTGATTTTAGACAGGGAGGGATTTGGGATTTCAGTCTTCTGTTAGCTATACAGCTCACTTGAATCAATTGTCATTAGTTTTGATTTACCCAATGATGTGTGTGTGTGTGTGTGTGTGTGTGTGTGTGTGTGTGTGTGTGTGTGTGTGTGTGTGTGTGTGTGTGTGTGTGTGTGTGTGTGTGTGTGTGTGATGCAGAATGGCAAAAACATGGCTAAAGATGCAGACAGCTTGTTGTAGTCATGGAAGTTTGCTGGAAGTAAGTAGAGAGGGACAAAATTATGACAGCTGATATTTACCTATATTATAATATAAATCTTTTGCGTTTAATCTTTGATTTACCAAATCAAGCCCAACACTGTAATTCACACCAATAATGCCTAGTATTGCTGAAGTACCCATGCATATTTTATATGCGTAATGCATGTTTCATTTGTGTTTCAATTTCTTCTTCGTTCTGTTCATCAGACCAGAGACAAGATTTCCCAGAAGAAACAGAAGCTGCACCTTGCAACAACGCTAAAGGTAAATTAATATTATTTATAAAGCGTTCAGTGTCATGGATCCGAAAGTGACATGTATACTGAAATCAGATTGCATTGTGCTGAGTATGGTGCAAGGTTTTGTTTGCTTTGTGTGTGTGTGGTGTGTGTGTGTGTGTGTGTGTGTGTGTGTGTGTGTGTGTGTGTGTGTGTGTGTGTGTGTGTGTGTGTGTGTGTGTGTGTGTGTGTGTGTGTGATGCAGAATGGCAAAAACATGGCTAAAGATGCAGACAGCTTGTTGTAGTCATGGAAGTTTGCTGGAAGTAAGTAGAGAGGGACAAAATTATGACAGCTGATATTTACCTATATTATAAATCTTTTATGTTTAATCTTTGATTTACCAAAGTGTTATGGCTGAAATCATCCCAGAAATCAGTTAAGAAAAAAGTTATTTTCACTGTGGTATGAGCATATTATTTCTCATGTCAAACCTGAACTTACCAGTTTAAAGGCATATCTGAAGAAAATTATGATAGATAAATTATTCCTTGTTATATGTGTATGTGTGTGTGTGTGAGAGAGAGAGAGTGTGTGTGTGTGTGTGTGTGTGTGTGTGTGTGTGTGTGTGTGTTTGTTTTGTTCGCTATTTCTTTTAATGTCTATTCACATAATGTGGACTTTTAGACGAATGTGTGTGTGTGTGTGTTTTCAACTTGATTGATAAAAGTTGAAATATAAGTTGATATGTTGCACTTTAGCCTGATTTTCCTATGTTGCATCACACACACACACCACACACACACACATACACACACACACACACACACACACACACACACATACACATACACACACACACACATGCACACACATACGCATGCACATGTTAACCTTTTCGCGACGCACCGGTTGCCGGTGCCAAAAAAGTTCCCTCCCGACGCACCGTACCCCCAATGCCGGTAAGGCGTCTGTTCCCCACAGACGCACCGACCGTACAGTGCCGGTCAAGTTTTGAAAAATTCTGGCAGCTTTCACTGTAAAGAATATCCAAAACAACTGCCAGTACTGTTTAGCAGAAGGTTTCAGCAAAGGGACAGAGTCTGTTTAGTTGGTGTAGCTTTACAGTTGATGCTTTGACTGATAACGGAATAAAGTGACCCCCCTGACCAGGAAATTCCAATGCCATGTGTTAGGTCTGCACTATCTTCCTTCATAAACTGTTTGCTGGCTACCGGGCATGGGAATTCAGGAGTTATTATAAACTTTACCATCTAAGTTGACTGCTTCTCTCTCTCTCTCTCTCTCTCTCTTCTCTCTCTCTCTCCTCTCTCTCTCTCTCTCTCTCTCTCTCTCTCTCTCTTCCTCTCTCTCTTCTCTCTCTCTTTCTCTCTCTCTATCTCTCTCTCTTAATCTCTCACACTCATCTCTTTTCTTGCTCGCTCTGTGTGTGTCTGTGTTTGAGAGAGAGAGAGAGAGAGAGAAGGAAAGAAAGAGAGAGAGAGAGTGGTTTCAAAGGTTCCTTTAGACTTCAGTACAGCACAGTACAGTTACTACTGGGATGTGAGCTTGCGTCTGGGTTATACTCTGTGACCTACGTTGTTCTTGTCGTAGCGATGCGTATAAGTGTTGGAAGTTCTTATTTGAAAATAGTATGCTAGCAAAGATCACGTTTTGAGCTTTCTGGTAATATCAAATACTTTGCCATCAATCATACTTTAGTAGCTGTAAAATAAAATAGAAAAGTAGTAAAAATGGTGCGTCAGCAGGGAAGAAAACAAACGCCGGCGGCTGAGAACTCGCCAGGGTGCGCACTGGCCGTCTTGAAAGAATTAATGCATGCATGAATGCACGCACACACGTGCATGAACGCATGCACATTAACACATGCATACTGCATGCACACACACACAGACAGGCGCGTGCACACACACACACACACACACACACACACACACACACCACACACACACACACACACACACACACACACATTCTGTCTGTCTCCTCTCTCTCATCACACACACACACCACGCACACACACACACACACACACACACACACACCACACACACACACACACACACACACACACATACACACACACACACACACACACACACACACACACACACACACACACACACACACACACACACACACACAACGTTGTTACATCTTGTAACAGCTTTAGTCAGATCGAACTTGGCTTATGGCCAAGAGGTATATTTTTCAGCTCCAAAATGCTATTTGAAAAAGCTTCAAAGCTTAGATAGTAAAGCTATTAAATGTGCTCTTGGTGTACCGGTGTACACAAAAACACAAGAAGTATATAAAACAGCCGGAATCCTTCCTTTGGAAGAATGGAGGAAGTTATCAGCTGATAAGTATATAGTTAGAGCAAATGCAGTAGCTAATTATACCGATGCGGAACTTAAAATTCGGTCTGACATCCATTTCCCCAAGAGAGCATGAACAATTAAGGCTCAAGAAACAATATCCACTTACACAAATGAGCTATTCGAAATTTCAAACGTAGTACCTACAAAGGTTGTACATAAATTGACATGTTGTCCTCTACCCCCCTGGGAATTGTCCACTTCTACTTTTGATATCATCTACACTGATAATGACTTGAGGAAAGATATTAATCCACACTTGTTAGCAATTGATGTTCTGTCACATCTACATAAAAGATATTTTCATCACTTGAAAATATTTACTGATGGCTCTGTTCTAGACGATGGTGCAGCTGGCGCTGGTTTTGTAATTCCAAAATTAAAAGTAGAAAAGGCTTACACTTTAGGACAGGGACATTCAATCTTCACTTCTGAATTAGTTGCCATCCTAATGGTACTGAAATATATAGTGGATCTACCTATACCTTTGTTTAGTATCTTATTTTGTGTAGATTCGAAATCTGCATTACAGTCCCTAAAAAGTTGTGAATATTATAAAGAAAATTAGTGCGTTAACATTTGAGATTAAATTTTTAATACATTCTTTAATAACAAACAATACACAAGTTACTTTTTGTTGGATCCCATCCCACTGTGGTATCATACATAATGACTGGTTTTGATTTACAACTCTCTGATCATGAAATGAATGCTATATTGGACAACAAAGTAAAAGCACAATGTAAATTTGCCCTTTCATCGTAAACTACCAGGGTTTTACAAGACAGGAAATAACTTTGGCTTACAGATTATGTCTCAACTCACTTCGAACTAAACTCAGTAAAACCATCAAATGTATTTGTAGTGATTTTATGACAGTTAATCATCTTTTGTGTTGTCAGTAAATGCTACCGATTTCACTCTGTATTTACACATTGCTGAGCATTTACTGCACAGTCCCGTAGGTCGTTTCCTTTGATTTAGCCTGATTGTTTTATATCTGTAACTCCCACCTATCCCTGTTTATTCACTTGTTAGGTCTTTCTTTATTCCTTGACTGGTACAACGCTTTTACCTCGCCCGTACACCTGCATATGCACACACACACAAACGCTTACATACACACACACACACCACCCTGTACAAACCAATGCAGCTTGGCTGTTCTAACGTTCTGAATGCTTTTCTGTTGCTCGTTAAATCGTATGATGATACCTTATATGATACAATGCCAATATGATTTCATGGATTCATTCATCCCATAGTCACCTCTCTCTATTCTTTCTTTCTTTATTTATTTATTTAAATATTTATTTATTTATCTATTTATTTGTCCATTCGTTTTTGTTTGATTTATTTTATTTTATTTTATTTTATTTTATTTTATTTATTTATTGATTGATTTGTTTGTTTAATTAATTATTTATTTATTTGTTTATTTTTCGTCTGAAAGCACATATGTGAATAGACGTTAAAAGAAATAACGAACGAACACACACACACACACATGAATATTTAGTAAATTATTTTTATGATTACAGGGAGAAAATGCTGCCGTAGAAACCTTCACGTTTGAAGGAGGGAACGTGTCCAACTGGCGAATAAAAAAATGGAAGAAACGCAGATTTGAGAAAGTGAGCTCTTGCATGTGACTCTAGGCATGTTGAGTTGGGAATGTCATTGCAGACATGAATCTCAAGCATTTTCTTGTTCTGTTTTGTTTTGTTTATTTTTCTTTGTTTATTTGTTTGTATGTTTTATGTGGAAAGATCACTCATAAGGAAGATTAGGAAAAGACAAGCAACATTTATAGGCCATTTTATGAAGAAGGGGGATTTGGAGCACTTGGTCACAACGGGAAAGCTGGAGGGAAAGAGAGCACCGGGTAGACCCAGGGAAAGAATGCTGGACGGACTCGCAGAGTGGCTGGGAATGAGGAGGGTGGGGGAGATGCTGGGGGCAACGAGAGATAGAGATGGTTGGAAGTCCATGGTCGCCAACGCCATGCGGCAGGGCACCTGATGATGATGATGATGTGGAAAGGTACGACTACTAACAGCTGGATTGTAAAGAACGGTTTAAAATATATGAAATTAAAAAAAAAAGGGGCTATGCGGTTCATTCACTTCAAGTGAGAAAATAGGGTCATCTTTTCTTTTTCTTTTTTTTTCCTCTGAGTCTTACCCTTCAGCCTGTCTTTAGGAAAAAGAAACATTCGACTGAAAGAGGTGTGTATTTGTCTATTTGTCTGTCCTGTCTCCTTCCATGTGTGTTTGTCTGTCTGTGACAGAAATGTGTTTCACAAGATTTTGAAGCCATTTTTGGATGGAACTTTGCAAAATTTGGGTTGAAGGTGACCGTGAAGAGTCGAAATAGCGTAGGTTGGAAGTAAAGTCACCAAAATAACAATCACTCAGATAAAAAAAAAAATGTGCGTAAAATTACATTTCCTTTTTTTTTTCCTTTTCTTTTGACAAGCAGATATTCAGGATTGAAAAAAATAATACAAAGTGTGTCATGTTTGTGGCAGAGAAAGTGTGTGTGTGTGTGTATGTGTGTGTGTGTGTGTGTGTGTGTGTGTGTTTGTGTGTGCAGGGCTCCCAATTTCCTGATTTTTCTCAGAAATCTGAGGAAACACACAGGCTGCTTTCAAGAAAATAATGTGCTTTCTGAGAACATGTTAAAAAATAAATTGACTGATACTTTTTCTTTTGCGAAACAGTGGGCTGTTTGTCAGTCTGTCGATTTTTCAAAGCAGAAAATTTCAGAAAGGGAAGTAAACCTGGTATCATTTTCGCTTGTCCTTTCAGGTTTTTTGTTTGTTCTTGTTCTGTTTTGTTTTGTTTGTGGTCTGTCTAATGTGGCTTGTCTTCAGAACCGATTGTAAGACTTTTGAGGAGTGTGACCATGTCTGAGCTAATATTCTGGAGAGAGGATCTGCCACAGCAAAAACAGTTGACAATGATTGCAAAAAATAAGTGGTGCTTGGAGTGAGTTTCACAAAAAAATCAATATCATGGAAATGAGCATGTGGCTTTCAAAAATAGCAGAGGCTGGTGTAGCCCACTTTGTCTTGTGCCACTGTGAAGTTAGTTAAAATAACTATAGTCAAGCAGGCATCCACAAACTTTTGTTAAAATAACTATAGTCAAGCAGGCATCCACAAACTTTTACACCATTTCAAGTCAAAAAAGCACCAGGTGAGGCAGAAAACTGCAAAGAACTACATTTGTTGCTTGATGTTTGTTGGAGCATACATTAGACAAAAATATGCCCCAAATTATTTTTCTTGAAATCTGACACCATCATGTTAAATTATTTGCTTCTGTTCAAAGGATCATAAAAAAAAAGCCCAAGTTATTCCAGACAGCGTCAGATTGCACTAGTTTGCATCTGTATTCAACAAGTTTTTCTGGCGAAGCATGCCCCTGGACCCCACTAGACTTTCAGAAATTTTTATCATTTGCCTTTGGGAAGCCTGCGTTTGTTTGTGTGACCTGGTTTGCTTTCAGTTTTAACTTATTGTAGGCACATAATGGGACACACAATTGTGTAGGTATCAAGCTCATACGTAGTATCCTTTGTTGTTCTCCTGATTTTTGTGATTGACGTCATACACTTTACCATGCCCAGTGTTTACTGAGAATTCGGTCAAAAGATGCCTCTAGGTGGTGCCACAACCCACCTGACTGCCCAGGTTGCACAGGAACTTGAGTGTCAGTGCTCTTTTTCCAACCACATGTTTTAATGAACAGACACATCACTGCAGCTCTCTGTCCTCACTCAGCATTCACAACCTGATCACCATTTCCCTCAACATTGGCTCCTGTGAAAGTGAACCATCACGTTCCTCTAATAGTGAACTATCACCTGTCATCAGCTTTTCTGAGTGTTTGATGCGATAGTGCTCAAAGGTTACACTCTTTCCCTGGCCTAAGCCAACCAGTGTCATGTAAGGGTGTCTGTCCTTTGTGTGCCTCGTCTTTGTTCTTCCGCGTCTTTGTTCTTCCGCCTCGACTTCCATTATGGCTACCAAAGTGATGGTTACTCCATGCTTCTTCCGATGCCATTGACCAGTCTAAGGCTCTGTTCATCCCGTGATCTTCTGATTGCAAATCAGTCAGTCCTCACCCTATCCATAAAAAGAAGGGTTGTTCGCACCAAGAGAAGCGACACAGCTCTGAACCATTTCGGAGTTTGCTCTACATCGATACTTTGCAATCATCCGTAGTGGCACAATTATTCAATGTGCCTTCTGTTTGTCAGCAGGGTGGCAGCTCTGCTGCTTTGCAAAGAGCACAACAGAGCTCTTGTGCTGAGGATATATTGGCCCCTCTTTGGTTGAGCCCTGCTCCTAGGTTGGAGCCCCATCCTCTCGATGGAGATGAGATCACTGACTCATTCATCCAGCTTATCCTCATCCTGACCGCCTTCCCCCTCAGGGCCACCCAATTCTTCTCGCCCTCCACCTCTGGTGCCTAGTGGTCAAGTGCTACTCCTTCAACAAGTTCAAGCACCAAAAGCATAAGTTTGATCCCCTTGTAGCAGCATCCCACACCTCCAGGCTCGGGTCTCAGAGGCCCTCCTCCTCATAAACGTTCTCGAAATGAAGGCAGTGTTTTCAAGCCCTGAAAGCTTTCCAGCCCCTCAAAAAGGACAAAATCATCAAGTTGTTCATAGACAACACAACAGTCACTTTCTATGTGAACAGACAAGGAGAGGGGGTGAGGCTTGCTTGCCTACTTTTTATGGCGAGCAGAAGACCTCTTCTGCTGCTGTAGGGTCAACAAGGCCTCTCTCTCATAGCCAACTCCCTGAACAGGGTCAACTCTGGGCCCTGTCAGCCTCAGCTGCTTTCCATCAGTCCATTCAAAATGTACTAGAAGCAACATTCTGCCACAGGGAATCCACTTTTAATAATTATTGAGAGATATTTGGGTCTCCACTTCAGAAGGTCTCCCATATCTCTCCTTCAGTGGGGCTAATGCTGTTTTCAGTGCCTCCAGCAGATGGACAGCCCAGGGCGGGAGATTTCTCCCACCTTTCCACTCTTTAAATTCTGCATTAGTTGGATATGGTAAAATGTATAATGCTAAAAGGGGAATTTTCAAGTAAATTCCCATTTAACTAGTACACTAACAATAGCAACCCATTCTACCTGACCACTCACGAGATTCTCCTTTCTGGTCTGGCATTCAGAGTCCATAGGTAGAGGTTTGATGCTCAAGTTCTTACTCACCTTGGTGGTCAGTTGAGGTGTGGCACCACCTGGGGGCATCTTTTGACTGAAATCTCTGCAAGCACTGGGTAGATTATGCCAAAAATAATGTGATCCTGTGTGCCACTCTGCATTAGTTGGAAATGGTAAGTGTATTTATTAGCTCAACGGGAATTTACTTGAAATTCCTCATTTTGTTTTAATTGTGTGTGGGTGTGTATGTGTGTTCTGTTTGTTTGGCTTGTTTTGTTTATTTCAGACCTTATATCAGCAATTACAGTTTTGTGTTTCATTCTGTTCACTTCCCTCAGAATCACTAACAGTATCACCACAAGAAAGAGAAAGACAGTGGGGAGGAGGTGATGAAGAAAGACTTGCTGCCTTTGTTCATAAAAACTGATTGTTATTTTCAGGCAGAACAGGCAAATGCTGCCGAGAAAGGTGTTTCAGGTCAGCAATCAAAGGTACGTTTTTGTTTGTTTTTGTTGATGTAGTCTTATTCATTCATTTGTCTATATATTATTAGCTCACTGATGATGAGCCGCTTCATGTGAAGGCCGTCTGTGACGTCATAAACGACATGCCGCTTCCAGGGAAGCGGCGGACGGATTTTCAAACCCCCAAGTCGGTTTTCTCCAACACTCGTACCCAAGCGTTGTTGAGACATGATCGGGAAATCCCAACGCTCATAGCGAGAGATTTAAGATTCTTATGCTGTGCAGTTATAAATGATGATAGTGTTAGTAATAAAATAGTCATAACAATAAAACTAATATTGGAATGGTTTCATTCCATGTTGCTTTCTTTTCTTTTCAATTCCAATGCAGTGTGTTTCTTTTCTCTACAATTTTTCACATTGTAGTACTGATCAATCAAGATGTTATTGTTACTGGTGCACATGCTGATTTGAATTTTTCAGAAGTCAGGACTCCAGCAAAGGATAGGCCCAACAAATACAAGAAGGATGGCGATAAACGACGCTCCATGTTAGACAGGGAGGAAGCTGGGTATGTCATCTTATGATATTTAATTTGTATGGTGTCTTGTATTTGTTTCGTTCTTTCTTTCTTTTTAAAATGTAGTACTGTTTTCTTTTTTTCATTTTTAATTATGCGTTCAGATTTTCCTTGGGTGCATGAAATACATGTTGTTTTGCCCACATTGTGCAGATGATGTGTTCCATGATTTACATTATGATTGTACAAGAAATTTACAAAGAAAGCAAACAGCACAAGCAGCCAAACACAAATATGCATGTACACTCACACACACACGCACGCACGCCGACACACGCACGCACGGCACACACACACACACGCGCAAAACACACACCACACACACACGCAGCAACGCATCCGCGACACACACACACCACACACACCACCACCACACACACATGCAAATGCTTGCATAAAATGTGCATCATTGGCATCTCAGTCTCGGGAGACCATGCTGAATGTGCCCTTGGAAAGTAAGTGTGTTGGTTGGGTCTTGGCACCGTCTGCTGTGGCTGTGCAGGCTGATGCATGAGTGGCAGTCCTTGGCGCAGTTGATGCAGATAAACTCTGAAGCCTGCTTCCTGCAGTATCTCCTCTCCTCTGTGAACTGACTTCTCCTCATGTCTGCCTCTGTGATGACCTTGTAGACAGTGTAACACCAGGCAGCACTATCCATGGCCTGAGTTTCCTAGCTGTCTGGAGAATTTACAGGCTTTCAGGCCTTTATTGTAGCGATCTTTGAAACAGAATGAGGGGTGGCCGACTCTTCTGGTGCCCTGAACTATCATCATCATGTGCCCTGCTGCATGGCGTTGGCGATCATGGCCCTCCATACAAATCTATCCCTTGTCGCTGCAATACGTCTCCCACCCTCTCTTCATCAGCCACCCTGCAAGTCTTTTCTTAATCTTCTAACTATACAGGATGTCTTTTGGCAGCCTCCCATCCTCCATGCAACAAACAAGCCCAAACTATCATAGCAGGGAGTACTTGAGTTGAGTAGGTGGAGATGATTTACGCTATCAAATGCTTTGCTATAGTCTTTGAAGGCAACAAAGGCTTTTTTGTCAGTGCTTTTTATTTTCTCTGTGAGTATTTGTGACATAAATAACATGTCAGTTGTACCTTTTTTTGGATCCGTAACCTGCCTGGCAGTCAGATAGTTCTTCTGTCTTGGGCTTCAATCTGTTGAGAATAATTGTGATCAAAACCTTACTGGTGTGGCTGATTAGGGCAGTGGTTCTGTAGTTGTTACAATCTTTGACATTGTCACTCTTATGAAGCATCACAAATTCTTGAAGTTTCCAGTCTGTTGGCCACTGATGATTTTACAACAGAGTTGGTGCATTGCTTTTATGCCTTTTTTCCCAGCAGGTTTAAACAATTCCCGGAACATTTTCAAGTCCTGGGGATTTTCTTAATTTTAAATGCTTGGTGGCTGCTTCAGTTTCACTTAAAAGTGGTTCTGGTTCTGATTCTTGACAGTTCAGGTCCGGGCATATGGTGTCTTGGGGGCTATCGTCACTATAAAAGAATGCTTCATATTCATTCCATCTGTTCATAATATGCTCTGGTTCAGTCAATGTAGTGCCTTCTTTGCTGTTGATGCACTCATTTCTGGGCTGGAAATTGGTGGACTAAACTTTATCTGTTGGAATAGATCCCTGGATCTTCTGCATTCTATTATGCTGATCTATTTTGTACATTCTTCGTCCAGCTAATTTTTGTTATCTCTTCTAATTTTGCTCTTAATTTCTCTTTGAGTTTTTTGTATTCTTCTTTTCTTCCAGGTTTGCGAGCTTGACTTTCCTGTTTGGCTAGATCTATAACTTCCCCGCTGATGTTGGGCTTGGTTGGTTTTCTTTTTTCTCTGCCTAACTTTTCTTATGCTGCTTCAGTGTAGGTCTTCTTCATATCTGCCCAAATTTCTTCTGAATGCTGGTCATTTGATGTCCAGTCCTGGATTAAAGCCTCAAAATGATTGCTGACTTTGATCTCAAAATCAGAGGCAATGTCTTGATTTTTCAATTTCTCTAGATCAAACTGAGGAGCCAGGTTGGCTTTGTTTTGTTTACTGGCTTTGAGTCTAATTTTGCTGCAACTAGATGGTGATCACCATCACAATCAGCTCCAGGTTTTGTTTTGGAACTTAAAACAGTAGTTCTCCATGTCCTGTCTATCATGATGTAATCTATCTAATTTCTGATTTCTGTTTTCTTATTGTCATTATCTGCTCTTTTTTTTTTCAAGTTTACAGTATATCATCTGCGATAATGCTTTTAAAGAGGGTGTTAGTGATGTCCAATTCGTTGGCCCAGCAGAAAGATGGTGATGTGTTACTAGCATCTTTCATATCATTGTCCCAGCCCATAAGGTCCTAGTCCACACTCTCTGTCCTCACTTTCACCTACTTTGGCATTCATGTCTCCCATTATTATGCAAACTTCTCTTTTAGGTATTTTGTCCTTCGCAGATTGAAGGTCAATATAAAATTGTTCTATCTCTTCATCTGAGCTGGTGGATGTAGAGGCATATGTCTGGATGGTGTTTAAGGCAACTGGCTTTGTGTTAAGTTTAACAGTTATTAAACAGTCATTAACTGTGTTGTAGCTTTTCAGTGCTTCAGCTGTTGTTTACCCAGTATAATGGCGACCCTACACATGCCTTTGTGCATTTATGATGAACTTTCCCTCACCACTCCACCTGGTTTCCCACAATCCTGTGATATTCATACCTGTTTTTTCAAGTTCTGGTCAGAGGAGATGAAGCTAACCCCTCGTGGAGATGCTGGGGGCTCTTTCAGTATAAATAGTGTCCCCATCTGAAAATTCTGTGCTAGAAATTTCCTCTTTTCTGTCACTTGTCTTTGTTTCTGCCTTGTTCCTTTGCTTTCTGTCAATTCTTCCTATCATTGTCTGCCTTGCTGGTCCATTCACCTGTATGTGTTTTATAAAGTCTTATGTACTTTCTCCTAGGATTGATAATTGGGTACATGTATTGTGTGCATTTTTGGCTCCAGGGAATTGAGATATGCTGAAGCAATTTTAGGTAATATAGGCCCGTTTTTATATGTTTTGGTTTCCTTAGTCATGTTTAAATTCATATCCAGGTTTGTTTTTTGTATCCCCTGTTTGATAATTTGGACAGAGTGGTCAGTGCCGGGGGCATGTCCTTAGATTATGTGTAAATAATTTTCTTTTCTTTTTTCCTTGTTGAAGTAATATGTTTTGAAATAGGTTATAACCCTGATATGTCTCTACGCAGTTAATTGGGCTTTAAACAAAAATAACAACAGTAAATAACAAGTTGAAGCTTTCCCAGTTTAGCATAGTTTGAATATTCCATGTGCCAATGGTGATGAGTCCTTTCCTTTCCTTTTCTTTTAATTTTTGTTGAAGAGTCTCTACAAGTTTGCTTCCGACAGCTGCCGTCAGATGCATACGTATCGTCATCATGTTGCCTTCACACCCTTGGATCTCTCTCCCCAGTAGCCAATAGGTTCTGTTCTTCCCTAGGGGTCTAAGAAGACATAGAACGATGTTGTTTACCTTCTACCTGTGTCATTTTGGGCAGTTTTGTGCAAATAAATACAGCAGGTGTCCTGGCCATTGTTTCCTTGGAAATCCTCTGTCCACGACAGTGAAGTAGAAGCCGATTGCTGTACAGTACTGTGCCTTCGCCTCCTAATTCATCCTTGCTTCCAGTACTTCACTGTTGAAGTTATGGCGCCCCTTCTCGCCTGACAATATTCATTGTATGGTTGTGTGACCACTTTATAGAGTATAGGTCCACCCTGTAGCCAAGCCTCCCCTAGAATAGTGTCGCCATTTGGTCTGCGACTATTTATTTACCCAAGACAGGAAGATATGTCTTCATAAGGAGAAATTACTGCTGGATAAAAAGGTTATGTCTTCAAAGGGGAAATTATTGCTGTACAAAAAGGTATGTCTTCAAAAGGGGAAATTATTGCTGTACAAAAAGATATGTCTTCAAAAGGGGAAATTATTGCTGGACAAAAAGGTATGTCTTCAAAAGGGAAATTATTGCTGACAAAAGGTATGTCTTCAAAGGGGAAATTATGCTGGACGAAAAGGTATGTCTTCAAAAGGGGAAATTATTGCTGGTACAAAAGGTATGCCTTCAAAAGGGGAAATTATTGCTGTACAAAAGGTATGTCTTCAAAAGGGGAAATTATGCTGGACAAAAAGGTATGTCTTCAAAAGGGGAAATTATTGCTGTACAAAAGGTATGTCTTCAAAAGGGGAAATTATTGCTGGTACAAAAAGGTATGTCTTCAAAGGGGAAATTATTGCTGGACAAAAAGGATTCTTCAAAAGGGGAAATTATTGCTGGACAAAAAGGTATGTCTTCAAAAGGGGAAATTATTGCTGGACAAAAAGTATGTCTTCAAAGGGGAAATTATTGCTGGACAAAAAGAATGTAAATTATCAAAAAGAGGGGGAAATTATTGCTGGACAAAAAGGTTTGTATTCAAGAGGGGAAATTATTGCTGTACAAAAAGGTTTGTCTTCAAGAGGGGAAATTATTGCTGTACAAAAAGGTTTGTATTCAAAAGGGGAAATTATTGCTGTACAAAAAGGTTTGTCTTCAAAGGGGAAATTATTGCTGACAAAAAGGTTTGTCTTCAAAAGGGGAAATTATTGCTGTACAAAAAGGTTTGTCTTCAAAAGGGGAAATTATTGCTGAACAAAAAGGTTTGTCTTCAAAAGGGGAAATTATTGCTGTACAAAAAGACATGTACCTTGGGGAAATTATTGCTGTACAAAAAGGTTGTATTCAAGAGGGAAATTATTGCTGTACAAAAGGTATATCTTCAAAAGGGGAAATTATTGCTGTTCAAAAAGGTATGTCTTCAAAAGGGGAAATTATTGCTGTACAAAAAGGTATGTCTTCAAAAGGGGAAATTATTGCTGTACAAAAAGGTATGCCTATCAAAAGGGGAAATTATTGCTGTACAAAAGGTATGCCTACAAAAGGGAAATTATTGCTGTACAAAAAGGTATATCTTCAAAAGGGGAAATTATTGCTGTACAAAAAGGTATATCTTCAAAAGGGGAAATTATTGCTGGACAAAAAGGTATGTCTTCAAAAGGGGAAATTATTGCTGTACAAAAAGGTATGCCTTCAATTAAGACTTGAAGGAAGACAGAGTGTGTGACTGTCAAATAAATGGGGAAGCTTGTTCCAGTTATATGGACCTGACACAGAAAATGAGTGACGACTGAATGTGGAACATCTGTACCAAGGAATTTGTAAACAAGTTGTACACTGACTTGTAGTGTAAGAACAGTACTGAATACATATTGCAAATGTTAAAACCAGCGTCTGTTGTATGTCTGAGCAGGTATATAAAGTATGGGTCTGATGAGGAGGTAGACAACAGACTGTCCCAGTCACAGATTGTGCAGTCTGTGGATGTAACAAGCGCCACAAAGGTAACTTTTGTTTTGGTGAAACTGGCTTCATGTATGTGTGTGTGTGTTTTGGGTGTGTTGATTGTGTTTTATGTTGTATGTGCATGGGTGAAACTTTTCTGTCTGTAGATGGAATTCTGTCAAAACGAGTTTTTGTCTTGACGGAACTTTCGTCAATTTAAAATAAAAACTCCAAATAAAAATGTCTTGCCAGTTTCACCTTCCCTGTTTCTGTCCGATCCGTATTTTGCATCTCTTAACGTTAGTAGCTGTATCTACACTTGCGGCATGTCCATATATCTTTTCTCGGAATCTTTCACTGACTGCAGAGGCAAAATTTTGCGAGGTGATTTTGGAAGTTAAGTGATCGTGGCTTTTTTGAAAGAAGGTGATCCAGTGACATCCATCGAGGGACAGATTAAGAATAAATGGAGGTGGCAGTGGCTAAACGAAACAGGCGATGATGGCAGTGAATATGTCGTATGGTGCAAGAAAATGAACATGGCAGGAATGTTTTTAATAATAATAATTAATAATAATTACAATATTTATAATGCGCAAAATCTTGATAAAATCAAATCTAAGCGCTGAAACAGACACACACACCGCACGCACGCACGCACCACACACACACACACACACACACACACACACACACACACACACACACACACACACACACACACACACGCGCGCGCATGCACACACGCGCTCACACGGCTATAAATGGGGAGAAAGAATAAAAGCAATGGAAAATTATAGAGAGCATATTATATACAATTATATATTACAATGTGATTCCCTTCCGAGTGGAGACAGGCTGCAGAGGGGATTGAGTGAGGTCAGGATTTTATGCAGAGGAGAAAAGGTGAGTTTTGAGAGCGGACTTGAAGGAGACAAAAGTAGGTTGCTGACGGACTGAGAGAGGAAGTTTGTTCCAGGAGAGCGGACCAGAAACAGAGAAGGCTCGTGGACCATAGATATTGAGCTTAGTGCGTGGAAAGCATTTGTTCGTAAACACTCTCTGATGGAGCAAATGGGGAAAAAAGGGCGGATACCCTGCTGGTCACCCAGAGCACAATAAAAGCTTATAGGTAAATTTACAGTTTTCTTCAGTATTTACCAAAGTATTTCATCAATTAATACATTGGAAGAGTAAGTGGGACAGATGGGAAGAGTAAGTATGGGTGCGAAGGGTGTTTTTTGTTTTTTATTTGTATGCTTGAGACTTTAACTAAGCTGCAGTTAAGCTTTCTCTATGGAGGAGAGTCAATAAAAATGCCTTAAAAAAAACAAGAAAATCCATATCTTCCTGAGGGCTTCGCCCCCCGCCTCTCCTCCCCAGAACAAGGCTCTACCCCTGTGACACCACCGGGGCCTAGGTGGCCCCTGGACCCCAGCCTCATTTCAGTCAAATCAATTTTCAGAGGTTTCACCTGTGTTGTGTATGTGTATGTGTGTGTGTGTGTGTGTGTGTGTGCACGTTGCATGTGTGTATGTGTGTGTGTGTATGAGCGTGTGTGTGTTTGTGTGCATGCATGCGCATGTGTGTGTGTGTTTATTTGTGTGTATTTGTGTTGTGTTGTGTGTGTATATGTTTGTGTGTGTGTGTGCTGGTGTGTGTGTGTGCTGGCAAATAGGACTGTAATGAATATCCTTCCACCCCTCTTTGTTCTGGGTCCAACCTCTGTGTTATATCCCAGGTGTGTTTCAGGGACTTGATATCTGTGATTTTTTACCAGCTGTTCTTATGTCTTCCTTTCCTACATGTCCTTCTGGAGCCTAGTGAAGGATGACATCATGTAGCCTTATGCACAAAAACTTATTAAATGAGCAGGTGGCTTCAAAATATAGTCAGCTATGCATAGTAGCCTAATAAAATTGTAAGTTTCCTTGTACAAGGCCCCTGCTCTGTACGGATGATGTGACCAGTCCATCTCCATTGCCTTTTTGTGAATATATAGTCCACCTGTGAGAAAGTACCTTGATGCATGTGTGTATTTGTACTGTATATGCATAAATTTTATGCTTATAATTAAGTGTATGCATGTGTGTGTGTGTCAAGTGCGGGTTGGTACCACTTTGTCCGACATCCATGAGCAAGAGCTGGGAGTACCACAAGGGAGCATTCTCTCTTCTGCGCTGTTCAGTATTAAGATCAACGATATAGTCAAGTCTGTACAGCAGGCTCAGACTGTTCCCTGTTTGGGGACGATTTTGCAGTTTACGCAAGTGGAAGCTTCTGTGCAGGCATTCAGCGGTGGCTGCAGCTATGCATAGATAGGATCCAGCAGTGGGCAGAGACGAATGGCTTTACTTTTTCCGCCACCAAAACACAGTGTATCCACTTTCATAACCTATGACAAGTCTTCACTGATCCGGAAATCCATCCTGGGAAAGTCCATCATTCCAGCTGTAAAAGAAGCTAAATTTCTGGGCTTGATCTTTGATCAAAAGTTGAAGTTTCTCAGTCATATCCAATATCTTAAAACATCGTGCCAGAAAGCTCTGAATATTCTTCGAATTGTAGCTCATACAGACTGGGGTGCCAATAAGAAAATGCTACTTCACCTGTACAGAGCTTTAATTTGCTCTGAACTGGACTATGGCTGTGTACTATATGGCTCTGTGAGACCGTCATACCTAAAACTACTGGATCCCATTCACCATCAAGGACTGCGCCTCGGCCCAAAACATCCCAAAATAAAAAGTATGTGCGCAGCCATTGCACGGAAGTGTGCTCTGGTCATGTGACCCCTATACCGCGCCTACTTCCACGGTTGGAAGTGAAAGGCATAACAAACTTTTCCAAATCCGCCCTTACCTGAAAGAGAATCTCCCATCTGCTGCAGGGAATCATAAGAAAGAGACAATGTTATGTAGATTACACACAGGTCACACATGCTACACTCATTCATACCTTTTAAAAAATGAAGAAGCATCGTGGTGTATTCCATTTGACGAGCCATTTGAGCATCAGACACCTCCTCCTTCATTGCTGGAACTTGCACGATGTGAAACAAAAGCATTATTTGGCAGACTCCTTAAAGAACCTTTTCTAAGAATGTCTCTCCTGATGCAGTTCTCCAGTTTTTATAAGAGATCAATAGATTTCACCTGATATGATTTTATGTCCAAGTATGGTTTTAGACTTGCAAGGTTAAGACGAGCATGGTTTTTAACTGTTGTCTTTTATCTTAACCAGGTTGTCGTTTTTGATGTGGTGTTAACTCAGATATGACTCTAGTAGTTGGCTGGGCTATAAGCAATATGAACTTGAATATGTGTGTGTGTGTGTGGTGTGTGTGTGTGTGTGTGTGTGTGTGTGTGTGTGTGTGTGTGTGTGTGTGTGTGTGTGTGTGCCTGCCCGGTGCGTGGTGCGGATTGTGTGTGTGTGTGCTTTTTTTCAGCACTTTGAGCTGAACCTGACAGACTTTGGTCCCTACAACATAGATTATGCCCGAAATGGAAGGTACGACAAACCTTGAACTGTGATCTTTTTTTGTTTGTTGATTACTTGGTTTGATTGTTTGTTGGGTTGTTAATTTTGAGGATTGTTTGTTTGCTTGCTTTTTGATATCTGTACTTGAGTGAGGCTTCAAGAGATCAAGAAGGAACAATTGACATTCATGTACAAAGCAAGAAACAATTTCTGAGCACTTATGTCCCAAGTCTTATTCCTTATGCTGCAGTTGATCTCCATTTTCAGACAGTTTGAGTGAAATCTTTATGTATAGTACAAAAAAAGTTGGGATCCATAGATATTGATATATGATGGAGTTTGTACATGATGCTTCATATTTGTTTTGATTGTTCCAGGCATTTAATACTGGGGGGCAGTCGTGGACACGTAGCTGCCTTTGACTGGCAAACGAAACATCTGACTTGTGAAGTTAATGTTGACAGTGTCAGCAGTGTCCAGTAATGTGTGTGTGTGTGTGTGTGTGTGCGGTGCGTGCGTGCGTGGGTGTGTGTGGTGTTGTGGGGTGCGTGCGTGCGTGCGTGTGTGTGTGCGCGGTGCGTGTGCATATATGTGACAGAGGTTTTGCACAATCACATATCACATTATCATATATTACATTATGTTAATTGCAGTTCTACCAGTGACCCAAACTAGTTTAGGATGTAAAAAAAAATCATAAAACGAACAGACAAGCTCTTATCAAGTTTGCTTCTTGACTAGCACAGAGGTAGAGCTCTCGTCTGCTTTGATTGATGCAGAACTCCCTTTTCCATATTGGTGTGGAGGTAGAGCTCTCATCTGTCTTGAATGGCGTAGAGGTAGAGCTCCCTTTTGCTCTCCAGTCTGACTGCATGGGTTCAAATCTTTGTTTTTCTTTGCACATGGTCTCCAGTCCATCCTGCTGGGAATGGGTACCTGACACTTCATGGTTGGAGAAGGTAATGCAGTATCTGAGAGGATGTGGCCTCCAGTCCTGATCGGTGCTGGCCATGAGACAAGTTGAAGGTCTCTACCACTATGACGTATCTATATGTCTGTCAGGGGTATTGGATGAGTCTTTTACCCTACCATGATGCAGAGGTAGGAATTCTTTTTGGGTCTGCAAACTTCTGCAGCAGAAAGAATCAAGTTTCCTCAGATTACATGGGCCCTTTCCTCAGACAAGTAAAATCCTGGGGAGTTAAAGTTCTCAGACTACCAACTTTGCAAACTCTTGTCCCTGAACTGTTACGGTTCTCATTTGGCGCATTCAAGTAAGATAGCCTTTGCTGTGCAGTGCATTGTGGGATATGGGACATGATACCTGAAAATGCACAGTGCATTGTGGAATGTGGGTCATAATATCTGAAAATGTGCTGGATTGCACAGATTTTCATCCCCTCAAAAAACTTTTTCCAGAGGAGTATGACCGAACTCCACCCTGCCCTTCCTCCCAAGATTTCCTTTTCTTTTTAAAGCAATCCCAGCCGTGATTGAAGTGATTTTACATTGATGCGAGGTGTGGCATGGTGTGTGTTTCAGGTGGCTGCATCAGGACAACATCTTTGCGGCTGCCCACCCTTCAGGCGTGTGTCTGTATGACAAACAGGGTCTTGAGCTTCACGACATGACCGACCTGAACTCTGTTTTGAGGATGCAGTTCCTTCCGCATCATATGCTGTTGGTCACTGCTGTAAGTGTTTTTTGGTATGGCTTGGTTTGGTGTTTGCTTGTTGCTTTTTAACTCCTGATTGGGAATGTTCATTTACAACCATTTTGTATTAACATCCTGGACCAGGAATATGAGAAATTACAAGCTTTCTGTGTCTGACCACAGTATTTTCATGACCTCTTAAGTTTTAAAGAACTTCACTGGCCTTTCCACCGTTGAATGCAGTCAGTCAACACTGGTTTTATTTGATTGACTGTACATGACATGGCAGTCTTTGACCCAGCTGGGTGAGAAAAAGCGACTGATGTATTTTGGAAATATGAATATGCATAATGTTACCTATCTCAGCAGTGAAGTTTCACGCTTTGTCACAAACTAATTTGATGGGTTTTTTTTTCAGTTCTCATAATTTCATTAAGTAACTTTACCCCCATGGGGATGACGGGGGCTCTTTCGGTATAAATAGTATCCCCACCTTGTGGAAATTCTGTGCTGGAAATGTCCTCTTTTCTGTCACTCTCTTTGTTTCTACCTTGTTCCTTTGCTTTCTGTCATTTTTTCCTATCATTTTCTGCCTTGCTGGTCATTCACCTGTATGTGTTCAATAAAGCCTTACATACTTTTTCTTAGGGTTTATAATTGGGTACATGTATTAACTCTTTCATTCCCGGAAACCGGTTTTCCGGTTTGCGTAGTCAGTACCCTTCATTCCTGCAGCACGGAAAACCGTTCTGAGGAAATAGCTCCTTTCCTTCCTGCAGCCCGGAAAACCGGGATGCGCTGTGACCACTTTGAAGTTCACGCGAGTCGCGTCATCGATGTACGTCATCTGTCCTTGACCGGATCACTCGCTGGGCACTGGTTATGAATTAAATGAGTGCCAGACTCCCGCTAACCGTGGGAAAGGGGTCAGTTTCTCTCTTCGGTCAGTGTGCTGCTGTCTGCGTGGCACTTGTCACTTGTCACTGTAAACGTGTACTGCGAAAGTGGAAACTGGCCAGAATTCCGACTCTGATCAATTTTCTGACAACGATTTCTGCACTGCCCTTACGGATGAAGATTTTGATTTACTACAATTGACCGAAGAGGAGACAGCCCAGTTATTGGCAGTAGTAAATTGGGCAGAAAATGATGAGAGTGGAGATGAATTAGATGATGAAAACCTGCCAGTTTTACATTCAGCCAAGCTTCGAGTGGACAAGCGGAAATTATGTGCCACCTGTCGGTAAGACAAGAATCAAGTACGAGAGCAGACCTGGGCCTGTGCGTGTACTTGATACATCTATGACGGCGCTGGAGTATTTTCAGTTATATTATTCGGACACGATTCTGCTAAAACTTGTTCAGTTTACTGAGAAGTGTTGGGTGTAACTGTGCAGCAACCAGCACGACTGTTTTAAGGTGTACCACACATGTGTCACCTATGTGTGACAAATGACACAGTGACAGGACACTGATTCCATATGTACATATCTAGGACAAACAGTGAAGGTGTTGTGTGTGTGTATGTGTGTGTATGTAGCTGTGCAAAACATTGTGTGCTTACTGTGTGACTGTTTGTGACAAGAAAAGACAAAAGAGATGTAAGGCTGTTGATACACCTGGATTGTATATATTTGTGATAAACGATAGCTGTGACAATTGTGACATGGATATTACAACAACTTGAATGGAAGGATGTTGCTATGTGAGTACAAGCATGCAGAGGACACCCTACACGCAAAACAAAGCCATGCATGCATTTGATATTATTATTGCTCTAAAATTTTACTGAAAATTACCTGTTTAACTTTAACACCTGCATGTCACATGATATGTCACATAAAGTGTCAACTTAGTCACAGACAATTTCTCAAATCATTTTTGTACACAACGGTATATAACATTCCAACAATGAGTGCTGTCAGTATGTACAGTCTGAATAAGTACCCTGATTTTTAGTTTCTCTTTTTCTGCTAAAGCCGGGAATGAAGGGAATAGAAGAGTTCAGGAAGTCAGGAACAAGGGGAAGTAATAAGTCAAGGAAGCCGGGAATGAAAGAGTTAAGTGCATTTTTGGCTCTAGGGAGGTGAAATATGCAGAAGCAATTGTAGGTAATTTAGGCCGTTTTAATATTTGTTTTGGTGTCCTTAGGTATGCTTAAATTTGTATTCTGGTGTGTTTTTTAAAATCCCCTGTGTGATAAATTGGACAGAGTGGCCAGCGCAGGGGGCATGTCCTTAGATTATGTGCGTGAATGCATTGATGTGTGTACTTAATTTTCTATTTTTTTTCCTGTTGAAGTTTTGTATGTTTCGAAGCGGTTATAATCCTGATATGGCTCTACGCAGTTGGCTGGGCTTTAAATAACAATAACAATTAACTGACTTTGATATTTAGTTTGTTGTTGATATGTACTTTGTTGTTATTGTTATTTTATTACTAACCCATACTAATGTTCAATATGTGGTGAATGTGTGAGGAGAAAATTCTTAGACACTGCTGATTATTTGTTGCCTTGCTGGTGGAGTTCAGATTTTATTCACAACATTCATGTTTTGTATGTCATCAGTATGACATTTATCAGTGTAAACACACATAAGCGCGTGGGCACACACACACACACGCACGCACACACACCACGCACCCGCACAACACACAGCACGCACACACACACACACACACACACACACACACACACACCACACACACACACACACACAACCACACACACACACACACACACACACACACACAACACACACACACACATACACACACACACACACACACACATACTCACACACACACACACACACACACACACATTTGCATTTAGCCATTCACTTTAAATGTATGTACCATCGACCATAGGTCAGGAGAAGCTGGCCTAGGATGGCAAACAAACATACTCAAAAAATCAATAAATAAATGAATAAACAAAGCAAGAGTGTGTAAATTAATGAATAGATAAATGAGTAAAAAAAATGAACAAACACTTATTAAGAACATGAGTAAATACAGAAAGAAAGGACACATAGACTAAATAAATAAACAAATGGATGAAGAAGTAAATCAACAGGGTTCGCACAGTCCTTAAAAGTCCTTAAAAATCCTTGATTTTGAGGGCATGCTTTTTAAGGCCTTAAAAGTCCTTAAAAATCAGGCTTTTGCTGAAAGGTCTTTAAAAAGTCGTTAAGTTTTGTCACTGCCTATGATTTTTAATAAAGTCTGTGTAAAATTTTGAGTTTGTGAAAAAAAACAACAACGTTGAAACAAACATTTGTGGTTATACTGATATAAACAGCTGAGATTCCTAAAGAAATCTATGCTCGCTGAGGATCCATGATGTGAGTATTGAAGTGTAACGGCGATTGATTTAATTTGTGTCAGAATTTCATGATTATTTTTCTTAAAGTTATCCTTGAAGTAGGTCCTTAAATTAAAAAAAAAAGTGCTTCAAAAGTCCTTAAAGAGTCCTTAAATTTTTTGTCTGGAAATCTGTGTGAACCCTGAATTCAAGTTATCAGTCAGGCAATCAGTCAACCTATTAAAGGGACACACGCACAACATATACACACACACACATATGAGCACACACACATACAGAGACTGTAATAATGAATTAACAAACTCACACAAATGCACACAGAAACACACAAACACACACACACACACAAAAAGATACCGTATTAACTTAAGAGACAAACACTGAACCAATCAGACAATCAACAAATCAAACATTCAGACACAAAACAAAAAGACACATGCATAATGTCGGTATAGAAGCCCAGAATGGTCGCTTTACACGGAGCTGCTCGGTCTTACAAGTTCAGGTACGGCTGTTGGCAGGAAGCAGCAGTGGAACCTGTCTGTTCGTGCTTGAAAACAGATTAGTCTGCCCGATCTGGTGGACCTTTGGGCCAGCAGTACATCCCACAGTGGATATAGATAGAAATTTATATAGATATAGATCAGTAGGCACACATGCGTGTGCTAATTCCATGAATTTAGTTATATCATTTAGCTGAGGTATATTCAGTGTCTTTAGGTTTTTGGTTTTTTTCTTCTGCCTTTTTTTTTTTTTTTTTTTTTTTCTTTTCTTATACAGTTGTCCACATATTTCTAGATACCACAATTTCACCCTCTGCTGTGCATTTTCCATCTGGCCTTTCAATTTCTTTTCTTATGGTTATGTCCACACATTTGTTTATGTATTATCCCCCTACTCCTCCCCTTTTCATCTTTTTTCCCAGAACGAGAAAGGCTTCCTTGGCTACACAGATGTGTCCATTGGGACAAGGGCTGCTGGCATTAATACCGGATTGGGGAGACTGGATGTGATGAAACAGAATCCGTCCAATGCCATCATCAGTCTAGGGCATGCCTCAGGTATATTCAACATCTTCATGATAATTAGTAATGGCAAAAGGGTGTGTGTGTGTATGATATAATATTAACCCCATAAGTGCTGCCGACATAAAATTTACAGAGCTCTCAGAACCTTCTGTGTGATGCACACAAACGTAAACTTAACGGAGGTAGTTTGACACACGTTTCAGCCTAATGTAAATGGGAGAGAAGCACTGACTGATGTTGTCAATCTCAGAGAGGGTTCATAAAAGAGATTGACTTCCCTTACATGATTTTTTGACCTATGCAACCCTCACCAGATTGGTTTTATGTATCTGAGAATAGAACTGGTTTTCAGCAAAATGGCGACACCAGGACTGTCTAGCAATCCTGTGAATTTTCCACTTTTGAAAGCATGTGAGTTGAATCAAGAACATATAAATGACTGTAGAATGATTTAGAGGACAATTCTGAGACAAGAAGAGGTTGAAACAGCAGTAATTACTCGCTGGTGGTATGAAATGTGCACCAGACAGACCCGACACGAAAAGTATTGATCCTACGAGCATGTGACAAAAAGAGTTTGTGGCTGCAGGCTATACTGGGAGCCAGCCAACACCTTCAGAGTGTTGAAGTACAGAGCCACAACAGTGTAAAATAACTAACCACTTCCGGTGAATAGTATTAGAAGCGGTGAGGGGAGGACAAGGGTGATGGAGTGAGGATGGGGGTGGGGCATGGCAGCAGTGGACGACATGACTGAGTCAACCCACTTTGTGCATTAGTGCATTGCGGCTCTTTGTAGTTTGTCAGCTGTCAGTAGGTGGTCATCCAAAGTCTGAATACTTTTAGATGTCATCAGGAGAGCCATATCTTCTATTTTTTCCTTTGTTTTTGTTTGTATTGTGAGCAATTATGAGATTTGTGTAGGAAAATACATTTTGTCATGCCTGATGTATCATTCTATGTAATTTCATGCATAGATTCCCTCAAATATGGAAGCAACAGTTGTTTTATTGTACATGGTAGTGATGCAACATTTTTCCCTGGCACATGGAAAACACCAGTGTCAAAAAATGTTGGCATTTTAGGGTTATAGTTGAACAGACAATTTATCTTTAGAAAGCAATGATTTTGTTACTTCTAATAGTTTAATCCCAGCCCACATCATAAGAAATTGGCTTATTTTCTGCCCATCTTAACTCATTCGCACCACAACATTTCGCACTGTGAACGCCCCCCCCCCCCCCCCCCCCCCAAATCGCAGTAAAGGAAAACAGTTTTGGAAACATTGAAGTGTTCACATACAGACATTTCACACCTCAAAACTGGTAGTCTGTTTATCTTGATTGAAGGGGTCAAGGAAACAGGTCACCATAAGGGGGTAAATATCCTCTTGCCGAGTCCATATATTTACACCATATGTTGTTTTTTTTCACCAATGAAAACAGTTATCCACAGGAATATTTACTCAAGAATGTACAGTTTATGTACAAAAACACAAACACCAACTCCTATTTACTTGGTGTAACCAAGCGCTTGCGCCCTTGTAAATTTGTGAGCAAATCGGCGGGTGCTTCTTGACGCCATCTTGACAGTCAGACAAAAACAAAGAACATCAAAAAACTGCTACTAAAGCAAAAATACAGCTCACAACACGGTCTAAGGGAAGGAACTGTGAAATAAAAGATCCAAGATCACTGTAGTGCATGATTTACTTCCCTTATTCATATATTACGGCCACCAAGAAAGTTGAAATTCTGATGTAAACCTGTGTACAGCACAGCTCCACGCAGCGTGAAAGGTGACGTAAAGCCGTATGCGGCACAGCTCCATTGAGTTAATGTTTCAATCATTCTAGGGATGTCACCCATATCCAACTATGCGGAGTAGCATGCAATTGCTCTGGTTTGGGCTGGAACCTACCCAGATTTTCCAGGAGAATTAGGTCAAAAGATGCCTCCTGGTGGCATTCCACCCCACATGACAGCCCAGGTTGTGTGAGAATGAGAATTCCTTTCGTCTTTTTCCACCATGACAACACAGCCATCAGATGTGCCTCCTCATCGCCTTGTTCAACTTGCTATCTCAGTCTCCGCTGGCTCCCAAGATCGATGCCTTGGCCCCTCTTGCCAAACCTGACAGGTTTTCATTGAGATCTTGGTACATGTTGTTCCAGGATTATGCTCTTTCCAAGGGATGTGCTGCCTATTGTCAAGTAACATGTGTAAAAAGGTCTCCCTTCCCCTCTCATTTCAAAGACCCCGCCAGCACAGGGTCATGAAGTCTGCCAAATCATCACTGGCGGTGTAGGTTTGGGCTGAACACATGAGGAATTGCCTGAGTGCCATGAACCCTTCTTGAACAAATTGTAATTCTACTGAATGTAGTAGCGGTGACAGTGACTGTGTTGAATGTTCAAGTACCTGTAATGAACAGAGGTAATGTGGACCCACATTATGACCTGTAGCACTGTAATGAACAGTTAATGTGGACCCCCACATTATGACCTGTAGCACTGTAATGAACAGAGCTAATGTGGACCCCCACATTATGACCTGTAGCACTGTAATGAACAATTAATGTGGACCCCCACATTATGACCTGTAGCACTGTAATGAACAGAGCTAATGTGGACCCCCACATGATGACCTGTAGCACTGTAATCAACAGAGCTAATGTGGACCCCCACATGATGACCTGTAGCACTGTAATCAACAGAGCTAATGTGGACCCCCACATTATGACCTGTAGCACTGTAATGAACAAGCTAATGTGGACCCGCACATTATGACCTGTAGCACTGTAATGAACAGCTAATGTGGACCCCCACATTATGACCTGTAGCACTGTAATGAACAGAGCTAATGTGGACCCCCACATTATGACCTGTAGCACTGTAATGAACAGAGCTAATGTGGACCCCCACATTATGACCTGTAGCACTGTAATGAACAGAGCTAATGTGGACCCCCACATGATGACTTGTAGCACTGTAATGAACAGAGCTAATGTGGACCCCCACATTATGACCTGTAGCACTGTAATGAACAGAGCTAATGTGGACCCCCACATTATGACCTGTAGCACTGTAATGAACAGAGCTAATGTGGACCCCCACATTATGATCTGTAGCACTGTAATCAACAGAGCTAATGTGGACCCCCACATTATGACCTGTAGCACCGTAAGGGGGAAATCACTGATGGACAAAAAGATATATATGTCTTCAGTTAAGACTTAAAGGAAGTCAGAGTATGTATATGTTTACAGCAGTATATGTGTGATTTGAACAAGAGTGTGTTTACTATGATGTGTGTGTGTTGACAGGATGTGTGTGTTTTAACAGGAGTGTGTTTACAGTGATGTGTGTGTGTTGACAGGATGTGTGTGTTTTAACAGGAGTGTTTACTATGATGTGTGTGTGTTGACAGGATGTGTGTGTTTTAACAGGAGTGTTTACTATGATGTGTGTGTGTTGACAGGATGTGTGTGTTTTAACAGGAGTGTTTACTATGATGTGTGTGTGTTGACAGGATGTGTGTGTTTTAACAGGAGTGTTTACTATGATGTGTGTGTGTGTTGACAGGATGTGTGTGTTTTAACAGGAGTGTTTTTACAGTGATGTGTGTGTGTGTTGACAGGATGTGTGTGTTTTAACAGGAGTGTGTTTACTATGATGTGTGTGTGTTGACAGGATGTGTGTGTTTTAACAGGAGTGTGTTTACTATGATGTGTGTGTGTGTTGACAGGATGTGTGTGTTTTAACAGGAGTGTTTACTGTGATGTGTGTGTGTTGACAGGATGTGTGTTTTAACAGGAGTGTGTTTACTATGATGTGTGTGTTGACAGGATGTGTGTGTTTTAACAGGAGTGTTTACTATGATGTGTGTGTGTTGACAGGATGTGTGTTTTAACAGGAGTGTGTTTACTATGATGTATGTGTGTTGACAGGATGTGTGTGTTTTAACAGGAGTGTTTACTATGATGTGTGTGTGTGTGTTGACAGGATGTGTGTGTTTTAACAGGAGTGTTTACTTTGATGTGTGTGTGTTGACAGGATGTGTGTTTTAACAGGAGTGTGTTTACTATAATGTGTGTGTGTGTTGACAGGATGTGTGTGTTTTAACAGGAGTGTGTTTACAGTGATGTGTGTGTGTTGACAGGATGTGTGTGTTTTAACAGGAGTGTGTTTACTATGATGTGTGTGTGTGTTGACAGGATGTGTGTGTTTTAACAGGAGTGTGTTTACAGTGATGTGTGTGTGTTGACAGGATGTGTGTTTTAACAGGAGTGTGTTTACTATGATGTGTGTGTGTGTTGACAGGATGTGTGTGTTTTAACAGGAGTGTTTACTATGATGTGTGTGTGTGTTGACAGGATGTGTGTGTGTTGACAGGAGTGTTTACTATGATGTGTGTGTGTTGACAGGATGTGTGTTTTAACAGGAGTGTGTTTACTATGATGTGTGTGTGTGTTGACAGGATGTGTGTGTTTTAACAGGAGTGTGTTTACAGTGATGTGTGTGTGTTGACAGGATGTGTGTATTTTAACAGGAGTGTGTTTACTATGATGTGTGTGTGTGTGTTGACAGGATGTGTGTGTTTTAACAGGAGTGTGTTTACAGTGATGTGTGTGTGTTGACAGGATGTGTGTTTCAACAGGAGTGTGTTTACTATGATGTGTGTGTGTGTTGACAGGATATGTGTGTTTTAACAGGAGTGTTTACTATGATGTGTGTGTGTTGACAGGATGTGTGTGTTTTAACAGGAGTGTTTACTATGATGTGTGTGTTGACAGGATGTGTGTGTTTTAACAGGAGTGTTTACTATGATGTGTGTGTGTTGACAGGATGTGTGTGTTTTAACAGGAGTGTTTACTATGATGTGTGTGTGTGTTGACAGGATGTGTGTTTTAACAGGAGTGTTTACTATGATGTGTGTGTGTTGACAGGATGTGCAGACCTGCCAACCAGTACGATTTTGGCGTATTATTTTACGATCATAATTAAATAATACTAAATTACGATCGAGTAAAAAATGATACGATGCAAAAAAACAAAAAACAAAAAAAAAACGATTATAGGTCTAGTAGTGACTTTGAGCCGAGAGCGCCACTGAGAAGACAATCACGATCGGTAAACAAGTGGACTATGGGCGCAGCCATGTTTGTTATTATAAATGAGAATCTCGTCAAACGAGAGTCTCGTACTGGGTCAAACGAAAGTCTCGTACCGACTGTGAGACTTCCGTTTTTGCAAAAAGAAAATGGCGACACGAGGTAGACCGCGTGGTAGTGGCAAAGGAAAACGTGGTGGTGAAGCTGCTTTGGGCACCAGCAGTGAAAGTGTACAGAAAAAGGCAAAAAGAGAACAAAAGTTCATCCAGTCGTACTCACAAGAGTACCCATGCATCACTGCATCGAAAGTGGGAAGCACATATGCAAGGTGCAGTGCTTGTGAGTTCGATTTTCTAGTTTCGCATGGCGGGATCGACGATGTAAAAAAGCACGTGACTTCGTTGAGGCACATTGCAAAGGCATCAGCCTTAAGAAACACCTCTTCTCTTGTTGATTATATTCAAAGAACTGAAGATACTGATCTCCAGCCCATTCGTGCAGAGGCATATTTCACGGCGTTTTTGGTGGAACACAACGTGCCACTTTCAGCCTCTGACCATGCTGGACAGTTGTTTAAGAAGATGTTTCCTGACAGCAACATAGCAGATACCTACAGTTCTGCAAGAACAAAAACCACATCCATTGTGAAGGAATGTGCTGAAGATAGTAAGGCTGAACTTGTGCAGTGCATGAAGGGACCCTTTGTGTTAGGTACTGATGGTAGTCAGGAGGGGGAAGACAAGTTCTTTCCCATTGTTGTGAGAGCTGTGGATCCCCATGGAACTATCAAAACTGAACTGCTCAGTGTCCCCTCATGTGAGACGTCAGCCACTGAAGAACACATCTTTCAGTTATTGGACTCTGAGCTAAGGGCTTACCAGATAGACTGGAGGAACTGCCTGGCATTTGTAACCGACAATGCCAATGTCATGATTGGGGTCAACAAAGGTGTCATCTCGTTCATCAGAGACAAGCATCCAGAGACCTTCTTGGCCAGATGTGTATGCCATCTCCTTAGTCTGACTGTGAAGAAAGCCATGAAGGAGTCTAGCAAGTTTGACCTTGATGACACAATGCGTCAACTGGCCTGGTATTTCTCCAAGAGCACTGGCAGACAGCAACGCCTGAAGCAGATCCAGAAGGAACTAGGCTTGCCAGAGCACAAGGTTGTTGAGCATGTTCCCACCCGATGGCTCTCTCTTGGGGCTGCCTTGGACAGAGCAGTTGAGCAGTGGAACGCTTTGGACAAATTCTTCAAGGAAGAATGCAGTGTGAAGACATCACATGCTTCAAGTACATCTTGTTCTGACCCACCTATGAGGCAAAAACTCGGGGATTTCTTCCGGCGCAAGACCACCAAATTGTATGTCTTGTTCTATGCAACAGTCTTGGAGGTGTTCAACCAAGTCAACAAACTTGAACAGACCGACAGCGCCAGAATCCATCTGATCAAGAGAGACATGGAACGACTGTACAGACGCCTGCTTGTCAGTTATCTGAAGCCAGCTGCTCTGAACAATGGGGCCCTGATGGATGTGGACTTCAAATCCTCATACAACATGAAGCGTGATGAAGACATCTTCATTGGTAGCACCACCCGAGAACACCTGGACTGTGTGGAAAGTAAGCAGCAGCAGATCTTCATGGAGAATGTGAAGACATTCTACAAGGAGGCATGCAAGTACATGAAAGAGAAGCTGAACCCGGCCGAGGAAACTCTATGGAAACATGCAGAGCTTGCGGATGTGAACCTGCAGAAGTCAGTTCAAGCATCTTCTTTGAAATACTTCTTGAAGAAGTTCCCATGCACTCTGCCACCTAACACAACCCCTGATGAGCTGGAGGGAGAGTTTCTGGAGTACCAGGCAGCAGAACTTCCACCTGTGGTGTTGAACCAGCCATCAGCAGAACTGCAGTGGAAGGAGATTGGTGCCATGAAAGATCACAATGGTGCCACTAGACTGAAACATCTGTCCCAGTTCATGCTGTCAATTCTCCTCATCCCTGTGTCCAACTGTGGGTGTGAGAGAATCTTCAGTCAAGTGCGAAGAAACAAGACTGACTTTCGGGGATCCATAGGGGCAAAGACATTGGATGCTCTCATGGTTCTGAAGTCCAAGAAAGGGGGCCCATGCTACAAAGCAGTGTTCTCTGATGAGCTCTTGAAAAAGTGCAAGTCAGCTACCAAAAGGCAGCACACTGAGCACAGTGCAACAAGCTCTACCGACACAACTCAGTAACTTTCAAAGTGTGCCTTGTTGGCTTCAAATTGTCATTTTGACAATGCAGTTTGTAGCGAAGCAGACATTAGAATTTATGTTTTTTGAGTGAATCATATGTGATTGTGCCTCAGTGGAGACAGACACTGGAACTCATAGTGATCAATATATGTGGAAAACAGACACTTGAACTCAGAATTTGTGATGCATGTGAAAAAAGACATTAGAAGTGATACATGTGAAAATATGTGTTCCTGGAGCCACAAATGACGAGACGAATCTACTTTATAATGAGGTATATAATTCTTTGTATACTTGGAATACTACTGTTTTTGAAAAAATACTATAAAAAATTTATAAAGGTACTATTGCAGGCTTAGAGGGGTTGGCAGGTCTGGATGTGTGTGTTTTAACAGGAGTGTTTACTATGATGTGTGTGTGTTGACAGGATGTGTGTGTTTTAACAGGAGTGTTTATTATGATGTGTGTGTGTGTTGACAGGATGTGTGTTTTAACAGGAGTGTTTACTATGATGTGTGTGTGTTGACAGGATGTGTGTGTTTTAACAGGAGTGTGTTTACTATGATGTTGTGTGTGTTGACAGGATGTGTGTGTTTTAACAGGAGTGTTTACTATGATGTGTGTGTGTGTTTTAACAGGAGTGTTTACTATGATGTGTGTGTGTTGACAGGATGTGTGTTTTTTAACAGGAGTGTTTACTATGATGTGTGTGTTGACAGGATGTGTGTTTTAACAGGAGTGTTTACTATGATGTGTGTGTGTTGACAGGATGTGTGTGTTTTAACAGGAGTGTTTACTATGATGTGTGTGTGTTGACAGGATGTGTGTGTTTTAGCAGGAGTGTTTACTATGATGTGTGTGTGTGGACAGGATGTGTGTGTTTTAACAGGAGTGTTTACTATGATGTGTGTGTGTGTTGACAGGATGTGTGTTTTAACAGGAGTGTTTACTATGATGTGTGTGTGTTTTAACAGGAGTGTTTACTATGATGTGTGTATGTGTTGACAGGATGTGTGTGTTTTAACAGGAGTGTGTTTACAGTGATGTGTGTGTGTTGACAGGATGTGTGTTTTAACAAGAGTGTTTACTATGATGTGTGTGTGTTGACAGGATGTGTGTGTTTTAACAGGAGTGTTTACTATGATGTGTGTGTGTTGACAGGATGTGTGTGTTTTAACAGGAGTGTTTACTATGATGTGTGTGTGTTGACAGGATGTGTGTGTTTTAACAGGAGTGTGTTTACAGTGATGTGTGTGTGTTGACAGGATGTGTGTTTTAACAAGAGTGTGTTTACTATGATGTGTGTGTGTTGACAGGATGTGTGTGTTTTAACAGGAGTGTGTTTACAGTGATTTGTGTATGTGTGTGTGTTAACAGGAGTAGTGACGATGTGGGCCCCCTCTGTTAAAGTGCCTGTGATGAAGATGTTGACACATAAAGCTCCTGTCAGAGCCCTGGCCATCGATCACACTGGACAGTGAGTGCTGACTGTATAGAAAGGATGGGGATGATAGGGACTGAGTGTATGTTCAATGACAATGAAAGGGGAGTGGTGTGGGTGTATGTGATATCCAGCCACATTTCATTCCAGTCAAACACACACACACACACACACACACACACACACACACACACACACACACACACACACACACACACACACACACACATACGTGCGCGCGCACACACACACACACACACACACACACACACACACACACACACACACACACACACACACACACACACACACACACACACACACACAGCTCAATGTTCAGTGTTTATAATAGATCCTTTAACCGGCTTAGCACAATGAGCCATGATCGTAGTTTCATTCGTATCTCCCACTTAATACCGTGCGATCTAATAAGCGAATACAAATTGACCAATCAGAAGGCATTCTTTTGCATTGCTTCTGCCTTCTTCCTTTCACACGGTCGCCAGTTGGCTGTTCTTTGATTGATTTCTACAAGTTTTTTGCACAAAAATGAGTGAGATTGGGACTGACTATGAGTTGACAAGTTGGGACTCTTGTTGACAGTAACTCTGGCAATGTTTATGAGGTAAATATGGCTTTGTTTTTGGTTTTAATGAACAAGAGGGTTCAAGCACACAGTGAAGAGTATTTTTAGCACATTAGTCATTGATGGAAAGTGGGTTGTCGTTCAGTTTGGTTTGTTTACATCGTACTTCTCATCGCACATGTGAGGATGTGTTTTTTTTTTATTCTAATGCTCGGTAATTTCACTTTCTTCAGCAAACAGGCATTTATTTTACTTTTGTTGTGCAGTTCAGGATTTCTCCTTTCTAAATATATGTATACTTTTCAAGGAAATGTTTACATGAGAGCAGCAAAAATTAAAAAATTAGTACCTGTTGACAAGTTGGCTCCCCGTAATTTTACGCCTTTCTTTCGTTACGCTTTTAATTATGTATCATGCCAAGGGTGTTAGCCCCAATTGGGGCATGGAGGGTAACAACAAATAAATGAAAATATAAAAAAAAAATTAACGTAACGCCTGAAGTAACAAGAACTTGTACCATTTCAATGGAGAAAAGATACACTTGAAATGAAATTGTATTACTTTAGACGACTCAGATGTTCAGCAAACACACACACACTCTCTCTCTCTCTCTCTCTCACACACACATACACACACACACACACACACACACACACACACACACACACACACACACACACACACACACCACACACACACACACACACACACACACACACACACACACATAAGCGCTCCCATACATTCACAAACACACACTAACAATAAATTACATGTACACAACTGAAAAATACCAGCGTCAACATTTTAACTCTATTGTGACTGCACTGCCACAGTTGAGCTCTCCTGCTGGCCTAGGGCTGCCACAGTGAAATCACTGAGAACCGGGTGCAAGTGAACTTATCCATCGATTTTAGACAAAAAAAACGGCAAAATGTAGCTGAAGCGTTCAACGGAAGTTCCGTCCTCAAGGGAACAGGGCTGTTAGAGTTCAGCGATTTCGCGGAAATCCGCGAATACAGTGATCCCATTTCAGGGAAAGTCAAAGTGCTTCCGCGAAAGAAAAAAAAAAGCAAAAAAAAAAAAAACCAAAAAAAACCAAGAACCGCGATCGACGGCAGAGCAGAGCAGACGAAAGGATGGTCTTAGTTCAAGGGAAACAACTCCTACCGAAGTTGGCCACGAGTTATCCTTCCCACAATTCTGTGCGAAGTTCCGGAAGTTTTCTTCAAATGCGATTAATTCGACTCCGAGGTGTTTACTCTAAACACAAATTGATCCATTGATTTGTTAATTTTTTGTGAACTAAAAATTACCCAGTTTGCTGCCAGGATAGGCCCTCTGATTGGCTTCAAAATGTCATATTTTCAATTTTCGAAGGGGGGCTTCGCCCCCCTGCACCCCCCACGGGGCGTTGCCCTGGCCCCACGGGCCTGGGCAGGCCCCTGGACCCGGCCAATTTTAGGGAAAAAACAGATGTTTAACTAACAGCCCTGAGGGAAGCAACTGCCGACTACTAAATCATTAGCATAACAAAAGTAGAGGGAGTTATATTCCCTAAACCGTCTGTTACTACGATCGAAGTAGCCCGTCCTCAGTGAGAGCTCAGCTGTTACTTCGATCGAAGTAGCCCGTCGTCAAAGAGTTAAACTTAGACATATATGCAGTGACGATGGCGATAGCTTCAACTGTCTGATTAGACAGTAGATATGCCCTATTAAGAGCACAGTTGGATGTGGAACAGCATGGGCTGTGTCAGAACTAGCTAAATCTTGAGTGGCAGGGCCTTGGCGCAACTGAGGCCTATGAAGGGAGATGGTTGTGGTTGGGTCATCATGGCCGCAGCTTTCCTTCTCTCTTCTGTCTGACAAGCAGTAGGTCAAGTTTGTTTCTCTTCTCAGTGACGATGCCTACATATACAGCCTGTGGCCAGGCACAGTGATGTATAGAGATAAGTTAAATGTGTACATACATTACGAAGGAGGCAAACCCAGACCCTGAGGCACTCAATGAACTCATGTTTGCGGACGACCAGGCAATGGTGAACAATGACAAGATACAGCTACAGGAGCACACAGACCAGTTCAATGAAAGCTGCGAGACATACGGCATGAAGATCAGCGTCAGCAAGACCGAGGTCATGACTGTCAGTAAGAGACCAAACAAACCGGACATCAACATCAACGGAACCCAGTTGAAGCAAGCCAGTGAATTTAAATACCTGGGCAGCATCTTCACTGAAAATGGCAAACTAGACAGAGAAATCGAGACCAGATGCCTGAAAGCCAACGCAGTCAGCTACCAACTTGCCCCTCTCCTGAAACACCCCAGCATTCCCACCAGCACTAAGGCGAAACTCATCAACGCCATTTTTCTACCAACGCTGACATACCAGTGCCAGACATGGTCCCTAACTAAAGTCCTCGAGAGAAAACTGGTCACCTGTGAAATGAAATGCCTGAGGAAAGCAGTAAACAAGACAAGGTGGGACAAGATCAGAAATGAGGTGATACGAGACATGGTAGGAGCAACACCAATCCTACAACACATCGAACATATGAGGATCAAGTGGTTCGGACACCTCACATGTATGCCCCTAAACCATCCAGCTCTTCGGGCATACAACACCAGATACTCTGGCTGGAGAGCCAGAGGAAGACCAAGATGACGATGGAGCGACTCCGTGGCAGACACCCTCAGAGCTCACGAGATGTCCCTTCTCCAGGCCACCCGCCTTGCTGCTGACAGACGACTGTATCTCCCCGCGACGCCCACTGGTACAAGCGGAAGGAAAAAGTAAAGTAAAATAAGTATACATTCAAGTTAAATGTTTACTTACATGAATGATGACATAATGCTTCGTGGTGAGTTGCTAGAAATGCAGATATGTACTGGTGGAGGAGTGATTGTACTATCAAGAATGGAAGGTGTGGTTTGAACAGTCCTATAAATGGGAGGTTTTGGGGGGAGACTACATGCCTTCAATATGTTTCAGTTACATGGCCACATCTGGTATTGAC
This sequence comes from Monoplex corrugatus, assembly GCA_030674185.1. NCBI lineage: Eukaryota > Metazoa > Mollusca > Gastropoda > Littorinimorpha > Ranellidae > Monoplex > Monoplex corrugatus. The sequence goes on from JAPXFY010000026.1 coordinate 19,267,192, forward strand.
AAACGCCTGAAAATATTTGATTTGCGGACACAAAAATTGCTGAATGCGATTCATACTCCTGTGGGGGCTTCTTCACTAGACTTTAGTCAGCGAGGGCTGCTGTCTGCTGGCCTGGGAAACATTGTGCAGGTCAGTAGGTTATTGTGAATGTGTGTGTGTGTGTGTTTATGTGTCTGTGTACCACAGCTGTTCCTTGTTAACTTTCAGTTACAGGATGGCAGGGTCGAAGCATTGTCACTGACCTTGTTTATCTGCATGATCTCTTAAGTTTTAAAGATGTAGATTTCTGTTTTGCTCTCTGCATGCAGCAGCATCGCTGTCACATTGAAGAGGGGTTGGGCAGAAGCCACATTTGATTGAGTGTGATGGTGTAGGCAGAGAAACAGTGGCAGGCACTAGCCTTCGTCATCACTACAGAGACTCCAACTGTTGATCATATACATATATTTTCTCTTATTTTTATATTTATATGGGGATGTAGGTGTATCCATATGTATGCATGTGTGTAGATATATGTATGTATGTATACATGTGTAGTAGTAGGCCTCCTTCGGTCATGACTGACCATGGACAAAGTACATCCGTTCTAATGTCTAGATGGGCTGTCTGATTGGTCCAAGCAGCGTCGCCTGTGACTGTACAGACCAATGCGAGAGAGGCAGTCTCTGTTGCAGCGGTCGCATGTGTATGCTGATGCTGGTCTGTTGGCTGTCATCCCTTTTCTGCGAACTCGCTTTTCTGCTGCAGCAGCTGACAGTTTGTCCTCACCAATCCGCAGCTGTTTCTTGAGAGTAGTTCTCCAGCTGTTGCGGTCGTCTGCGAGGTCCTCCCAGGACTCAGTGTTGATCTCAAGCGCCTTCATGTCATGCTTGCAAACGTCTTTGTATCTCAGCTGTGGGTGGCCAATGTTTCTCTGCCCTGTGGCAAGCTCACCATAAAGGATGTCTTTTGGGATGCGACCATCTTCCATGCGGCGAACGTGGCCCAACCAGCGCAGCCGACGCTGTCTCAACATGGTATGCATGGTTGGGAGGCCAGCGCAGGTTAGGACTTCGGTGTTGGTCACCTTGTCTTGCCAGAAAATGCCAAGTATGCGCCGTAGGCTTGTCAGGTGGAAGGTATTGAGCCTTTTCTCCTGATGAGCATGCGTGGTCCACGCCTCGCTGCCATACAGCAAGGTGCTGAGGACACAGGCGTTGTATACAGCCATCTTTGTCTTTGTGGTCAGCTTGGGATTTGTCCACACCCTTTGTGTGAGGCGGGCTAGTGTTGTGGCTGCCTTCCCGATCCTCTTGTCGACCTCTGTGTCAAGGGAGAGGTTATCGGTGATGGTGGACCCAAGATATGTGAATTGATGGATGGCTTCAAGCTCGTAGTCATCAATGGTGATGGCTGGTGGAGATGGCGTGTCTTGGCCCAGGACGTTTGTCTTCTTAAGACTGATGGTCAGACCAAAATCTTTGCAGGCCTGGGAGAAGCGGTCCATTAGTGACTGCAAGTCCCGCTGAGTATGGGTCACAACTGCGGCATCGTCGGCAAATAGCATGTCTCTGATGAGGGCTTCACGGACCTTTGTCCTTGCTCTGAGGCGGGCGAGATTGAAGAGCCTGCCATCTGATCTGGTCCGCAGGTGGATCCCTTCTTGCGCTGTGCTGAACGCATGCCTCAGGAGAAGAGCGAAGAAGATTCCAAAGAGAGCTGGGGCCAGGACGCAGCCTTGTTTCATACATGTGTATTACTGTAGTATATGTATGTATATATGAAGATATACAGATATATAATACATAATGGTGTATGGATATATGTGTGTATGTATGTATGAATATGTATGTATATTTATGCATTATTTGATAATAAGGTACTTACATTCCAAAAACTGCTCATAGCTAATGCATGATAGTTTTCATAGTTTTAGCCCTGGACCCTCTTTAGGATAAAACAATACTAATATAGCATGACCACCTTTCAAATTGCAGAATTCATTTCACGTCCCTTCTGACAACATATTTGCCTCCCCTGTCACCAGTCCTTACCATTACTCATGAACACATTTTGATTTCATTTAAGTCCTTTTTTCCCACTGGATGAAGCAGCAGTGATGTTTTTAGTCTTTTTCTCCTAATTTTTGTATTTGGTGTTTATTCGTTTGTGATTTTACATTTACACTTGGCAGAGGCCGGCCATTTGGGCAAAAATTTTCGCCTGTCTTGTCTGGTTGTATTAAATATGCATTCTGATTCTGTTTTCATGTTTTTTCTGGTTCCTGTTACCACCCATGCCTGGAACTCCATTTCAGTTTTTGAGTGTCTAGAATATTCTGAAAGTCAAACAGACTTTTTTACCAAAACTACCTTTCTGTAAAATCTGTTTCATTACATAATCCTTTGAATGCTGAAAAAATAAAACTGTCTTTTTGAATTTAGCAAAATACATTAACTTGATGGCGACGCTTTGCAGTTATAGCTGCGGAGCTCCATGTCTTGATTGTGATGCTCCGCAGCAATAGCTGCGGAGATGTTATGGTTTCTTTTACCGAGACTATTTGCATACTATTACAAGGGAGATTTTACTGACAGCAGAGTTTAACCATTTTTCTAAGTAGATTTCTTTCCTTTTGACCGTAGGAGACTGTTGGAACTCTATTTTTGGCTTGTTTTCTCGGTACCTGAAACAAAGGAATTTCGAAGAGTCAAAAGACTCAATGCCTATATTTAATCATATTTGGGACAAAATATTCATAAAAGCAGAACTCTAGTGACTTCCAGTGAAGAATGTATATCCTGTGACATGTTAAGTGCAGTTCTGTGACATGGATATTTGATGGATTACAAGCAGCAGTTTGATAAGTCATGTGTGTGTACATCGGGAACTTTTCTTTTTTTGCTATTTGCATGCCTTTTTCAGTGGTAAACCAGAAAAAAAATGAAAGCATGCATAAACAAGCGGTCTGCACAGTTACAAAGTAGACACAATGACCTTTTAAAATATGTATAACAGGATAGGTTTATTGTTGTTGGATGTTCTCCATAATTTTTTTAAAAAGTACCAAAAACTGTGTGTCTTGAGAGTTTCAGCAGCCATTTTAGGGCGCGTCTCCAAAGAGTTAAGATGGAAAATTTTGTTTAACCCTCTAGAGCCTGAAAGTACTTCTAGACTAGAGAAAATTATTTTTTATGAAAAAACAACATTAGGTACAACAAAGAAACACATTTTCGGTGTTATTTTTAATTAAAGTGAAAAAATGACAAAGTTAGAAAAATTATCATATATGATAAGAGCGGCTTTTGCGGTACCAAGACCGATCTTATCATATATGATAAATTGTCTCTGGAACAGCAGTTCATTGCAGGTTTATTCAGCTAACTGTTTTCAAATTTCTAATCAATGCAGTTCATTTCTTTTCAAGCGTTTTTTGTGCTAGATTTCATAGTTATTTGAGCAGATGGAACTCCGCAAAGCAGTTTCTGTCCTTGTTGAAGCAAAGGTTCACTTCGCATTTTGGGCAGAAGACGTAGGTCAGGCTCTGGCAGTTCCTGTTTTTGCACAATGTCCTGGCGCTGCTCCATTGGGACAGGTGGGCAACACTATCCAGACGGACATCAGGGGTGGGAACGGACTGTCTGGCAATCTTGGCTGGAGGTGGTGACGTCACACAGCCGCTCGGCCGATCAACTGCATTCTTCATCAGCACCAGGGCATCAGCAATCTGGCTCTGAAAGATGCTGAGCTTTACTGGCTTGAGGTTCAGCAGCGTGCAGTGCCTCTTGTACCACAGCCAGCTGTTAACAACAGCTACTGTGATGGTGTGATAGAAAATGTACATGTAGAAACGCTTCGACTTGAGCAGGAACTTGTAGAGGCTTGTGAGGCTGTCAAACAGATCCACTCCACCCATAAATTTGTTGTACTCTTTGATGATGGCAGGCTGGGAATGGTGACTTTCTGCTTCTACTTTTTGTCGTATCATGATGCCTCACCTTGAGGTTCCACACTCACATAGGTAGAGACAGTGTCCACAGCCTTGTTGTCAAACCAGCGTACAGCTACAACATTCGACATCAGTTCTACCTTGACATCACAGGCTCCCCTTCCTTCTTGCTTCAGCTCCTTCTCAGACTTCAAGGTGAGGCCTCTGAACCTGCTGGCTCGAAAGGTTCTGACAAAGTAGATGGATTTGGCTTTCAAGGCTTGAATGAGAGGCAATTTAGAAAAGAAGTTGTCAGCGAAGACTTTATAGTTTAAATCTCTCTGAAGACCTCGTGTCATCTTTATGACTACTTCCCCTCCAAGACCAAGACCTCCAGACGTTCTTCTCTGTCCATCCACTGATCCTTGATAAACCTCAAAGTCATCTCCTGGCCTCCACTCATCTCCATTGCTGTCAGAAGGGTCAAAATCACTCTGATCACCAGCAACAAACCGGCAAACGTTTGTCACTGGAACTCGTGTTGTCATGCTGAAAACAGATAAAAGATCCAAACTTTACTGACTTCTTTACAGATTACATATAGTATGCAACATTCTAACAGACAAACACTAAAAAAAATCATTTCTGAATCAAAGGAATCATTCAAAGCAACAATCAAAGTTATCTTTTCTACAGCTAGAAAAGGGCACTTGCGACCTTTAACGCCGCTCTTTATCATTTCTGATAAATGATGGACGAGTTGTCTTTTCCTGAAGTTTCCACAAAAGCCGTTCTTATCACATATGATAAACCGTTTTTATATCACTTTTATGACTTACATTAATCTGCTTCATATAAAATTATTATATGCTTGAAATCTACATACTACTGTGCATTTATTAAGCCCAATTAAAAATAAATGTGTACTCACGTGTTTGTGTACCAGAGGCTCAAAAACAGAGGACTGTAAGGAAGCTGGTAACTGCTAGCGGTCAGTGTAGAAAAGGAAGTGTGAGGAATAACAGACACGGCGCCAGGGTGTGGTGGCATGGTGTTAGTGTAGTTCTTGCCTGTCTGGAACTGGATATTCCAGGCGGATGCATCAGGTTATCACTAAAGCTGCGCTACAGGCACTTGATTTTGGATTTATCATATCTGTAGTGGTCGGCGCTAGAGGGTTAAACTTTGTAAGCGTATTTTTGACAGGGAAGGTAGCACACTCATGAAAGTTTGAAAAAATAATTTTTCTTAGAGAACGACTTTATAAGCTGTGTTCAGTCATGAGATATGATAAAACTTCAGAAAACTGAAGACAGATAGACCTGAAATATGGAAAGCTCTCAGTTGAACAGACATTGACCGTATGTAACTATTTATAGTCATAGCTATATCTGCCTGGTTTAGCCTGGTTTTGCTGTGCTGGGTCACACATACTTTGAACTTCCATCTATTATTGCACGGGCGCGCATACATCAACTACAATAAAGATCTCATATTTCTGTATTCTCATTTGTGTATAGTAGGCCTCCCTCGGTTATGGCTGACCATGGACAAAGTACATCCGTTCTAATGTCTAGATGGGCTGTCTGCTTGGTCCAAGCAGCGTCGCCTGTGACTGTAGAGACCAATGCGAGAGAGGCAGTCGCTGTCACAGCGGACGCATGTGTATGCCGATGCTGGCCTGTTGGCTGTCATCTCTTTTCTGCGAACTCGCTTTTCTGCTGCAGCAGCTGACAGTTTGTCCTCACCAATCTGCAGCTGTTTCTTGAGAGTGGTTCTCCAGCTGTTGCGAGGTCCTCCCAGGACTCAGTGTTGATCTCAAGCGCCTTCATGTCACGTTTGCAAACGTCTTTGTATCTCAGCTGTGGGCGGCCGATGTTTCTCTGCCCTGTGGCAAGCTCACCATTTGTGTAAAGTATAGATATAAAGTATACTTTTTGAAATTATAGTATGAATTCAGTTCTTTTTTGTTTTGTTTTGTTTTGTTTTTCATTGACTTGATGCTTCATTTTTTATGCTGCCTGGTGAGATTGATCCCACCCTGCTCATTGTGGCTTCCAGACACATCACCCGAACCAACTTCATTCAGTTCAGTAAAAATGATGTCCCAGTGTTAGGGGAGTCTTTGGTAATTAGCAGTGTCAAGTGACTGTTGCCACCTGCTAGAGAAGACTGTACTGCTGCCAGGTCACTTTGCAGACAGTTTAGTAGGGACTTTTTTTTTTATCTAACGTACTCAGGATCCAGCTTTCCAAACCTCCTGGTATCTGTTCAGTCATGGACCTGTATCCTGGCATTTGTTCAATCATGGACCTAGACCAGTGAGCAACCACCCCCTACCCCTCACCTGGTAAAGAGGCCACAGCCATGGCTCTCCAGTGACAACCCTCTGAACCAGACATTGAAGACCATGACTTGAAATCAAATTTACCTCAGGCATAGAAGCAGCAGAGGAAATGTAAACAGCAGTCAATATGGGAGGAACCTTTTCACCACTTTTACATGCACTCTCTCTCTCTGTCTCTCTGTCTCTGTCTCTCTCTCTCTTTCTCTCTCTCTCTCTCTCTCTCTCTCTGTGCACCCCCCTCTCCCCCCTCTCTCTCTGTCATGCACGCACACAAGCAAGCACATACACACACACACATACACACACACACACACACACACACACACACACACACACACTCACACACACACACACACACACACACACACACACACACACACACACACACACACACACACACACACACACACACACACACACACACAAAACTACAAGAAAGATCTCTTTTTTTTTTTTGTATTCTCATTTGTGTAAAGTATAAAAATCAAGGACTTAATTCATGAATGAACTGCTGGCATGTGCCTGTGGCAATGGCATTGCAGGTTTACAAGGACTGTGCCAAGCAAGGAATTGCCACCCCTTACCTGAGCCATCTGTGCAATGGCAGTGTGAAGCAGGTGGGATTTTGTCCCTTTGAGGATGTCCTGGGTGTTGGCCACCAGAGGGGCTTTTCTTCACTTATTGTTCCAGGTATGTGCTGTTGCTAGAATTGTTTAGTCCTTTTTATGGCTGTACTATGTCATTGCATAATACAGTGCCAGCTTGGAATTTGTTAAAGAGAGATTTGTTGCACAGAGACAGTTCCATATGCTCTCCATTCAAATCTAACAGTGCCTACATGTGTCCAAATAGATTCATTAAATATATAGAAATACATTAGAAATATACTAGAAATAGAAAGCAAAGGTAAGGGGTTGGAACTAAACAGCAGGAAGACTGAATTCATGGTGATCAGTAAAAAAAACATGAAATTCCCTCATGCAAAATAACAGCAGACGGCACAACCTTGAGACAGATTGATAAGTTTAAAAATACCTGGGAACGATCATTTCACCAGACGGCAGAGCAGATGCACATCAGAAATAGCCAGCAGGATCGGCCAAGCCAAAACAGCATCTAAGAAGATGAAAAGCATTCTTACCAGCAAATGCCTATCAATTAACATCAGGAAGAGAGTTCTTGAATGTTATATAGAACCAATACTGTTATACGATTGTGAGGCGTAGATAGTCAACAAGCAAAGCCAGAACAAGATTGAGGCAGCCGAGATGTGGTTTCTAAGAAGAATGTTGAGAGTTTCATGGACAGCGAAGAAAACAAATGAGATAGTCTTGATGGAGGCAGACACAAGATCATTGATAAGGAAGATTAGGAACCAGAAGAACAAGAAAACCAATATAAGCGCGTATCCAACAAAACAAAACAAAACAAACGCAAATTTTCGGCCAACTAGCCTTTGTCAAGTGCGAACGCACGGTCACAAACAGATCACAGACACCAAACAGTGGATAATAAAAACGGACTAAAAACTTCCCTGCCGCCTCGTCCAGTGGGTAAGAAATGGAAGATTAGGAAAAGACAGGCAACATTTGTAGGCCATTTTATGAGAAGGGGGAATTGGAGCACCTGGTCACGACGGGAAATCTGGAGGGGAAGAGAGCACCAGGTAGACCCAGGGAGAAGATACTAGACAGACTAGCAGAGTGGCTGAGGACAAAGAGGGTGGAAGAGATGCTTGAGGCAACAAGAGGTAGAGACAGATTGAAGTCCATGATCGCCAACGCCATGCGGCAAGGCACCTGATGATGATGATGAGTTATGTTTAAATTTGTATTCAGGTATGTTTTCTAAATCCCCTGTGTGATAGATTTGATGGAGTGGTCAACGCCAGGGGCATCTTCTTCGATTATGTGCGCGAATGCATTGATATGTGTACTTAGTTTAGTGTCATTAGTTATGTTTAAATATTTGTATTCAGGTATGTTTTCTAAATGTGTGCGATTGCATTGATATGTGTACTTAGTTTTCTTTTTTTTTTTTGTTGAAATATTGTGTATGTTTTGAAACAGATATGGCTCTATGTAATCGGCTGGGCTTTAAACAAATATAACAGTAAATTACAGTAACAGCTGTCAGTGCTTTCCATCATGGATGTGTCAGGCCTTCACATGATAATTTGGACAGGCTGATACCAGATACATGGCGCACAAATCCCAGATACTTTAGTTGGCTCTGCCCTGCGTGCTATTAATATAATAGCGTGCATCTTTCCCCTTCCCTTCCACTCCCCACACCCTTTTCACCCTTTCCGCTGCTGTGTATAGCGAGGCACGGGCACGCGTGGTACAGGCCTCCAGACTGACCTAGATTCCAGTACTCTCATGCTGATCTGAGTCACTTGCTACATTCAGTCCCTCTAAGACTCTTGGAAGAATGCAGCAGTTATAACACACACACACACACACACACACACACTGTGACACACAAACACACAAACACACACACACACACACACACACACACACACACACAATGCATGCAGTAGGGAGGAGGGGGGGGGGGAGAGAGAAAAGTGTGTCGGAGGCTGCCCTGGAAGACCAGCTTACACGTGTGGCCTAGTTCACAGCCCACATAGGCGCGTGCCTTGGTCAGGCAACTGCTAACACCGGATTTTAGCCAAATGTAAGCCTCTAAAAAAGAATGAAAACAAACAGGAATCAGCGATTTTTTTAAACATTAGAAAGTTAAAGCACTGAAGACCACGAATCTGACCTTGCCAAAACTGAGAAATTTATGTGAAGATTGTAAATTGCACTATACTTACGTCACTACTACGAAAATAACCTCACTTTATACTGAACAAAGAGCAACCTGGAGATGTCAGTCGATCATCACATTAGTAATTTCTACAAAAACTCAAAGACAAGGTGGGGAATCAAAGTAATGATCACTTCTTCAGAACAATGAATATTCACAGCACTAAATGCACACAGGCAAAGTGACGAAAAAAAACCTGATCATTGCACAAATTCACAATACATACAGAAAACTGCACTCAGCGTCCTTCTTTATCACTAGTGCTGGAGCACAAAGACGCGCGCTACAGTGATGGCGTATGGACTTTGGTCGACCCTGCCTGGCTAAAAATAGCACTCACAGGCGATGCCGGCTCGCCACTGAAGGCTGCCAGATTGGCTGGGAAAATGCAGCAGTGGATACTATCAGCAGAGTTTACAGAATGAAAAATGCCATTGATGTAACTGAGCACATTTGAAACATTGAAGCTTTTATTTGTTGATTTGTTTGTTCATTTTTGAATTGATATTTTGCATTTACTTGTTTATTCATTGTTTGAGTGTTTGTGCGTGGAAGAAGTTGAGGATCTGTTCTTTCTGTCAGAAAGTAGTAATGTCTCAGGGGCAGCAAAGACATGGTCAGCACTGTCAAGGCTGTAAGCTGATGGAATGACAAGAACATCACCATGAAACACAAAGTCAAAGATCAGACTCTTTATGTGCCGTGTTAGATTCCATTTTCTTTTTTTCTGTATGTGAGACGTGGACTCTCACAGCGGATTTGGAAAGAGAATCCAAGCCATGGAAATGAGATGTTATCACAATACACTAAACATCAGATGCATTGATCATCTCACCAATGAACAAGTGTGTCACACCACCACCAGCATATTGGACCATATGAAGACCTGCTGACATTAGTTGTGAAAAGAAAACTATGCTAGGCTGACCTTGTAACAGTATCCAGTGGCCTTGCTATATCAGTCCTCCAGGGATATGTTGAAGGAGGGAGACTGAGGGGGAAAAGATAGAAAAAAACATGAACTGACAACATTGCAGAATGGACAAAGACCATTTGCAGAGACCCAGAAAAAAACATGAACTGACAGCATTGCAGAATGGACAGACCATTTGCAGAGACCCAGACTTTGGCACACAACCAACATAGCTGGAGGAATCTGGTGAATAGTTCTGTAGTGTGGTTCCCCATGACTCTTCACAGTTAAGGGAGAGAAAGAGGCAGAAGAACTTAGCAGTCAGCATTTTTGCAGTGCTGAACAAAACACTGTCTCTGTTTTGTCTGCTTATGGCATACATCAACAATGCATAGGCGATTTTAAAATCATGACGTACTTTATGCATCAACAGCACAGTCAGGGGGTAAATGTGGGTGTTGCTGTTGTTGTTTTGTGTGTATCCAGATAGCTGTTATTTTGATTTATGTATGATTATGGTTGTTTGTGCTCATTCAGGCTCTGGTGAACCCAACGTAAATGGTATGAGCATCAACCCCTTGTCTAGAGGACGGCAGCGTCAGAACGAGGAAGTTCGTCTTCTCCTTGACAAGGTGAGTGGTCTTTGTGTAGTGAAACTGACTTCAATGACTCTGTTTGTGTGTGGTGTTGTGTGTGTGTGTGTGTGTGTGTGTGTGGTGTGTGTGTGTGGGTGTGTGTGACAGAAAGAGAGAGAAAGAGAGCCTTAGATGGTGAGTTTCCTGTTTTCAAATACCTTGAATTTCATGATGACTGATTGAAGTCTATGTGACAAAAATATCTGTCAGTTAAGTTGATGTTCTCATTGTGTAACTTTATTTCTTGAAGGAGAAAAGATATTTAGAATTAGCAAAATGTATCAAATTTTCTAAAATCATAGTAATATCCTGAACATACCAGTATCCTGTCAAAAGACATTTCGAATGGACTTTTCCCTGTTGAATTGTTTTAGATTCTTAATGCTATCCATTTATTCTGTTGGATTTGATTTATTTTATGTTGTCCTCTAGGCCTGTATTTTGGTTAAAGTACGAGGGTAATTTCCAGTAGAATGAGACCACGTCTGTATAGCTTGAAAACGCATTTACAGAAAATGGAAAAATAAGTCACAGAAAACGTCAGTCTATGATGTAATTCTTTGCCAAATTTCGTTATTCATCTTTGATCCATCTTACGGTTCTGACAGTGTATGTCAAGGCCTTGTCAGACACTGATTTGAGAAATGGCAAAGAAAATGGCGTTTTCGACAGCGGATTATCGCAGCTACATCAAGGTATGTGTGGCCCTCGGAAAGAATGCATCCAAATTCTTGCGGACATGAGAGCTTTGGGACAACCTTCTGCTCCTTCGAAAGCAACTGTGTTCAGATGGGGAAAACATTTGCAAGGGGCCCTAGGCCAGCACTGAAGACAACAGGGGGGGAAATGAAAAAAGCAAAAATTGAAAAGTTAGTGGCTAGTGTGAAGGCAATGGTTGATGCTGATTCAAGAGTCAGCTTGAAGAGATCGCTGATTTTCTCGACATTCATTCGTCAACTGCATCAAAGATTCTAAGAAATCAGCTTTGGCTACAGGAAGGTGTCATCAAGATGGATCTCTCATATTTTGACGCCAGAAAGTAAGGGGGTAGGTTATGTTTCTGCCAAGATATGCTGAAAATTTACAAGAACTGTGACCCTAAGCGGTGGATGAAATTGTGACAGGTGACGAAACCTGGGCGTACATGTATGAACCTCGAAGATTGTCACAGAACAGGGCCTGGATTCCTAAAGGTGGGATTCCTCCTCAAATCGCTCGTCGTCAACATTCACAAAAGAAAGTGTTATACACCATCTTGTTCAACACAAAGGGGATCGTGCTACAGAAACCATGCAAAAAGGAGAGACCATCACCGGAAAGTTCTACAGAGACTCAGTACTGTCTGACATCAAGAAGTTTTATTCAACTTCCCGACCAATCGCAGGCATGAGAGGAATCAAGATTTTTATGATAACGCACCTGCTCACAAGTCAAGGCTCATACGAGAATACATTGCAACCGAGAACATCCATACTTTGCCACACCCTGCTTACTCCCCAGACCTTGCACCCTGTGACTTTTACCTGTTTCCACATCTGAAGAAATCACTGGCAGGAAGAAGTTTGAAGAGCCGAGCAGCCTTGGAAACGGCAGTTTTCCAGTGTCTGTCACTTATGCCCAAAGAAGCCTACAGAGCGGCATTTCTACAGTGGATCGAGCGAATGCAGAAGTGTGTGGCAGCAGGAGGTGAATACTTCGAACAAGTGAAATGAATCTTTTTTTTTTTTTTGCCGGTGAGTCTTTGACTTATAAGTTTGTTGGTCTCATTCTACTGGAAAGTACCCTTGTATCTATTTTTTGTGTTTGTGTGTACGTGTGCGTGCATGCTTGTGTGCATGTGTGTTCAGTGTCAGATATGTTTCATTTACTTGGTTCTCATTGTGCTGTGTGTTTTTGTTATATGTTATTGTAGTTTTGTGGGTTTTCTTTTTCAGCTTCAACCTGAGATGATAGGTTTAACCAGCTGGGTGACAGAAATTTCCAACAAAGATTCAAGTGCCAAAAAGGCTTCGCAAGCCCCTGATGTAAGTGTTTCTGAGTGTGTGTTATGTTTGTCTTGTAGCATCTTAGTGGAGGAAGTCATGTTAAGCAGGTGACACCAGATTGTGATCAGGCTACTGCTATTAGATTAAAAGATTAAAAGATACAAGAATTGCAACATGGAATGTTAGAGCACTGCTTCAGAAGGGAAAACTAGCAAATGTCAAGATAGAAATGGAAAGATAGATAGGAGAGGTGAGATGGAAGGGAGCAGGCATGTGCTTGTGCTTTTCAGTTGTGTGACAGTCAGTTTCCCAATAATAATTAACTGTTTCATGAAATGTAGACCACAAATGGTTGGTATATTGCAACAGTTGGCTTTGGAAATGGTTTGCAAAACATCAGTGGGGCAAGTGTAGACTGTCATAGGGCCAAGAGAGTAAAGGAGAATAATTTCCTTTGCAAAGGTGAGACAGTTATTATTATTGACTCATCTTTGCAAGGGAAAGAACTTTTGTCTTTCTGTCTTGGGGCTATGACGGTCTATCTACATTTGCCTTACTTTGTAGTCAGTCCATGGCAGTCATTCTCTTTTCATAAAACTGTGTCTTGTTGTGTGCTGCAGAAGAAAGTGGGGAAGAAAGAGAAAGAGGAACAGCTGAGACAGAAAGTCCGTACTTCACTCAAAAAGAAGCAACCACAGAAACCGTTGAAGAAAGAAGCAAGAAATCCTCTGTCTCGTTTTAAGAAGCCCGCTGTATAGATCTTGTATTGCAAATGAAGTTGATGAAACCGGTGTCTTTCTTACCTCTGCAGGTAGCAGTGCCAGTTTATCAAGACATTTAGTATGAAGACAAAAAATGAATGGTGAGAGGGAGAAAAAGAAAGTAAAGAGAAAGAGAGAGTGGGTGAGTGTGTGTGTGTGTGTGTGTGTGTGTGTGTGTGTGAGTGTGTGTGTGTGTGTGTGTTTACATGGGCATGCACGGAGTAATTAGTGTTTGAAATGGATGAAATGTGAACGCTATGTACTTGTGTGTGTAATATTTTGTGTGTGTATGTACAGTATGTATATGCAACAGTTGAGTTGCATACAACAGACAAAAAAGTTGCAGCAAGGATGCTTTCAAAGAAAAGGCATTGCTTGCATGTCATGAGGGTATTATGTGAGCGAAGCTGTTGTTTGCATGTTTAATGTGTATGTTAGGATTATCATGACTTCTTCAAATAAACAAGGTAAAGGGCCAAATGTAATGTTGCCTTTTCATTGTGCTGACACTTTGCAGGGGAAGATGTTGGTTCTGTCTGTCTTTCTGTCTTTCACATACATACACCTGCATGCACACACACACATACACACACTCACTTTCTCACTCTCTCTCTGTGTCTGTCTGTCTCTCTCTCTTTCTCATTTTTTTCTTTTTCCCAAAGCATTTTCCACATACATTATGTTGTGCATGTTTTATACATGATTAGTTGTACAATACAATTTAATGTAAATTTTTGGCATTCACCCCCCACTTTAATGTATTCTTCAAGATCGGATTCCTGCCCCTTGTTAAAAAATCAAATAAACTCTGCGGAAAAAGTTAGGGACCGCCCTCGAAAAAACCAGCTGACTTCATCTGTGCCAAACTCCTTGTTCCTAAGTTTATAAAATCAAATGGCTGTCAGGCCGAACACACCAGTGGGTGAGCAATGCTGTGTTAGCCTGAAACTTGCTCGGGAACCACGGAGGCCTGGCTAGGGCACGAGACAGAAACTGCCAAACTGCAAGAAGTGGACCATTTTTACGTTTGCGCGTGGGCAAGCCCGGGCGGAAAAGATTAAAAATTCGTTGTGCACATGCAGGGGGGATGTCTTGAGAGGGAACTGTTGTCACCACTTAGGCTTTATAGCCCCGCGATTTTCCGCTAGCCATCATCTCCTCACCATGCCTCCCAGACGAAAGGAGACCACCTTCAACAAAGCCCGGGCCATCACATGGCTGCAGGACGGCGTAAGCAAGCGAGAAGTGGGCAGACGACTTGCGGTGTCCCATTCTGTCGTGGTCAGGCTGCATCAGAAGTTCCAGGCCACCAACAGCGTTCTCGAGAGGCCCAGGTCAGGACGGCCTAAGAAGACAACACAGCGTGAAGATCGCTTCATCAGAAGACAAGCTCTGCAGCAGCGAGGCACCACTGCAAACATCATCAGGGACCAGCTGAGGGAGGCAACACACACCAACGTCAGCACGAAGACCATCCGCAAACGCCTGCACGAAGTTGGTCTGCGATCACGTCGTCCAGCTGTACGGCCACGACTGACAGCAGCTCATCGCCAGGCTCGTTTGGCGTTCTGTCACAACCATGCCAGATGGACACGCCAGCAATGGGCCGATGTGCTGTTCAGCGATTAGTCCCGCTTCACTCTGCACCATCAGGACGGTCGGGCTCGTGTGTGGAGGCGTCAGGGTGAGCGGTACGACAACGGTCTGGTGCAGGAGAGGGTGGCCTTCGGCGGGGGCTCCATCATGGTGTGGGGGGCCTTCAGTTTTCGACACAGAACCCCCCTCTACAACATTGTTGGCAACCTGACGGGCCAGCGCTACAGAGATGAGATTGTCGCCCCTTTGGTTCTACCCGCTCTACAACAGATTGGTGTGCAGGCTGTGTTCCAGGACGATAACGCGACACCTCACAGAGCGAGGCTGGTAAACAACTTCATCCAGCAGGCTGGTGTCACCAGGATGAACTGGCCGGCCTGCAGCCCTGATTTTAACCCCATCGAGCACCTGTGGGATGAGCTGGACAGGCGAGTGAGGAAGAACCACCCACCCCCAAGGAACCTGCAGCAACTGCTTCAGTTCCTGCAAATCGAATGGCAGGCCATTCCACAGGCCGTCTGCAGAAAGCTGGTAAACTCAATGAGGAACAGGACTGCAGAAGGCATCGCAAAACGCGGCGGACACACCCATTACTGAACTGTTCGGACCTTGCCAATTTTGTTTTCGACCCCCATGTTGTTTCAGAGCTTGTTGACACGTAATGCGTGAATGAAATGTGACCATATTTTGGAAAAGAATCGCAGAGATAATGAATTAAACATGTTACAAATTTGATTCAATTTTGTTTGGTGATTTGGAAGCTGTGTTTGTTTGAGTAAGTGGTCCCTAACTTTTTCCTTTCAGTATATATTGGTACAGTTGCCTTTTGTTTATTACATCTAGTGATGCACATTTTTCTTATCATTATTTTACGATTCATGATGTCTAGTTCCCTCATAGGTCAGGTCAGAGCCAAGTCTCTGCTACAGTATGACAGTAGACTGTATGACCTGCGCCTGTGTCCGCTGCCTTGTGGGTTACTGCTTGGGTGGGGAAAGGCTATGGGAGTAAATCCAGACAGAATATCCTGCAGCTGCATACTGCATAACGGGCATTGCCACAGAGCAGTGCTTGTGGTTTTGGCCATGTACTGCGACATGCCATCTACTGTTCAGCCGTCTGTGTCTCCTATGTACCAGTGGATCAAGGATACAAAGACATTTATATAAAAAAAATTTAAAAATAAAGTATTGTATTGTATATATTTGCAAACGTGACATGAAGGCGCTTGAGATCAACACCGAGTCCTAGGAGGACCTCGCAGACAACCGCAACAGCTGGAGAACCACTCTCAAGAAACAGCTGCGGATTGGTGAGGACAAACTGTCAGCTGCTGCAGCAGAAAAGCGAGTACGCAGAAAAGGGATGACAGCCAACAGACCGCTGCGACAGAGACTGCCTCTCTCGCATTGGTCTCTACAGTCACGGGCGACGCTGCTTGGACCAAGCAGACAGCCCATCTAGACATTAGAACAGATGTACTTTGTCCATGGTCAGCCATGACCGAGAGAGGCCTACTACTGGATCAAGGTCTACCTGCACAACTGCAGAGCAATAGTCTCCATTAACCGTGACCACAGAAAAACAATCCTATTGCACCATGAAGTTTCACAAGACAGGGTCCTCTCCCCTACTCTCTTCCTTCATTTCATCAATGACTTGATATCGGAGTTACCCAGGGTTATCAAAGCTGCTGCATGTGGACAACCTGGTGATCTGGTGTAGAGATGAACATGTAACAAGTGCCACTAACAGTATGCAACAAGCAGCAGATAGCTGAAGGGTGTCTCCAAGAAGTCCCATACAACGCTATTCACCTTACTGACCAAAGGAGGCTGACATCATTAATCATCATCATTATCAGGTGCCTTGCCACATGGCATTGGCGATCATGGCCTTCCATCTGTTTCTATCCCTTGTTGCCTCAAGCACCTCCTCCACCCTCTTTATCTTCAGCCACTCTGCAAGTCCGTCCAACATTATCTCCCCGGTGCTCTCTTTCCCTCCAGCTTTCCCGTTGTGACCAGGTGCTCCAATTCCCTTTTCCTCATAAAATGGCCTATAAAAGTTGCCTGTCTTTTCCTAATCTTCCTTATGAATGATCTTGTGTCTGCCTCCATCAAGACTGTCTCGTTTGTTTTCTTTGCTGTCCATGGAACTCTCAACATTCTTCTTAGAAACAGCTGCCTCAATCTTGTCCTGGCTTTGCTTGTTGACTGTCCACGCCTCACAACAGTATTGGTTCTACATAACATTCAAGAACTCTCTTCCTGGTGTTAATTGATAGGAGGTTATAATCCTAAATTTATCAACCTGTCTCAAGGTTGTGCTGTTTGCTGTTATTTTGCATGAGGGGATTTCATCTTTTTTACTGATCACCATGACTTCAGTCTTCCTGCTGTTTAGTTCCAACCCCTCACCTTTCCTTTCTATTTCTAGTGTATTCACAAGGTTTTGTAGGTCCCATTCATTTTCTGCAATTAGCATGGTTCATCTGCGTATCGAATGTTGTTTATCATTTTCCCTCCAAACCTTTAATCCAGGGTCTTCCTCTAGGTTTCTCATGTTTTCGCTGTAAAGTGAAAACAGATATGGTGACAAAACACAACTTTGTCTGACTCCTCTTGATGTTTTGGAAAGAGCTTACATCGTTTTCTATTCTCATTGCAGCTGTTTGTTCCCAATACATATTTCTGATTATTCGTAGATCTTTTCCATCAATATTGAGTCTTTATAGTTGGTTGATCAATTCTTCATGTTTTATCCGATCGAAAGCCTTGGTATAATCAACAAAGCATAAATATAAATCCTTATTCATCTCAATTGACCTCTCAGGGCTTCAATCATCTCTGTAGTAATGTTGTCTGGTCCTGGGGCTTTTTGTGGTTTTATCTTTTTCAGTGCTGCTCTCTTCATCTTTCATTATGGGTGGTCCTTCAAAGTTCTTTCTGATAATGTGTTCTTCGTTTCTGTCATCTTCAAAAAGGTCTTTAACGTACTGTCCCCATCTGTCTAATATTTTGCCTTTTTCCATGATAAGCGTACCATTTTTCGATTTTAAGCAACAGTTGATGTGCATGTATTTTTCCTGTGGACAATTTCTTCTATTTGTCTTTACATACCCTATGATCCGTTTTGTGTCGGTCTTCTATTTCTTTGCATTTTGTTTTCAGCCAAGCTTCCTTAGCTTCATTGCACCTATACCTGATTTCTTTGTTCATCTTCCTGTATATCTCCTCGTTTCTCTTTGCCTTCCTCCGTTCCTCCATCAAGCCTAAAATTTCTTTTGTCATCCAGTTCTTTACTGCTTTTCTATCTACTTTAGGGATTCCTTCACAAGCTTCATCTATGTCTGACCCTCTTTTGATGTTTTGGAAAGAGCTTATATTGTTTTCTATTCTCATTGCAGCTGTTTGTTCCCAGTACATATTCCTGATTATTCGTAGATCTTTTCCATCAACATTGAGTCTCTCCAGTTGGTTGATCAATTCTTCATGTCGTACCCTATCGAAAGCCTTGGTATAGTCAACAAAGCATAAATACAAATCCTTATTCATCTCAATTGACCTCTCTATGATAGTTCTTAGGATGTATATGGCATTTTGCATTATTCATAATTATTATCGTTATTAAGCAAGTTCCGCATTACCCATTGTTATTATCACTATTAAGCAAGTTCTGCACTATTATTATCACTATTAGGCAAGTTCTGTACTATCCATTGTTATTATCACTATTAGGCAAGTTCTGTACTATCCATTGTTATTATCACTATTAGGCAAGTTCTGTACTATCCATTGTTATTATCACTATTAGGCAAGTTCTGCACTATCCATTGTTATTACCACTATTAGGCAAGTTCTGTACTATCCACTGTTATTACAACTATTAGGCAAGTTCTGTACTATCCATTGTTATTATCACTATTAGGCAAGTTCTGCACTATCCATTGTTATTATCACTATTAGGCAAGTTCTGTACTATCCACTGTTATTACAACTATTAGGCAAGTTCTGTACTATCCATTATTATTATCACTATTAGGCAAGTTCTGTACTATCCATTGTTATTATCACTATTAGGCAAGTTCTGTACCATCCACTGTTATTATCACTATTAGGCAAGTTCTGTACTATCCATTGTTATTATCACTATTAGGCAAGTTCTGTACTATCCATTGTTATTATCACTATTAGGCAAGTTCTGTACTATCCATTGTTATTATCACTATTAGGCAAGTTCTGTACTATCCATTGTTATTATCACTATTAGGCAAGTTCTGTACTATCCATTGTTATTATCACTATTAGGCAAGTTCTGTACTATCCATTGTTTATCACTATTAGGCAAGTTCTGCACTATCCATTGTTTATCACTATTAGGCAAGTTCTGCACTATCCATTGTTTATCACTATTAGGCAAGTTCTGTACTATCCATTGTTATTATCACTATTAGGCAAGTTCTGTACTATCCATTGTTTATCACTATTAGGCAAGTTCTGCACTATCCATTGTTATTACCACTATTAAGCAAGTTCTGTACTATCCACTGTTATTATCACTATTAGGCAAGTTCTGTACTATCCACTGTTATTACCACTATTAAGCACGTTCTGTACTATCCATTGTTTATCACTATTAGGCAAGTTCTGTACTATCCACTGTTATTACCACTATTAAGCACGTTCTGTACTATCCATTGTTTATCACTATTAGGCAAGTTCTGTACTATCCATTGTTATTACCACTATTAAGCAAGTTCTGTACTATCCATTGTTATTATCACTATTAGGCAAGTTCTGTACTATCCATTGTTTATCACTATTAGGCAAGTTCTGCACTATCCATTGTTATTACCACTATTAAGCAAGTTCTGTACTATCCATTGTTTATCACTATTAGGCAAGTTCTGTACTATCCATTGTTTATCTCTATTAGGCAAGTTCTGTACTATCCATTATTACCACTATTAGGCAAGTTCTGTACTATCCATTGTTATTACCACTATAAAGCAAGTTCTGTACTATCCACTGTTATTACCACTATAAAGCAAGTTCTGTACTATCCACTGTTATTATCACTATAAAGCAAGTTCTGTACTATCCACTGTTATTATCACTATAAAGCAAGTTCTGTACTATCCACTGTTATTATCACTATAAAGCAAGTTCTGTACTATCCACTGTTATTATCACTATTAGGCAAGTTCTGTACTATCCATTGTTATTACCACTATAATGCAAGTTCTGTAGCCTACTATCCACTGTTATTACCACTATAAAGCAAGTTCTGTACTATCCACTGTTATTATCACTATAAAGCAAGTTCTGTACTATCCACTGTTATTACCACTATAAAGCAAGTTCTGTACTATCCACTGTTATTATCACTATAAAGCAAGTTCTGTACTATCCACTGTTATTACCACTATAAAGCAAGTTCTGTACTATCCACTGTTATTATCACTATAAAGCAAGTTCTGTACTATCCACTGTTATTACCACTATTAAGCAAGTTCTGCACTATCCATTGTTATTACCACTATTAAGCAAGTTCTGCACTATCCATTGTTATTACCACTATTAAGCAAGTTCTGTAGCCTACTATCCATTGTTATTATTATTATTATTATTATTATGAACATTTAGTATGCCTAATCAAATTAATGCCCTAGGCGTTTACAATGGCAAAACATATAACCAGAATCACAAGCACACACACACACGCCCACAGAAGCACCCACGCACACACACACACACACACACAAACACACACACAGCATGACATGCAAATACAATGACACATTGACACTAAGACACTATAATGTCACCATTACATTACATGGGGGGAAGGGGGCAGAGATTACCAGTTTTGGGAAACAGGTGAGTTTTGAGGGAGCGTTTGAATGTGGACAGAGAGGGTGAGTATCTAAGAGAGCGAGGTAACTGATTCCAGATGGTTGGAGCTTGATAGGAAAAAGAACGCTGCCCAAACCTTTTAGTGCGGACTATGGGGATACTATAGAGACGGGTATCAGATGAGGACCGCAAAGCTCGAGATGGCGTGTAGAGATGTAACAGATGGGTGAGATACTCAGGACAGGAAGACTCAATAGATTTGAAGCAGAGGCAGGCAATCTTGTAGGATATTCTTTGCTGAACAGGGAGCCAGTGGAGAGAACAGAGCAATGGCGTAACATGGTTAAATTTTGAAGAGCGGAAGATGAGACGGGCAGCATGATTTTGAACTTTCTGAAGTTTGTTAATGAGATGAGAGGGGGAACCAGAAAAAAGAGCATTACAGTAATCGAGACGGGATAGAACAAATGCACAGACAAGAGCCTTTGTCGTGTCTTCTGAGAGGAGGTGGCGGATAGAAGCAATTCGGCGGAGTTCAAGAAAACAAGTCCGACAGACGTTGCTCACATGCTGGTGGAAGGACAGGGTTTGATCAAGAGTTACACCAAGGTTACGGGCAAAATGGGAGAGAGGGATAGATGAGTCAACAAGTGTGACAGAGGTTGGAAGAGAGGGGTGATTTTGGAGTTTGGGTGGGGTGATCAAGATCAATTCGGATTTCTCTTCATTTAATTTCAGTTTGTTATCAGTCATCCAATCCTTCAGGTCAGCTACACAAGATTGGGTTTTCTGGATCATGATGGGAAGGTCAGGGAGAGGCCCAGAGACATACAGCTGATTGTCATCCGAGAAAGAATGATGCTGAAGCAGGTGTTCTTGGACAATAGAGGAGACAGGGTAGGTGTAGAGAATGAAAAGTAGGCCCAGAACAGATCCTTGTGGCACTCCGTAAGTCAGACAGGAAGGATTAGAAGAAAGACCATTGACAGAAACTACTTGCAGACGATTGGTGATTAAGAATGAAACCAGTTCAAGACAGTATCATGGAGCCCAAAAGAGTGATGTAGACGGGAGAGAAGGATAGAGTGGTCAATAGTGTCAAAGGCAGCAGATAGGTCCAAGAGAGTCAAAAGTGATACGTTGTTAGAGTCGAGAGTAGTCAGTAGGTCGTTGCAGATTTTGAGAAGAGCAGTTTCGGTACTATGTCCAGAACGGTAAGCAGACTGAAGGGAATAGACAAGGTTATTGGAATGAAGGTGGTTTAACAGCTGGTCAAGAACAACTTTCTCTAAGACCTTGGAGAGAAAAGGAAGATTTGACACAGGTCTATAGTTTTTCAAATTCTCAGGGTCAAGAGTCGTCTTTTTTAGAAGAGGTCTTACAATTGCTGACTTGAAAGAAGAAGGAAAGGAGCCAGTTGAGAGGGAATGGTTAATGATATTGGTGATGTGAGGGAGAAGAGTATCGAGACAATGGGTGAGAAAAGAAGCTGGCAATGGGTCGAGTTCACAGGTTTTAATGCCAGATTTCATGATGATTTTCTTAACAAAGTCCTCAGAAACGGGTTGGAAGAAAGTAAGGGGGATTCCAGAGAAAGGGGGTTCAGGAAATGTAGCATGAGTGTTCGTCGTGGAATCGAGAGAAAGCCTGAGGTTAGCAATCTTGTTGAAAAAATAGTCAGAGAAAGCCTGTGGAAGATCAGAAGGTGGCAGGTGAGATGGAAGAGGAGAAGAGCCAGTTTTGCCAAGAAGAGTATTAGTTATATTATGCAGTTGTTTGGAAGTGGAACAGGCAAGAATTTTAGCATTGTAATAGGCTGATTTAGAGGCATCTACGAGGCTATTGACAATTTTGTTGGCAGTTTGAAAAATTTGCTTATGAACAGTCAGACTAGACTTGAGCCACTGTCTCTCGGCTCTGCGCCTTTCACACTTGGCCGCTTGCAGCTGAGGCCCAATGGAGGAGAACCAAGGTGATGGTGGCCTCTTGGAAACAAGGCGGCCACAGGCAGGAGCGAACCGATCCAGGAGCCCAAGGAGAAGGGAGTTGAGGTCATCAGGTGTGGTTGGCGGGGAAGCAGATAAGAGAGACTGAAGGTCAGCCTCAAAGACAGTCATGTCCACTGCAGAAAGGTGTCTGGCTTGAATGTACGTTTTGCGGGGTGGAGGGCGGGAAAAATGAAGATCAGCAACAAGGCAGACATGGTCAGATGGGAGGGTGTGGTCGATGATGATGGAACTCACCATGGTCTGGTCAGTCCTGTGGATTATATTATCCAATGTGTGCCCACGAATGTGAGTGGGAGCGTGGACGCACTGAACCAGGCCGTAGCAGTCCAGGAAATCGATGACTTTGGAGGTGGTGGGTTCGGAGGGGCGATCAAAATGAATGTTAAAGTCACCAGCGATGATGTAGGAACCATGGAGGGAGTTACAGTAGGACAGCAGATCCGGGAATTCGTCAATGAAGTTGGAGTTATTACCACTATTAAGCAAGTTCTGTAGCCTACTATCCATTGTTATTACCACTATTAAGCACGTTCTGTAGCCTACTATCCATTGTTATTACCACTATTAAGCAAGTTCTGTAGCCTACTATCCATTGTTATTACCACTATTAAGCAAGTTCTGCACTATCCATTGTTATTACCACTATTAAGCAAGTTCTGCGCTATCCACTGTTATTACCACTATTAAGCACGTTCTACGTGGTATCTATTTTCTGTTACACAGGGGTCATGGTTCAACCCTTGTACCCTTCCCCTCCCCCTCCTGCCCACGATGGGCCACCCATTTTCACATGGCCTCACTAGGTCAGATGGTCAAAGCATCAAGGTGATAATGCAGGTGTCATGGGTCCAACCCTCAGGAGAATCACAAGTTTGTTTTTGTTTTGTTTTTCCACTTGGGCCAGTTGGTTCTTTAGTGAGAGCTGTGGACTCAAGATCATCATCATCATCATCATCAGGTGCCCTGCCGCATGGCGTTGGCGACTATGGACTTCCAACCATCTCTCTCTCTCGTTGCCCCCAGCATCTCCCCCACCCTCCTCATCCCTAGCCACTCCGCGAGTCCGTCCAGCATTCTCTCCCTGGGTCTACCTGGTCCTCTCTTTCCCTCCAGCTTTCCCGTTGTGACCAGGTGCTCCAAATCCCCCTTCCCCATAAAATGGCCTATAAATGTTGCTTGTCTTTTCCTAATCTTCCTTATGAGTGATCTACTTGTGTCTGCCTCCATCAAGACTGTCTAGTTTGTTTTCTTTGCTGTCCATGGAACTCTCAACATTCTTCTGAGAAACCACATCTCGGCTGCCTCAATCTTGCTCTGGCTTTGCTTGCTGACTGTCCATGCCTCGCATCCGTACAACAGTATTGGTTCTATATAACATTGAAGGACTCTCTTTCTGATGTTAATTGATAGGGCATTTGTTGGTAAGAATGCTGGACTCAAGATGTGTTATCTGAAGTTCAATCCCGGCCCACAAACCAGTCTGTTCATTGCCCGTGTTAACATTACCATCTTTTGTGTGGTGTCAGCTTAACCCTTTGACTCCCACACCCCATTCACCAACTGCAAAAACTTAACCCTTTGACTCCCTCACCCTCTCCACCAGCTTCCTGCAGGAAGTGTGGAGGGTGAGGAGTAAAGGGTTAAGTTTTTTGCTTCGTTAGCATGGTTGACAATGCAAGATGCTGGTGGACAGGGTGTGGGAGTGAAAGGGTTAAGTGTTTCACAGACCTCCGTCCCCTCCCCACTTCCAGACTTTGCCAGCAGATAGAGTTTTGTGCAGACTCAGTCAGAGAGTCAGCCAGATAACTGTTGGTAGATTTGGGTGGAGCATGTGAGGAATTGTCCAAGTGTGGTGAATCTTTTTTCGAACATTGTAAGAAAAATCAAAGCTTTTTGACACAATTCCCACCACAGCATCTGACTACAGCATGCACTTCTGCCAGACAAATGGGAAACAGTTAGTAGGCGATGAACCTGCAGATGTAAAGTTAAAATGACAATACTTTTAGCCTGCTGTTGACATTTATTTTTTCACTTTTGTTCCTGTCTTTAACCCTTTGACTCCCGTACCCTGTCCACCAGCAGCCTTCATTGTCAACCATGCTAGCAAAGCAAAATCTTAACCCTTTGACTCCCTCACCCTCTCCACCAGCTTCCTGCAGGAAGCTGGTGGACAGGGTGAGGGAGTCAAAGGGTTAAGTTTTTGCAGTCGGTAGACAGGGTGCAGGAGTCAAAGGATTGAGCATGAAATGGGCAACGTTCTGAACACGACCTATGACACGAAAAAGGTTTTCTGAAGTCAGTCAAAAACTGCAAAGTCAAACAGACAGGCAGGCAGAGGATTCACAGAGACAGATAATGATAATGATGCTAATACTTTATTTTCCAAACGCAGAAGTTATTACCTAAATGCTTCTTTTTTTTCAAACTTACTGTTGTTTGTATGGTGGGTGTTTTCATGTGTCCATAAGCCAGTCACTGACTTGACTTACAGATCCATAACGGGCATATTTGATGTTCCGCATGCCTATACATATGTGGGGAGTTTAGGCAGTGACAGATCTGCACACACTGTGACCTACGAGGTGGAGGGATGGAGGTGACTCAGCGAATTAGATCCAGGACTTTCCAACTGAAAGTCAAATGTTTACCCACTTGACTCACACGCCTGTCAACAGACAGACAAACTGACCGCAACTCTGAACAAAACGTTTTATTTGTCCATCAGCATACATTCAGTGCCATGGACAGTTACTGATCTCTGTCCCAAACTATGGAAATCCTATGACACCAAAATACCAAACATCAAAAGCTATAATGGAAGAAAATATAATTCAGATGTTAAAATCGCAAACTGCCTTACAGAAATTGGACTGTTTCTACTTGTAGTTTTCACAGAACTAAACCTCCACTGGTATGACAAATTATGCAGATAAAAAGTACTAAATAAAAAACAAACACAAAAACTGGTCTCCTTTGCCCAGACAGAAAACCATCACATGTGAAATATAGCCCTACAAGTAGACCTATCCATCAAATTTTCGGGAAAAAAAAAAAGATAATAGGCCAACAAATAAGCAGAAGGGAAAAAAAACACGAAAGTACAATGAAAAATTAAAAACAACATATCTCCTCCTGCCCCCTCCCCGTCCCCCCCCCCCCCCCCTCCCCCAAAGCGATTTGCATGATTCAGATCGCATCACAGCCAACTGTACCGCTTAAAATTTCGCAGTATTTCTTTTCACAGCATTCACATGACAACTGGTAGTTTTCCTAACACAATATGGCAGTCACAGTGTAACTCAAGGCAAATAAATATTCTCTGTTTTTTTACATGTGTAGCATACAGATACATACATTCACAGAAATACATCTGCTGCAATTGGTGTCATTTATGTTAAGCAATATAACATAATTCATATGCCTTAAATCAAATCCCAACAAAATGTGCATGGTAAGAATACATTTCATACAGAAAAAAGATCAATAAGAAAACTAAAACAAACAGAAACTGATAAATAAGAATACTATCAACCATCAGAAGAACAAAACAGCCTTGAAAACAAGCAAGCAAGCAAGCAAGCAAACATACAAGGCAAGGCGTTTAACAATCATACTATCATCACCGCAAGCAAGCAAACATACAAGGCAAGGCGTTTAACAATCATACTATCATCACCAACACAGGACATATTTATTCAATTTACTTTCAACAATTTATGTTCAATGGAGGATCCTTTAACATCTTATCTCAAATATTATTGTATTTACTCATAATCACTTTCTTAGTTCTCAAAGAATTTAACATTTATAGCCTAAACAGTTTACACTAGTATAAACAAGACTTTATTTGTTGAAATGCATGAGATACCAGCTTAACAACAATACACTATGAGCAGAGCACCAAGCCATGGCTTAGCCAGTCTAGTTTACAGCCATATTTTAGACTAGAAAAAACGAAAAAAGAATAAGGACGCATATTTAATACAACAGGACAAGACAGGCGCAAATTTTCGGCCAACGGCCTTTGTCAAGCGTAAGATCACAAACAAACACAAGATACAAAAATTAGGAGAAAAAGACTGAAACTTCCCTGCTGCTGTGTCCAGTTTATGTTACGTAATTTGTTGTATGATGCCACGTTTACATCAAACCTTCATTTTCATCTTCTCTAACTTTTGTAGGCCTATCTGGTGTTTGTTTGTGATCTTACGCTTGACAAAAGGCTAGTTGTATTAGATACACGTTCTTATTCTTTTTGCGTGTTTTTTTCTGGTTCCTGTTTGCTTGAACATGGGCAGTCACACTTGCTTTGGATTTCATATTTCAGACTGCCTAGTTTACAACTATATTTTAACCTTCCCAGTTACCAATCTTATTTTAGCCTGCCTAGTTCACAATCATATTTTAGCCTGGCCAGTTTACAATCATATTTTAGCCTGGCCAGTTTACAATCATATTTTAGCCTGGCCAGTCTACAATCATATTTTAGCCTGGCCAGTTTACAATCATATTTTAGCCTGGCCAGTTTACAATCATATTTTAGCCTGGCCAGTTTACAATCATATTTTAGCCTGGCCAGTCTACAATCATATTTTAGCCTGCCTAGTTCACAATCATATTTTAGCCTGGCCAGTCTACAATCATATTTTAGCCTGCCTAGTTCACAATCATATTTTAGCCTGGCCAGTTTACAATCATATTTTAGCCTGGCCAGTTTACAATCATATTTTAGCCTGGCCAGTTTACAATCATATTTTAGCCTGGCCAGTCTACAATCATATTTTCGCCTGGCCAGTTTACAATCATATTTTAGCCTGGCCAGTTTACAATCATATTTTAGCCTGGCCAGTTTACAATCATATTTTCGCCTGGCCAGTTTACAATCCTATTTTAGCTGGCCAGTTTACAATCCTATTTTCGCCTGGCCAGTTTACAATCACTTCTATATCTCTCTGTTTCTTTCATTGTCAGTAACTACACTTCTCTCACTGTCACATGATCAAGAAGATGAATAAGCACAGCTCAACTCTTGCCACAAAGTACTTTTCAATGCTATGCTAGAGGTTTGCATGAACAAAAACGGTAGCTTAGACATCTGCAGAATACACACACACACACACACACGCACACACACACACACACACACACGTGCCCTCATGCACACAGATATATACAGACAGACATACATACACATACAAGCATATGTGCACATACATCTCACAGAAAACAATCCATGCAGTCCCTTTCTCCTGACCACATCAGCCCTATCCTCTCCTTCTCTCTCTGCTCCCCCCCCCCCCCCCCCCTTTCTCTGTGTGTGCATTATCTCCCATTATCTAAACCATTTGCGACCAGGCCAGTTTATTACATACTTCACTTTATAAACTGGATGCGCTTTCATCTTGAAACAAAAAAAAAATAACCCACAAGTTTCAAATCAAAATATAAACAAGCAAACATCCAAATCTTACAGCCAACAACATGCTGCTAATAAAGTATTTATTAATCATATAATATTGGTGGGTTTTGTGAATCATTATCACACATTAACAATTATAATTAACAATTAACAATTTTAACTCCCCATCCCATCCAAAATTCATATGTATTATACCAACTTCAACAATATATGAAATGGGTACACGAAAGAAAAAAAAGACATTAAACGAGCATTCCAGTTACCCAAAACTAACCCAACAACCCAAGTGACAATATGGCACATTAAATGTAGACTGTACCCCTCCTTTCAAACACAAATTCTACATCCTTAACCCCATGACTACCACCAATGTAAAAATTACAAAGCTCTCAAAGCCTTTTGTGATGCTAATAAACATAGAATTAATGGAGGTAGTTTGACACACGTTTCAGTTTCATGTAAATGGGAGAGAAACACTCACTGATGTCGTCAGTCTGTTGGTTTCCCTTGTATGACTTCTTGTTCTTTGCAACTCTCACCAAACTGCTTTTATTTTTCTGAGAATCGAAACTTGAGTATCAGCAAAATGGCACGTTTTTAACCTTTGAAACATGTAAGTTGATTCAAGAAATTATGACTGTAGGATGATTCAGAAGACAATTCTGACACAAGACGGAAGTTGAAAACAGCAGTAATTACCTGCCGGTGGTGTGAAATGTGATCCATACTGAGCAGACACAAAAAGTATTAATCATACAAGCACATGACCAAGGGTTTGTGGCTGCAGGCAATTCTGTTAGCCAGCCAACACCTTCGAAGTGTTGAAGTATACATTCCTGATACTATAAAAATCAATTACCACTTCCAGGTAGTAGTATAACAAGCGGTAAGGGGGAAAACTAGAAAGATGGAGGGGGTGGGGTAGAGGTATGGCAGCAGCTGACGACATGACTGGGTCAAACTACTTTGTGCACATAGGCTGCTTCTCTTTGTGGCTCGTCAGCTGTCAGTGATCTGTCGGCTGGCAGTCATTCACAATCTGAATACTTTTAGATTCTGTCAGGAGGGCCATGTTTCCTATTTTTTTCCTTAATGTTTTGTTTCTATGTGACGGTTATGAGTTTTTTTGTGGGAATTTTCACAAAATATTATAAGAATGTAGTAACTTCAGGTCATTACTACATAAATCATAAGAAAATACAAAATATTTTGTCATACCTAATGCATCATTCTGTGCAATTTCATGCAAAAGATTCCCACAAATATGGAAGCAACAGCCGTTTTAGTGTAGGCCCCTACATGATAGTGATGCAACATTTTTCCTCGGTAGGCCTATATGGAAAACACCAGATGTCAAAACAAGTTGGCAGTCAATGGGTTAAATACAAGCAGCACAAACACTCCTTTCAGAAGCACGCATACAATAACATACACTAATACATGATAATACTAACATACTGACCAACAGAAATACCAAAGGAAATAAGAGGGAAGCAGGGAGAATTTTTAAATATCAACTAAGTAACATAACTCTTGAGAGTCACGGAGTTATCTCCCATGTAGAATTTCTCACTTTATGCTTTGTGGCTGCGTCTATGCTTGCTGAATGGGTAGCGCAAACTGTGTTGGGTTTGAGAAATTCTACATGGGAGATAACTCCATGACTCTCAAGAGTTATGTTATGTTGATACTGACCAACAATCATAAATACATGTATTTTTTTGGAGAGGAAGGGGCACAGGCTGTTTGGTTCTATCGGCAGAGCTGTGAACTCGAGATCTGGTATCTTAACCCTTGACTCCCGCACCCTATCCATCAACTGCGAAAACTCAACCCTTTGACTCCCTCATCCTATCCACCAACTTCCTGCAGGAAGCTGGCGGATAGGGTGAGGAAATTTACGGGTTACATTGTTGCTTTGCTAGCATGGTTGGCAATGCAGGATGCTAATGGACAGGGTGCGGGAGTCAGAGGGTTAACTTCAATGTCACTACACCATCAAACTATTGTCTGTGCCCAATAAATGTTTGCATCATTCTAGTGGTGTCAATGTTTCATAGGTCTCATCTCTGTGGTGTCACTAGGTTCCTAGGTCCCTACTTTGGTGGTGTCAGCTAGGTTCCAAGCCCTCATCATTGTGGTGTCGCTTAGCGTTTCACAGTCCTCATCATTCTGTGGTGTCGCTTAGTGTTCACAGTCCTATATTTGGTGGTTCAGCTAGAGTTCCATAGGTCCCTCATCATTCTGGTGGTGTCAGCTTAGTGTTCATAGGTCCTTCATCATTCTGGTTCGGCTTAGTTTCACAGTCCTCATCATTCTGGGGTGTTAGTGTTCAGCCTCATCATTCTGTGTGTCAGTGTTTTCACAGGTCCTCATCATTCTGTGTGCAGTTAGTGTTCCTGTCCTCATCATTCTGGTGTGTCAGCTTAGTGTTTCTAGGTCCTCATCATTTGGTGGTGTCAGCTTAGTGTTCATAGGTCCCTCATCATTCTGGTGGTGTCAGCTTAGTGTTCCACAGGTCCCTCATCATTCTGGTGGTGTCAGCTTAGTGTTTCAAGGTCCCTCATCATTCTGGTGGTGTCAGCTTAGTGTTTCACAGGTCCCTCATCATTCTGGTGGTGTCGGCTTAGTGTTTCATAGGTCCCTCATCACTCTGGTGTGTCAGCTTGGTCACATCCTCATCATTCCTGGTGGTCAGCTTGTGTTCAGTCTCATCATCTGGTGTGCAGCTAGTGTTCCACAGGTCCTCATCATTGTGTGTGTATGTTTCAAGGTCCTCATCATTTGGTGTCAGCTAGTGTTTCACGGTCTCATCATCTGTGGGTCAGCTTAGTTCATGGTCCCACCGCTGCATTTCCGCCATTTCACCTTATTCGAGCCAGCATCGCGCGTGTGTATTTAGCCAGGCAGGTCGACCAAAGTCCGTCAGTGTAGCGCATCTTTGTGTTTCATTGGTCCCTCATCATTCTGGTGGTATCAGCTTAACTTTTTCACATCGTAACGCTAGCCTGCTAGCGTTCTCGCAGAAAACTGCAGGCGCCGGAATGCTAGGGGTATAGCGTTCAGCAAGCTCGCCGCTGACAATGTAACGCTAGGATTCTAGCGTCTTGCGTTAGAAAATTCCTACGTGAAGCCAGTTACAGTCTAAGGGAAAAAACCCTCTATTATAGTATCAAGTAACCATTTCTAAATACTGTGAGAGTGATTTCCCGAGTAAAAAGTCTATTTGAAGAATTTTTTGGGCACGAGAACAACGTCACCTGAACCGCGTGCTTCACTGAAACAAAGGCAAAATGGAGCGCCCTGCGAATGCGCGATGTCACTGTTCGCTCAGGATTGTGGAATTTTTGTAGTGTGTGTGTACTTTTCTGAGCTTCTGATCAGATGATACAAGTCATGGAGAATTGCTGAGTCTCTTTTTTCTGTTTTGTTTACATCTGCTGAATGGACGAAATGCTTGTCTGAAATGCTCCTCAACCATGATATTTCATTGCACAAATAACCTCAAAGCATGTCTGAACAAACCTTATACTGTAAATATCCTAAAACAGGATTAAATTACCTTTCTAACATACCCTACATGTTGATGTTAGTCATTTGGGGCGCCTGTGAAAATTAATTCAAAGTGGCCTAAAAATGCACGTTTCCAAGGAAGTAGTCGGTGGCAGCTGCAGGGAAGTAGGTCAAATAGCCAGCTGACGATGCCAAAGTGTTAATGTTTCATAGGTCTCTCATCATTCTGGTGGTGTCAGCTTAGTGTTTCATAGGTCCCTCACCCCTGCCCCCATATCAACTCTGCCATCGCACAGGGTTTTGCACAGACTCTAGCAGTCTACCAGATAATTGCTGGCAGATTTGGGTGGAGCACATCTGAAATTGTCAGAATACAACGAATCTCTCTTGAACAAATTCCAAACTCCAAACATACATACAAGTATACACACACATACCATACTTATAATACATACTAAACATACAAATATACACATACATACCATACTTATAATACATACATAAAATACAAGTATACACATACATACATCTTATAATACATACATACATACAAGTACCATAGGCTACATACCCTACTTTATAATACATACATACATACAAGTATACACACATACATACCATAGTACTTAAATACATACATACATGCAAGTATACACATACATACCATACTTATCATACATACATACATAAGTAAATAATTAAACACCAATGATAATGCATCCTATTCTACATGTATACTGCCCATACATATAAACAAACAAAAGCCATTAAATATAAATAAATAAATAAATAAATAGGCCTACCCCTTTCGACATATAAATGCCAAAACTGGTGAATATTGCCCATACACACATACCAAGTATTTCTAAGCAAAATAAAAAACAGAAGAAAGAAAGAAAGAAAGAAAGAAAAATAAAACAATGACAAAATAAATGCCAGCATAAAACATCACCCTCCCTGAAACACACACACACACACAGGAGAAGTATGTGCACATACACATACACACACATGCACACGTGCATACACACACACACACACACGCACACACACACACAGAGACACACACCAAACCCCACTTCCAACCCCAGAAAATGTTTTCCATGAGAGCTTTGTGCAGTTAACCCTTTGACTCCCGCACCCTACCCATCAACTGCAAAAACTTAACCCTTTGGCTCCCTCACCTTATCCACCAGCTTCCTGCAGAAAGCTGGTGGATAGTGTGAGGGAGTCAAAGGTTTAAGTTTTTGCTTTGTTAGCATGGTTGACAATACAGGATACTGATGGGCAGGTCTGGGAATCAAAAGGTTAAAAGGTGACAAACACATCCAAAACAATGTGCAGATAAAGGCAGGGCTTAAAACAGGAGGAGGAAAAAAAAACCACTGGAACTGGGGGGGTCCAGGGGCACGCTCCCCCGGGAAAATTTTTTAAAAAACAAGTGTAAATCTATGCCATTTCGCGCTTTCTGGACATAATTTCAAGAGATATTTAGTGTATAAAAATTGCTGTAAACACATAATTATTACAGGAAGATATATTTTGTTTTTTCCAAGAAGTCCGACCGGAAACTTCTTTGAAGAAAAATCAGGGGCCATAACTTGCGCGCTGTTGCTATGAACACTTGCAAGCCGATCATGGATGCCTTGCTCCTTTCGTTTTTTTGTTTGTTTGTTTGTTTGTTTTTTTTGACAAACCGAAATCGCGGAATTCCACCCAGACGCGGAACATTTTAAGCCCTGTATAGGCCTACCGATTTACTACACTCTTTATGACAACCTACCAGCAGCCTGACTGAAGTTCACACATATCTTTTGTGAAAAACTTAAGAACTTTTACTTTTTGAAAAAGGCTGCAATGCTGTTTTGATGTTTTCTTCATATGGACAGGGAGTGTGGGAGTAGGCTGACTGGTATATGCATCATTTGAACACGGTACTGGCATATGCATCATTTGAACACAGTACCTTTTTAACCCTTTGACTCCTGCACCCTACCCACCAACTGCAAAAACTTAACTCTTTGATTTCCTCACCCTTTCCACCAGCTTCCAGGAAGCTGGTGGATAGGGTGAGGGAATCAAAGGGTTAAGTTTTTTCTTTGCTAGCATGGTTGGTGATGCAGTGTGCTGGTGGACAGCGTGCAGGAGTCAAAGGGTTAAAATTCTAGATCAGTAGGGTGTGAGTAGGCTGACTGCCATACGTATTATTTGAACAAGGTAGGCCTACCTCTTTAAAATTCCTGATCAGTAGAGATATGACTTCTTTTTTTTTTCTTTTTTTTTTCTTTCTGAGAAACAGGGATCTTGCTTTTTTTTTTTTTTTTTTAGGAGGAAACTTGATCGGTTTCCGCTGAAAATAGCAGATCCCAGGAGAATTCACATGCCTGATCATGTCACTGGCATATACAGCAGCATCAAAGATTTTCCACACCAATCAACCCCAGGCATGTTTCAAGGCCTTGAGGTCGATGACTCAGGAAGCCCATCACACACAGCAGCGTTGGTTTCTTCTGTTGCGGTTTCCCTAACAAGGCTTTTCTTTTCAGGACTGGGTTGTTAGCCCTGCGCCCAACTCCCAACTGAAGGACCAGACTTTTGTCAAGCCTCCATCCTTCAACCTGGCTGGTTTAGGTGGCACCGCTAGTAGCCAAAAAGACCATCAGCATAGCTGAGTGGGTCCATGAAGTACACAAGCCCCTGACTACATAACTCTAGGTGGGAACTGCTGAGGCAGGTAAAACAGTGATGAAACAGAAAATCACAAAAAGATTATTTGCTTAAATCATCACAGAATTAGTTTACTACTATTTAATGAAGACTATAATGACTCATAGTCTCCACCACCATCTCCTTTCGAATTTCCCAGGAAAGCTTCCAAGTTTTCTAGATCTTCCTCATCCTCCAAACATACTCCGCCTCCTTCTTCCTTCTTCTTTTTCTTTTTCTTCTTCTCTTTTTTCCTCTCACTCTCTCCATCTTTTGTTTTCTCTTTGTCTTTCTTCTTCTTTTTCTTTGAGCTGCTGGATTTTTCTTCACTCTGCAACAGAAGATGTCATTATGTGAATTCAAAAAATTGGCAAGAATCTTTGGGGAAGGCCGGACAGCAGAAGGTGCTCAGAGGACAAAACCCCAGCAAACAAGTGTTTAGGCCCTTCTCTCAAGACAAGATGTAAATACAAAATAAACAGATAAAATAACACAGTAAGGTTAGCATCATGAATAAAACTACGGTAAGCTGTTTTCAGAAGCCAAACTGGCAGGAGTATAATGTGATTCCAGTCAGACAATCTCACACTGCTCTGCTCTTAACCCTTTGTCTCCCGAACTCTGTCCACCAGCATCCTGTAAAGTCAACCGTGCTAACAAAACAAAAACTTAACCCTTTGATTCCCTTGCCCTATCCACTAGCTTCCTGCAGTAAGCTGGTGGATACGGTGAGGAAATCAAAGAGTTAAGTTTTTGCAGTTGGTGGATAGGGTGTGGGAGTCAAAGGGTTAATCCTGATTTTCAATAGAAGAAATAAATAATTAAAGATCTCTCAAAAACAGTTCTGCTGAGAGTGGGGTTCAAGAACCTATTGAGTTTTGTTTTTTGCCTTTTTTCCCCCAAGCTTCTTTTTTATTGTTCACACTGTGCAGGCTGTATGTTGCCACACAGTCTGCATATTCTGTCTTCAATGGGTGTGCATGCAGGAACTTTCCTTGACTCTCTAATTCACCAGACAAAGAAAACCTTACAGGATCTTTAACCCCTTGACTCCCACACCCTGTCCACCAGCATCCTGCATTATCAACCAGCTAGCAAAGCAAATACTTAACCCTTTGACTCCCTCACCCTATCCACCAACTTCCTGAAAAAAGCTGGTGGATAGGGTGAGGGAGTCAAAGGATTCAGTTTCTGCAGCTAGTGGAGACGGTGCGGTAGTCAAAGGGTTAATGTGCATATTTGAAGTTCTGAGTGCATATACGCATAACAGTGGTTTAGGCACTAACCAATCTGTACACATGTAGACCTGGGAGATCCAGAAAAAAAACTTGCACCCCTAACCCACCAGGCAGGAAATACCCAAGTAGTAGTGAACCCCAGATATTCCAACTGGAAGTCAAACATCTAACCCACTTGACTAAAATGCCCATCACGGTTTTGCTTGTTTGCTTTGTTTTTTGCTTGTTTGTTTTTTAAGAAAGCAAACACTACAAGTTAAGAAAACAGAAAAAGATGAAAGGGAAAAAAAAAAAAAGGAAAAGGTCCATGAAAGAAATAGACAGGCATGGGAATTTACGTGGAAAATTTTTTTTTTTTTTTTTGCCAAAGAAAATCTAAACTAGCCACCAGTGTTTTTCAAAGGTTTGAAAAAATCTGTAAATATTTAAAAAATCATATAAAAAACAAACAAAAAACACTCTTTAGCAGCATTGTGTGTGTGAATACTGATAGTATGCGTCTCCATACGCAGCCACTATCTCCAAACATTTCACCATGGTTGACTATGCATGAGGACAACATGTCTGACAATGCAGTGAACTTGTAAAAGACTGCTGTGGAAAAATTCTAGCAAATACATTGAATAATATAGCCTGCTCATGAGTTACTGAGCTTTAAATTAAGTTACGCTCACTGTTCAACTGACTGAAATAGTGGCAGCAGCATGCGAACAAAGCTTCAAGTTTTTTCCGCTGGCTCCTGTAAAGCACTAGACCAGTAACCAGAAAAACATGAAAATAGAATCATA
>JAPXFY010000026.1:19316186-19318686 GCA_030674185.1 Monoplex corrugatus
GGAGAGAAAGAGGGAGAGAGAGATAGAGACAAACAGAGAGACAGAGACAGGGAAGAAACAGAGAGACAGAGAAAAAGAGAGACAGTGCGTGTGTGCATGTGTGTGTGTGTGTGTGTGTGTGTGAGGGGAAATAAGGTCTATATGTCACCTGCATGTCGGTGAAACAGAGCGTGTATAGTGTGTATGTGTGAGTGTGTGTATGTAAAAGTATGCATTCATAAAGCCAGCCAGCCTTCACACACAAGTCATACAGGTGTGAAGAACCTCACCTGTCTTCTTCCTCTCTGTTAGTGTCCTTGATATCCCTGGCAACATCCCGGGCATCATCAAGGAAACTGCTATCAATGGTGCCTCCATCAGGAACAAAGTCGTCCACACTCTTCACCGCAGGACCCTCATCAGGTTTGGGTTCTAGGTTCATACACACATATAAAGATTAATAATGACATTAGTTGGTGGGGGGTTATGCAAGTACAAGGGTGACACTTTGAAAATCTGAAAAAACTGAAAATCAGGCTGGGGTCCAGGGGCCGCCCAGAAGATTTTATGAAAGATCGCTGGACCTGTGTTGTCTTCAACGATAGAGTGCACTTCCTCATTTCCGGTCATCTGCTACAGTGCTGCTTCGGTCATAATACCGCCGATTCAACTGTTTTTTTCCCCCCAAACATTTTTTTTTTGAAATAACGAAACTGAAAAAACGGAATTTCCGTCTGGGACCTTGCCGAGAAAACGGATTTCCGTCACCCAGACGGAAGAGTGGCACCCATGCAAGTAAGATACCTTCTCAGTTTCAGTTTCAGTACGATGTCAGTTTCACAAGATAACATTTCCATGCTCGGAATGAATTCTATATGCACTGACCTCATTGCTGCCAGAAGAAGATCAAAAATGACAAAAAGGAAAGAAAAAAGAAGAAACAGATGTGTGCAGAGAGCATGTACTGCAGGGGTAGATATCCAAAGAACTTCCAACGTTGAACATTTTTTTCTCATGATCAAACCTGCGTAATTCAGATTCAAGGTCATTCCTTAGCAAGCATTCAAGCATCAAATGGAACTGGGTTAAGGTGTTATAAATAAGCAGATATGATGCTTGCAATCAAACCTACAGCTTCACTAATTTACTGATTTTTATTCCCTGAGCATAACACAATCTACCAGTAGAAACCAAATTTGTCAAATAAACGGAGAGGTACTGTTGCATAGTTGGCAGAGATGAGGTGTGGGCCTAAGTACTGAGCCCCACAAAGTGAGTAAGGTCAAAAGCATATGCATGGAGTTTTTTTTTTTTCTCCATTCGACTTGTAGAGAAGTCACTTTGAACAAAGGCTGCAAAACACTGCACCAGCTTTGTTGTTCTTCTTCAGCCACAGGTCATACTTGCATTTGAATCTGTCAAGTTTGCCAAGCCATTATTTCATCCATTTGTTTTTGTAATGAACAGCACCCTTATGTTGAAGACAATGTCCATGACAAGATATAGATTATAACACTTGATGACAAGAGTAAACACTGTTTGGGGTCAGTCAATCAAAATTCAAGATAGCAGCCTCAAAGTGTGGGATTAACAGCATTAATCATGATTCAATTTTCAAAAATTGGATTTTTTCTTTAAAATGTATTTCCGCATAAATACAAAAGAAAATCACCCCTAAGTAATGTTCAATGTTTTGTTTAGTGTCTTTTGTTTAGTACAGATAGGGTTTTTTTGTTTGTTTCTTTCTTTCTTTCTTTTCTTGCCTTTGTTTGTTTGGGATTATCCCCACCCCCTGACCCCAACCCCCTGCAGGGCTAGCTGACTCTGTTAACTAATGAAAGTCTCCAAGTCTGACATCTCAAACTGATATCCTACGACAACAATAAACAAGCGGCATGATTGCTGCCCATCTTAATGCTCCAATCATCCTGGTGTGTCACCTATGTGGTTCACTAGTCTCATGCCCCCAACCTTCACCCCTCGCACCCACCCATCCCCACACACCACCCATTCCAAAACTTTGCCAGACCAGAGTTTTCAAAGGCTTAAGGGCAGCCTGATACAATCATTGGCAGATTAGGTGAAGCACATATGAACTGTCCTAGTATGATGAATTCTCCTAAGTAAATTTCAAACTCATGAAGTAAGAAAAAATATTTAGATAAACAAGAAATAGTAAAAATGAAAAGAGAAAAAATTCTACTTAAAAAAAAAAAGAAAAAAAGAAACAGACAAATTTCAAAGCCTTCACTCTTTTTCTCTCCCACTTACACACTCATTTTTCATATACGTACATACCAACACAAGAAACATTCTCTCACTCACCAACATATACACAAAACCAACATTGGTTCCACAATTCCTCCCCACAATCTTACCCTCTTCACATCATTCTCTCTATCATTTTTCTCTCTTCAGCGCTCCCTTACCAGCTTTAGGTTTGCTGACTGCCCCGTTGTCTTGCTGTTTGTTTTTGAAGAGGCGAGAAAACAAGCCAGTCTTGGTCTCTGTCTGCGGAGTG
>JAPXFY010000026.1:19323686-19428686 GCA_030674185.1 Monoplex corrugatus
ATTTGAATGATTTAACCTGTTCAACTGTTTGGCCTTTCACTGACAATGGGGGGAGTACTGGTTTGTTTTTGCGGAAGTCGATTATCATTTCTTTAGTTTTAGATACATTAAGTTCTAGGTTGTTTGCAGCACACCAGTCAACCATGTTCGCAACCTCTTTCCTGTACATTGTCTCATCACTGTTTGATATAAGACCTTCCATAGTGGTGTCATCAGAGAATTTGACTACAGTCACAGATGAGCAGTTAGAATGGAAGTCATTGGTAAACAATGTAAATAGCAAGGGAGATAACACACATCCTTGAGGGGCACCTGTATTCAAGATAAGTTCTTTTGACATTTTGTTTCCTACTCTCACTGCCTGGGGCCTGTTGGTGAGGAAATTAGAAATCCAGCGACACACACTAACATCAACATTTAAGTCTGTCAGCTTGGCTATCAATTTTGCGGAAACAATAGTATTAAACGCAGAACTAAAATCAACGAAAAGAATACGAGCATAGGTATTTGGGTTTTCAAGATGCTCTAGAACAGAATGAAGGCCCAGTGACACAGCATCTTCGACAGATCTGTTAGCTCTATAGGCGAACTGAAAGGGGTCCATTAGAGGGTCTGTCACAGTTTTCAGGTAGCGTAGGACGAAACGTTCAAAAACTTTCATTGCCACAGAAGTTAGTGCAACAGGTCTATAGTCGTTCAATGAAGAGATTCTTGCCTTTTTGGGAACAGGAACAATGATTGACGATTTGAAGCAGGATGGAATTTGACATAGGGAGAGAGAGCTGTTAAAAATATCAGAAAATACTTCCTCAGTGCGGGAGTCAGAGGGTTAAAACTACTTCTGCACATCATACTTCCTCAGTGTGGGAGTCAGAGGTTAAAACTACTTCTGCACATCATACTTCCTCAGTGCGGGAGTCAGAGGGTTAAAACTACTTCTGCACATCATACTTCCTCAGTGCGGGAGTCAGAGGATTAAAACTACTTCTGCACATCATACTTCCTCAGTGCGGGAGTCAGAGGGTTAAAACTACTTCTGCACATCATACTTCCTCAGTGCGGGAATCAGAGGGTTAAAACTACTTCTGCACATCATACTTCCTCAGTGCGGGAGTCAGAGGATTAAAACTACTTCTGCACATCATACTTCCTCAGAGCCAAAAATGCAGTAAATACATGTACCCAACACATCACAGTTTCTTAGAGCCAAAAGTGCAGTAAATGTATGTACCCAATTATCAGTCCTAACAGACAGTATGTAAGACTTTATAGAAAGCATACAGGTGTATGGACCAGCAAGGCAGAATACGATACGAAGAGATGACAGAAACTGAGCAAGCAAAGAAACACAACAGAAACAAAGACAGTGATGGAAAAGAGGAAATTTCTAGCACAGATTTTTTCCAGATGGTGGGGATACTATTTGTACTGAAAGAGACCCTAGCATCCCCATGGGACTGAGATGACAGAAAGCTGACGAGCAAGGCAGAAACAAAAAGAATGACAGAAAAGAGGAAATTTTTAGCACAGACTTTAGACTGGGATGCTCCTGATATTGAAGGAGCCCCACACATTCCCACAGTGGTAAAACATATAGTGATTACAATCATGATAATCATCATAAAAGACGTAGTGGTTACACTGATAATGTTTTCTCTGCCAAATTAAACATAGGACCCCAAAGTTACTTGTCTGAAATATATTCATTTTCAAACTGTCAGACCACTACTACCTGAAGAAGGTGGAGCAGCAGCAGCAGTGGCAGCAGAGACAGGTGTGACAGAAGCAGCAGCGTCATCATTGGATACCAGTTTGCCTGTCTGGTCCATGTGATACTGAGCCGAGGACAGTGCTTTCTCCGACAGTTTCTCCTGTTGCTGTCGTCTGCGAATTGTTAAAGACTCTTGGAACCTGTCAATGACATTGGTTTGATAGTAAAAATACAAAGCATTTTGTCAAAACAACTTTCCATTCTGTACAAGATTCTGACAGTTTGTTAATCTATGTTCATAACACACACTACATACATGTATTGTAAGTTAGTGACTTCTTGACAACGTGTTTGTATACAAACCTAAAAGGAAAATACAACAAAAATTGTTTGCAGTATGTCCATACATAACAGACCTCACCTACTGTTTATGGTGTCTTTTTAGTAATGTACATTATTTCTCCTCTCTAGCTAAAAACAGTAAGCTTGCTTTGGTTCTACACCAGAGCTGTGAGGAACCCAGAGGCTGCAGAGATTGTTAAATCATTAGAATCTGTTTCTCTTCCCCACCCCACCCCCATTTTTCTTTCTCAGGCCCATTAGCTCAGTTGTTAGAGTAGCATGCTCATGACGCAG
Source organism: Monoplex corrugatus (assembly GCA_030674185.1). NCBI lineage: Eukaryota > Metazoa > Mollusca > Gastropoda > Littorinimorpha > Ranellidae > Monoplex > Monoplex corrugatus. The sequence goes on from JAPXFY010000026.1 coordinate 19,326,034, forward strand.
GAGTTGTGAGTTCAACTCTCTGGTGGGATGTTTTATTTTATGTGGACTGGTTGATTCTTTCCATACAACAGCCCATCTAAGATCTGATATCTTGTGCCCAAAACATTAAAAACTGGCCAGTCCATTGCCCATCTTAATGTTTCCATTATTTTAGTGGTGTCAACTTACTATTTCACAGGTCCCTGCCATTGAAGTCCAATTGCCTTTCTGAAGTCTTAGTCAAAGAAAAAAAATGGGTGACACTGCACTGCAGGCACATGCTCTCAACATGGAGAGCAGCCTGAGTTTCACATAATAAATCCACTGTGACAAAAGAAAATGAATGTGAATTGTCAGAGTATGATGAACCCCTTTTGGCCAAACTCCAACTCTCTCTAAGCACTTGTCTCAAGGCCTATGACAATGACCAAGATATACTTATCTTTGTCATCTTCTCATTCATCATCACACATCTGTATCCACAACAGCAAATAAGTGACCTCCCACCAACAAATCAGTCTTAACCCTTTGACTCCCACACCCTATCTATCAACTGCAAAAACTTAACCCTTTGATTCCCTCACCCTATCCACCAGTTTCCTGCAGGAAGCTGGTAGACAGGGTGAGTGAATCAAAGAGTTAAGTTTTCGCTTTGCTAGCATGGTTGACACTGCCGGATGCTGGTAGACAGGGTGCGGTAGTCAAAGGGTTAACTAGCATTTTGGGCATTTTGAGATATACATATCACTGGAAAGTGTACATTTTGCTGAGTATTTTGGTACTTGAATAAAGCTTGTACTCAAAAAAATGTAGAAGTTATGTATGTTTAAAGTCATTAAATTGTTAGTACTTGAATAAAGCTTGTACTCAACAAAATGTAGAAGTTATGTATGTTTAAAGTCATTAAATTGTATGACGGCCATTTTGAGAAAACAGCCTCTAAAGTTTTTGTGTGCTCTCCTACACATTTTCCTTAAATTTCTTTATTTGGCGGCTTTAACCCAGTTTGTTTCTGATTTTTGCTGTCATTATCTGAAAGGTGCATCAAAGAGCTTTCCATCAGTATATTACATGTGCGGGTACTGTACAGGTTATGGGTCATAATAAGAGACAAAAATAGGTACTTTTGGTAGCAAACTGCGTTCTTTCTGCTGCGATCAGTGCATTAAAATACCGATTTAAATTGATTAATAATATTTTTTCAAGAAAACACTTTCTGTGGGAGATAGATTATAGTCTACAAAAATCAGTTTTGAGAAAAAAGTCAAAACACCCCAGATAGACCCTCAGTCACCTTTTCAGCTCCTAGTGCTGTTCGACTGACTGCGAGTTAAGACTGATTTCGTGGTGGGGGGTCAAATATGACTTACCATCAAATACAAAATAAATAGCACTGAAGAAAAAAGTGGAAAAAGAAAGATGTCAGTGTACTTACACATCATAATTCTGTTCTTCTGACTCTTCATGAATGGCCAGCTCCTCTGTGGTGGACACCATCTCCTGTGCATTTACTTCCAACTGTTTCAGCAGCGTTTCTCTCTGTGACATGTAACACAAAACTTATTAGAATAAAGCAGCAGTGTTTCTCTCTGTGACATGTAACACAAAACTTATTAGAATAAAACAGCAGCGTTTCTCTCTGTGACATGTAACACAAAACTTATTAGAATAAAACAGCAGTGTTTCTCTCTGTGACATGTAACACAAAACTTATTAGAATAAAGCAGCAGCGTTTCTCTCTGTGACATGTAACACAAAACTTATTAGAATAAAACAGCAGTGTTTCTCTCTGTGACATGTAACACAAAACTTATTAGAATAAAACAGCAGTGTTTCTCTCTGTGACATGTAACACAAAACTTATTAGAATAAAACAGCAGTGTTTCTCTCTGTGACATGTAACACAAAACTTATTAGAATAAAACAGCAGTGTTTCTCTCTGTGACACGTAATACAAAACTTATTAGAAAAAAACAGCAGTGTTTCTCTTGTGACATGTAACACAAAACTTATTAGAATAAAACCTCAACGTTTGTCTCTGTCACATACAATACAATATTTATAAGAATAAAGACTTTCACAACATCTCTAACACGCAATAAATATGTGTAAGAATAAAGACATCCACAGCATCTGTAACATGTAATACAATATGTGTAAGAATAAAGACATCCACAACATCTGTAACATGTAATACAATATTTGTAAGAATAAAGACATCCACAACATCCTTCATATACAATTTTTCAGACTTCTCAAACCACAGCCAACGCTGCTCCAGAGGCATCAACTCAACTCGACACAACACTAGAGCGCATCAGCCATAGTCAACACTGAATGATGGAGGTCTACTACTACTACCACTATATTATTTTGTATTTTCTCTGAAAAACAGGGGCCTTTGCATTAACAAAGAAATGCTACAGCTGCAAACTTTTGGGTTAAAATGTATCAGCACTATTGTGTCAGCAGTATCAGTGTTGTTTCACAAAAAATGGACACAAAGTATGCATAATCTAAACTGTTAATACAGGCATGGAAGCCACTCAACTTACATGAATCACAGATTAAAAAAAAAGACAGAAACGTGTATTGCATTAATGTGTGTATCCAGCTATGTTCATATAGCATTAACCCTTTGACTCCCGCACCCTGTCCATCAGCATCCTGCATTGCCAACCATGCTAGCAAAGCAAAAACTTAACCTTTTGATTCCCTCACCTTTTGATTCCCTCACCCTATCCACCAGCTTCCTACAGGAAGCTGGTGGATAGGGTGAGGAATCAAAAGGTTACATTTTTGCAGTTGGTAGATAGGGTGCGGGAGTCAAAGGGTTAATGGACATGTGACCCCAATCCCCTATTTCTTGCTGTGTAAAGTACAATGAGAATGCTCTGACACTGACTGTTTGTGCTAGACAAATGGAATCATTATCTTACTGAAACACACACTCACTTGCAACTGTAGAAATGGGAGGTTGAAAAACATGTGTAGATACTTCAAGCCAAAGCCGTTACGCATGGATGACTCAGCGTACCTCACCTGTCCTGATCCCTCGGGCCTACAGCATGATAAAAAGAAGACGAATATGTACAGTTATTCCACAAACAAAAAACAAGTCAACAAGAAACACCTCAGGGTGCTGTATGGGACCCAGAGAAATAATGCCTCACCACTGGCCAAACAATCACTTCCCAGCTTTTAACCCTTAGCTGTTCACAAAGCCAGTAACCGCCCTGCGGAAGAATGTGCCGATCCGTTCGTAGCGGTTGAGATCGCCCGATCTTTTCTAGCACATGTGTGGGGAATTTCCATCACTACTGGCCTTGCTGTCTTATCGCGCGTGTGGTTAGAATCTTGGTCAGTCTCGCATTGAATGTTCTAAGAATAGTACATGCATTCTGGGATGCAAGGAATTTTCCATTCACTACTGAAAGACTTTGAACTGACGCTGTGCTACATTCGAATGCGAATACTAGGAGCTAGCTTTACATCTAGCAGTGCAAATGCAAAAGGGTTAAGGCTCCACAGTAGTTATTTTGCCAAGCAAATGTCCATGCGCTGCATGACCCATCTGGACCCAGTCATCGGTTACCTTGTTTACATGCTGAACGGCAAAGTAATGAGGTAACACACGGGACAGACAGAAGGTTTGTCATCTCTCTACCTTACCAATAAGAAACAATATATAACATTTCCACTGAGCAAAATGCTGCTCACAATTAGAGGCAACACCTCTTTAACCCTTTGACTCCCGCACCGTGTCCATCAGCATCCTGCATTGCCGACCACCCTGGCAAAGCAAAAACTTAACCCTTTGATTCCCTTACCCTATCCACCAGCTTCCTGCAGGAAGCCGGTGGATAGGGTGAGGGAGTCAAAGGGTTAAGTTTTTGCAGTTGATGGATAGGGTGCGGGATCAAAGGGTTAAAACACAGACACTACATTTCTTCTCTCTGAGAATATTTCTCATGTACCTAATTATCAATCCTGATAGAATAAAATGTAAGGCTTAATAGAGCACATAAAACAGAACTTCTAGAAGGAGGGGATACTGCTTACACTGAAAGAGTCCCCAGCTTTCCCATAAAAAGAAGTAACCCTGACACGCCAAGCAGATGAAACTGTCAAAACAATGAAAACATATTTTAAGTACCATCAAAGTTCCTAAAAAAGCAATGTTCACACAAGTTCCTTGAAACGTGCTGATTTTTAAGCACTTTCTGGTCCATGTGAACTTGTGTCTTATTTTCCGAACTTATGCTTTCACAGATCTTCAATAGTCCACATCTTTGACCAAAATTTGGCAAAGAATCACCCATACAGAGCTGAGTAAATCTCATTCACACATTTTCAATACACACACACACACACACACACACACACACACACACACACACACACACACACACACACACACACACACACATGCATGCACACATACACAAAAATACACACACATATACATACAAACACACACACACATATGCATACACAGGCACACACACACAGGTACGCATACCTCTGGTAGAGAAAAATAAAAGTAACAAAAAGACTCTCACAATGATTTGGACTGAAGAGATTTGAACCTCCAACATTCTGGTCGCTAGTCCAGTGTGCTCACTGCTATGACTCTACCACTGTGGCCCTGGCCAGTTCATGGGTTTATATACAAGCGTAAGGCTTGTACCATGATCATTTTTTGGATCTTCTTTATCACATGGCACCAGTAGTGTAAATCAGAGCCTGGAATTGCTAAGAAAAAAAAAAGAGGAAACTAAAATCTGTGCATTCTGAGGCATTCTGGAGACAAATTTAAAGGCATCTAACACACTGAAAATCACAATGAATATCAGTCAAAGAGTATTTAATAAACATTGGGCACAAGATCAGGATCCATCATACACAGCAGATCGTTTCAGTGTGTTCATACACAGACATATTCATCAAAACTAGCTAAAATATTTTTTTGCGCGATTTTCAATTTTGATTTCCGCGGAAATCCTCGTTTCCGCGACGAATTCCAGGCTCTGGTAAATACATATGGAATTCTTTCAAAGAACAGAGATGTCATCTTGAGAAACTGAAACTGAAACTGAAATACAGTGGCCTAACAGGCAATGCGTTTATTTCTCTTCAAACATAGACAAAATCTTGTTTACCTCTCTCCTTGTAAGGACTCAGCCAGGCTGTTGGCCCTCTCAGCAGTAACGGTGCGGTGGTGTCCCATGTCCCGGTGGTTGCCCAAGATGAGGATGGGAATGTGGTGAGGAACCTTCTCCAGTTCTCGCTCTACATAACTGAATGTCCTGCAGCACACAAAGGTCACATCTACCATGTCTCCTTTCTGTTCTTTCATCTCTTGCTGTTATTTCAGTCATCCCAAGAGGAAGCAGAAAGGAGGTAGAAAAAACAGATACAAAGAGAGATGTGAGAGAAAGACTGATTGAGATAAACACACAAAGACACATAAGCAGGTACGGAGAGACTGTATGCAAGACAGACAAACAGAGACAGGAAGACAGACAGAACAATAGCAGTAAATGAGCATGAGGTGCGACATTAGACAAAAACAAACTGGTAACTCACGTATTACAGTGGGTTTCTATTAAGTAACATTAAAAACAGAGGTTTACAGAGTCATTTCATGCAACAAAAGCAATCATAGTGACAAGCGTGCAAAAGCATGCAATAACATATCACAACTATAGAAATAAACATGAAGAAAAACAAAGAAAATTAAGATACAATCCTGTATATTACTCGGTACCATATCATGAAAAAAAACTAACTCTACACGCATGCATGCATACACACATACACAAAACACACACACAAGCACACATACACCATGCATACATACACACGCGTGCACACATACGCACACACACACACACACACACACACACACACACACACACACACACACACACACACACACACACACACACACACACACACACACATACACACACACACACATACACAACATACAGAGGTTTGGAGAGAATAATTACCACTGCTTAGTAATGTCAAATACAAAGATGACACCATGAGTTCCTTTGTACACATCCAAAAATTCAGCATCCAGACATGGTTCGTCAATCTGCAAGAACACAGTAATTTAGTCAATGAATAAGGTTGGATTTCAGTTCATAATCTTTTTTTATCACTGTAGTTTACTCTGAGTACAGCCAACTATGTCCTCAATGCATGAGGTTGGAGGTCTGCCACTCTCTTAAATCTCACACATCGTGAACATAACCAACATCAGTGGCCTAAATATTCAAGAATTGTCCACAAAAGTCAAGTATGGCCTGGAAGAAGATGGTGGTGTCTAAGTGTGCAGCAGCCAACACCGAACTCAGTGACACCAACAGGTGAGACAGGTGAGACAACCAACTATATTTAACTAAGGGCCTGCCAGATAGCTAACCGTGCAGTCTGACGAAGATCACACAGGAGGCCCAAGACGTAACCTCCATGGCAAGCCAGAAAACTCCAAAAGAATAGTTGTCTTTCATGTGGCACATGGTGGAGATGGGTATCATCTATCAGTCTACATTTTAAAACTTTATTTTACTCCCAGCACAAGACCAGTAACTAAAACAATGCACAGACACACACACACACACACACACACACACACACACACACACACACACACACCACACACACACACACACACACACACACACACACACACACACACTCACTCCACACACACACACACACTCTCTCTCTCTCTCTCTCTCTCTCTCTCTCTCTCTCCTCTCTCTCTCTCTCTCTCTCTCTCTCTCTCTCTCACTCAGCAGAGCAATGGCTACGGATCTTGTATGACACAAAAAATCTGAAGTTCAATTTCAAGACAGATTTTTCTATGCCTTTCACATCGAGTCTTGGTCTGGGTGTTAAGTCTTTTAGATAAGGCAGAAACCAAGGCACTATTTCCAGCACACAAAATGCATATGCTAAGAACCAAAAGCAGTAAATGAGTTGTCCCTAGAAATTTGTAGATAAAGCCACTCTCTTAAATTAACAAAATTACACACAAAAAGGCAAAGACAAAAATGGAAGACATTTCACTGTGGTGACACAGTCTCCTAAGCAAGAGTAACTCAAATGTAACACAGAAAGTGTAATAATGAAAAAAAAAAAAAAAAAAAAGGAAAATACCAAACAATTCTAATACAGTCCAATCCAACACCAACAAAATACAGACACATGCACATCATACATAAGCTAGGCCCATCAACTCATTTGTTACAGTACCATGCTCATGACACAAGGATTGTAGGTTCAACCCTCCGGTGGGCCAATTTTTTTTCTTGTTTTCTTTAACTATCTCACTATGGGCGTTAGGATTTCCCGATCATGTCTCAACAACCTTGTGTACGAAACTAATGGCCAGAAATAGATTCTTTCGGTCATTCTTAGCTTCGTTTCAGGCCATTAGGTCACTGTACTCTGCAGTTGGTGTGCAGACAGTGCAAAGTTCATGACCCACAAGCTCTGCAGCAAAACAGATGACAGAAAAGCAAATGGAGGAACAACACTCAACATCTCAGCACCCTTCAAGATGATCTCTTCCTTCAGTGCACGTGGAGTGTGTGCAAGTTGGATTTTATGAAATTCCATTCAAAATGTGACTGTAGGAACTGATATATTGACCTGACTGTGTATTTTGTAAGACATTTTTCACATGAAAATTTCTCTAATTTTACTTTACCATTACTCAGCAACCATGAGGGTTAAACAGTTGAAATTTCAGCATGTTGTACACCAATTCTTTTAGTATATAACCTGCCAAATTTCAAAGCTCTTTGTTTTCATTTGTTTGTATGAGAGTTCTTCTCATGACCTATACAAATGGTGTGTATCAGGGGAACGGCAAGGGGCATAACTGTACTAGTCGAGTGAGTTAAGGCCCATCAGCTCAGTTGTTAGAGCGTCATGCTCATGCCGCAGGGATTGTGGGTTGAACCCTCGGGCAAACCACATCTATATGCTTCAAATGCACAGGTACTACAAGGATGATACCATGATCATTTTGGATCTTATCCATCAGATGGTACTTGTGACACCAGGGCATATAGAATTTGTTCCGAGATCTTGAGAAACTGAAACTAAAGAACTGGTGCTGCAATCTAATCTCATCCAAAATAAGTAACCCACTTATGCCAAAATGCAATCAGATGTTTAACTCTTTGAAGACGTAATACAGTTGCCTTGCACAACCACTGTGGACGTGATCAACAGAACCTGCCACAACCCTTGGCATGCACGATTTTGGGGGGTTTTAAAAAATTCTCAAAAATACAGATTTTACAGCACAAGAACATATTTTATATCAAAATAAAATTCAGTTTACGCTCTTTGAGCTGAAGCTACATACAAGGACAATACATCTATTCTACTTACCTTCCTAGATGGGGTAGGGTTTTGGCTCTGGGAAAGAAGTTTTTGATTGACAGTAATCCAACACATACAGTCAGTGAAACACCCATTCTTGACCAGGTAATCCAGAAATCCAGGTAATCACAAGTCCTTGGTATGACCAGAAGATATAAAAGAACAAACACAGCTTTGTTTTCACACAGCTGAAGCAGCAAAGTGATTATGACGATCCTTTGAAGAAGAAGAAGAAGAAGGCCTAAATGTCGCCATTTTGGTGCAAGGACGGTCACTCCGTTGGTTTGGATAAAGGCAAAAACTGTAACTAATCAGGATAAAATGATGCAAGGGAAGTAACAAACACTTCAGAAGATACCAAAGAGTGTTCCTATATGTGTACTTAGCTCCCCTAGACCAGCGACCGGCTTGCATCTATTTTTAAAAACGCAGCGGAATATCGCTATCACTCTCTAATGGTTTGGCCAGCTGCAGTGGAATGTCCACTGTCACGTCTCTAATTGTTCGGCCAGCTGCAGCGGAATACCCGCTGTTACGTCTCCGAAGAGTTAATTATCAGCCTTCAATCAAATGCAATACAATAACACATCATACAGATACACACAACACCATATTCAAACAAAGAGAACAACAATATCATCCATACACACACACACACACCATATTCAAACAAACAGAACATTTTCTGCAATTCAACCAACACCAGAGCAGTGTTCATGACTCACAGGCGCCTGGTCCTGGTTGTCAAGCTTGAGACCTTCTAGCTTGCGGCGTTTCTTGCCCTTGTCCACTACGTCCCACACCTCCACCTTGACCACATCGTCTGTCGCACGGTAGTTCCACTGGATACTGGCCACCTAGGACAGGAAGATTATAATTACTTACACCTCTTCCTCCTCTTCCTCTCTCTTTAAGTTCTGATAGGTGGCCAAGGCACTTTTCATTATTACAGTAACATACATGAATCAAGTTGGAAAAAAAAGATCATTTTTATCATCTTAAATCTTCTGGTTTGACCCTTCCATTTTAACTTAAAGTTGAGTTACATGTACATTTATTCTATAATAAATAAGTACAACTTTTACGTTAACCTGACAATAAATTGCTGCTGTTGATCACAGTAATGATGTTATGCGAGCAACTTTTTCATTCTTGAACTTCTCTTTCATACATTTTTTGTCAATCAATAATGACACATACATTTTTGTCAATCAATAATGACACATACATTTTTGTCAATCAATAATGACACACATTTTTGTCAATCAATAAGACACATACATTTTGTCAATCAATAAATACACATTCATTTTTGTCAATCAATAATGACACATACATTTTTGTCAATCAATAACGACACATACATTTTTGTCAATCAATAATGACACATACATTTTTGTCAATCAATAATGACAATACATTTTTGTCAATCAATAATGACACATATTTTTGTCAATCAATAATGACACATACATTTTTGTCAATCAATAATGACACATACATTTTTGTCAATCAATAATGACACATACAAAAACTGTGACACTGGTCTGATCATAACAGGCAGAGATCTACAACTGATTTCGTTCAAGAATGTGTGTACTTTAATAATTTGGCTGTTGTTGTTGTTGTTGTTGTTGTTGTTGTTGTTGTTGTTGTTGTGTTGTTGTTGTTGTTGTTGTGTTATGCTGCTGCTGCTGCTGGTGCTGTGCATGCCTGGTTTTGGTTGGGGGTTCAATTTCAGGAATGTAAGGAGGTAGAACAGCATTTCATGTCAGACCTTGTGATTTAGTAAATACATATTATTTTGTTTACTTTTCAATGCAAATGCTTCCACAAAATTTTACTAGGGGCAACCACTTTATAACCATGGTGATTTTTTCTTTTTGTTTGTTTGTTTGTTTGGCTTTTTGGTTTGTTTGTTTGTTATTGCATGTACTATGTGCATGCTGTACACACAACCTTGCTTTATTGTCTTATTCAGGAACAAAAATAAAGATCAACTTTCCAACCACCATTCAGTTTACCATTTGGTGGCAAGGGAAGAAAATCCCTAATCAGGATGGGATTCAAACCCAGAACCTCTTACTTTCTAGTGGGCACTTTACCCACTGAGCCATCACTCCACTCTACTTCTTTTTTCTTGTTGTGAATACAGGTTTTTCAGGGGGAAAAAAGTCAGTAACCTGAACAAATGGTAATTTTTCTTTATTTTAAGAAAACACTGCTATGAACCCATTTTTTAAAGAACTAGTAAAACTGCAAAACACACTGAAACTTCACTAATGCAAGAGAAGGTACTCTAATTTGTTTACTGACTTGTTTCATAAGCATCCACTCTTTGGTGATGCCAGGTGGAATTCTGGAAATATGGGGCTTTTTCTCAGACCATTGTTTTGGTTGGTTGGGTTTATTTGTGTGTTTGTTTGTTTTTAATGACTAAAAATGTATATTTGTTGTTGTTGTAAAGAGTGGAGAAAACTAGCAGGAACTGAGGAAAAGCTAATGGGCTCAGGCATGTTTCCTCTTATAAACAACAAAAAAGGATTTATTTATGTGTATGTCAGAGTGAGAATAGTGCAGCATAGTTTCTACAATACTACAGTCAGTAAGCACTAAAACGGACAAACTTACAGCTACAGAAAGAGAGACATACGCAGACAGACAGACAGACAGACAACAGACAGAGACAGAGACAGAGAGCAATATATAAAAAAAAAAAAGAAAAACAGTCTGACAGACAAAGACATATCAGGGTTCGAACACCTTCAGTTAAAAAACATACTGAGGGATTTTTCCGCTCCAACTGGCTCCTACCCAAAGTTTTGTGTGCTATGGGCTAACTGGGAAGACTGGGACCACACACTAAAGTCCCATCCACTTTAAAGATGCATCAGTGAGACAGCTGCTCAAATTTCTCGACCAACATTACAGGTGTCTTTTATCTCTCTGGCCTGGCACATACCAGGAAATACTATGACAACAAGTAGATGGAACTCCACAGATAATGGTAATCATCAATGATTACAGCATCATGAAAACTGTCCACAATTCAGTGGCCCTTCATGCCTGATGTCATGATGACTCCAGTTTTGATCTCCTCTACAACTTCCTTGCCTAGTGTGAATTCAACTGTTTTAGTCGTTCATGGGGGTAGTTGCTGGAGGGCTATGGCGGTGGTTTCTTAACTCACAAGTATCTCACTCACTCTGGCTCTGCAAAGTTCTAAGCAATTACTGTTGTTAATACTATAATAGTATTTCTACTTACATGTAGTAATATCCATAGTAAGTTTTATCAAAAAAAGGCATTGCTGAATTCCACCAAAGTGAGAATACTGCAAGTTGGGACAAAAAACCCAAAACAAAACAAAACAAAACAACAAAAACCAAAGAGAGAGAAAGAGAAAAGATCTATCATAATCTAAAAGTTCTACCCAAATTACCTGAATTTCTTCAGTGGGAATGTACTCTTCTTTAAACTGCTGTCCCTGGAGGCGATAAAACAGGCAGGTCTTGCCAACATTATTGTCTCCTCGGATGACAATTTTCACTGTACAGATGAAACAGCAAAAACTGTTTGATTGACAGTAATATTCAGGAATGCAGACCTGTTCCTTTCACCAAATTCATGTGATGAAAAGCTACTCACTGCACTCATCATCCCACTCAGTGACTGACATACCCCGGTAAGTATTTTTTTCAATTTTAAATACTAACAAATTGAAAAATGAAATGGCTTGACCCCTTAACTCCCAAACCATGTCCACCAGCATCATGCATTGTCAACCATGCTAGCAAAGCAAAATTTAACTCTTTGCATCCTTTACGCTATCCACTGACTTCCTGCAGGAAGTTGGTAGAAGGGTGAGGGAGTCAAATGGTCCAGTTCTAGCAGCTGGTGATCGGGTGCAGGAGTCAAAGGGTTAATAAAATAAAAATAGCCAAACAATACAATTTCACCCTTTTCTACCGAGTAAACAAAAAGCAGCAAATCTATCATTAACAGTACCATGGCAACTGATTTCTTGTTCTTGTCTGTGACTTTGAAAATTCACCCTGTGCATTGAAAACTGTAGAAATCTGGCTCTTGGGTTCCCATTAGACTGATAATAATTAATATAACCTAAATTTGGTAAATAAAATAACACAATCATAACAATATCACTAGTAACAAAATAAAGCATGATAAAATGAATTATGATTTAAATGCAAGCTTTCACTACATATATTACAAGTAACAAAACTGCAGGCAGCAAAGCTCATAACATTATCAAATGACAATACAAAATGTAACAAAATTAGTTCACCCATGAATTTATACTTTTTTTTTAATTTTATACAGCATTAATGCCTAAAACTAGTAAAACTAAAAGCAATGCACCATCTTTGTTGTAAAATCTGGAATACTCATCAGTGGCCAACAGATTGGAAACTTCAAGAATCTGTGATGTTTTATAAGAGTGGTAATGTCAAAGATAGTAACAACTACAGAACCATTGCCCTGATCAGACAGGCCAGTAAGATCCTGCTTGTAATTATTCTCAACAGACTGAAGCCCCATCAAGAAGAACAACACTCTGACTGCCAGGCAGGCTACAGACAGCAGACATGTTACTTGTGTTACAAAAACTCAGAGAATAAACAGAGAAAATAAAAAGCGCTGATGAAGAAGCTTTTGTCACTTTCATAGACTGTAGCAAAGCATTTGACAGCATCATTTATTTCCAGCTATTCAACGCAATAATTAAAATGGGCTTTCCTAAGCATCTCAATTCATTAACTGCCTCACTATACAAAGACCAAAAGGCTACAATTAGATGAAACAGTCACAAATGTGAATGTTTCCAACATTCACTGGGGAGTTAGACAAGATGGTATCCTTTCACCTTATCTCTTTAACATCTATGCGGAACAAGTCATGACAGATGCTGATATAGAAGACATGGGTATATAGATAGGAGAGACAAAAATTACAAACCTGCACTATGCCGATGATACTGCACTATTAGCAGACAACATTGCTAGTATGAAATCAATTCTAATCAGGGTGGACGCAACACGGCAAAAAGGCTGGCCTAAACATGAATATCAAGAAAACGAAAATGCTACATATTAAAAGCAAAAACACTGAAAACAATCAAGACATCTTAACTAATAAAGTTCCTTTGAAAATGCCAAAGATTTTAAATATCTTGGTTCTGTAAAGACTGATGATGGAACCTGCTCTAAACACATCAAAATAAGATTTGGAATGGCAAAGCAAAAAATGGTCCAAGACAACAATACCTGGCAAGACAGAGGCATACCAAAAGGCTTGAAAATTAAACCGTTAAAATGTTTGATCTGGCCAATCATGATTTATGGCTGTGAAACCTGGAATCTCAGAAAAGCTGATCGCAAAAGAATTGAGATAGCACAGATGTGGTTTTATCGAAGACTACTATGTGTCAAATGGACAGATAGAAGAACAAATGAAAGTGTCCTGGATACCACCAGAAAATTACTAGCACAATAGTAGACATTGATTAAGAGAAGACTAAAATACATCGGCCATGTGTCACATAGCAAGAACACAGACCTTATGGCAACCATTTTTCAAGGAAAAACAGAGCAAAAAGGAAGAAAGGCAGATCGTCAATCTCATACATTGTGAACATAACCAAATCGGTGGCCTGGATATACCGGAAGTTGTCCACAAAGTCAAGACAGGGCCATTTGGATTACAGTAGTGTGTCACACAACGCAGCTGCCAACACTGAACTCTGAACCCAGTGACACCTACAGATGAGACAGCATTAACGTATCTGACATGGCAACCCTCCTCCTCCCACTCTCCACCTCTTTTTTCTTTTTCTTCTTATTCTTTGCGATCTGTAATGAGCATTTTTTGACTATACTATTAATATTAATTTAATTGTAAAGAAATATTTTATCAACTTTTCAACTATAGGGAAGATTCACTTCATTTCACTGTCTTTCACTGAGTTTCATTTCCATGTTACTTGAATATCTATGAACCTGCTCACCTGGGCCTGCTAATAGAAAAAAAAGTACTATGCCATGAGACTGACCATATTCAGACATAGAATCAGTTTAAACAAAAATATGCTATGAGGTTCACTACATTTTGACACAGAACAAAGCCTCCTTTGCTTCCCCTCTGTTCCAAAACTGGGAGCCTGGAAATAAAGGAATCAGATAAGGCATTAATTGGCTAAGCTGGTGAATTACTAGTTTGAAAATGGAAATATAAAATAAATATTTTCTGCTGGCAATGTTCATCAGAAGGAACTTAACAGAATCAGCTGACGAATATCACATTTTCCCCTAACATCATCCCCAAACAATGAAATATTTGTTTCAACTGAGCTGAGGATCATGATGTGTATCACGTAAGCCTGTGTCTTACGATGCTTAACCCTTTGACTCTTGCACCCTATCCACCAAGACCGGGTGTGATAGGGTGAGGGAGTCACGGAGTTACGTTTTTGTTTTCCTGTATGGTTGGCAACACTGAATGCCAGTGGACAGGGTGCGGGAGTCAAAGGGTTAAGGGGGCTGTGACACTGGCAAGATTGGTTTCGAACTTGGCCAGTTGGTTTATCATGCCCAAGGAATATTGAAGCTCTGTGCAGTTAGGGGTGAAATGAAATTGTTGATAGCCTCCACTTTTGCTGGGTTTGGGCGGATCTAAAGCTGTCAATGATATGGCCCAAGAAGCGGACAGAATCTTTAGAGAGCTCACATTTAATGATTTATCACTGAGCGTGAGGCCAGCTTTCTGTATTCATTTCAGGACTTCTCGAAGGTGCTGGTTATGAGTAGTTTGGTCTCCAGCATGTACGAAGACATCATCCATATGGCAAATGACACCATCTAAATTAGCTAGAATTGTTGGATTTTTTTTTAAATCCTTTATTTTGATACAAAATATGTATGGGTTCTGTTGCAAATGAGAGAATAAGTGCTGATTATTAAGAACAAGTATGGGTCGAGTCAGTGCATGGTATCATTTCTACCCATTTTAATTAAACAGGATTGCTGGAATTGTTCACAGAAATACTTCACTAGCTGAAGTAATGCCAAATGAGAGCCTGTTGAAGCAGTACCGCCCAAAAGGTGTTATGAACATTGTATTTATACATGTACAGTTTTGATTTTTCCGCAAAAGATATTTGCCAAAATCCATTTTTGGCATCCAGTTTCATAAAAACTTTGGAATTTTTTAGTTTTGCCAGGCTTTTATCCACTGAAGATATGGGATGAACTTCACACTGAACAGATTCATTCAACCATGTCAGATCCACACATAGCCGTATTGATCCATTTGGTTTTGGAAATGCAACAATCTCAGAACACCAACTGGTAGGTTCTGTGATCAGTGAAATGACTACTTCCTTCAGCATACGGTCAATATCTGCTTTGATTTTAGGCAGGAGAGGATGTGCAATTTTGTGGGGAGCGTGAATGCACACTGATTTCGCATCACATTTGAGTGCGATAATATATATGTGGTATTACGTTTACCCAGGCCTTCCTTAAAGAGGTTAGGAAATTCATTTTTCAAAAAGTCTGGTTGACTTGGTTAACTCACTCGGTACGACGGAACGCTATAGCAGTCGTGATGAAAGGCACGGTTGCGTACGACAGAACGCTATAGCGGTTTCGATAATTAAAATTTTTCGACGCTCCCCTTTTGAGCCTGCATGCTTACCATAGCCACAGTGGTCACTGCAAACATGTCAAGGGTCAAGTGGAAAGTTACTTCGTGAGATTCCGTAACACTACACTCGTCGGGAAGCGATTGTCTTCGGCACCCCGAATGACTTTGCTAATCTGCATTCATGTCGAAAATGGCGTCGCAGGCAAGTACGAGTTTTCAAACAAATTAGATCGTGACAGCCGCGTTTTACTGCTGCTAAAGTGATTGAAGTGCTTCAGACTGAAGGATTGGACATCGAGGAGTATGCTGAAGATAATGGTGAAAGTGTATCAAGTGATGGAAGCTGCCAGCAAGAAGGTACTGACAGTGACCCAGTTTCAGACGACAGTGAAGTGGGAAAGGGAGGTGGGAGTACACGTCACGAGAGGCGAGCAGTCAGCAGGCCAAGTACAGGGAGTTGCATGTCTGATGGAGGTTTCATTCACTTTATGAATGCATGACTGGCAAGAAGATTTTAGTTTTTCTCCCACTTTGCGTCCTTCTCTGGCTCTTGTGGCCTGCATGTCTCATCTGATTCTGAGTGCCACGCCCCCATAATTCCCCTGTGTAACAATTTGTAACATTTATTCATATAATATCACTAATAATCTTTTTTTTTTACCCTGAGCAAAGTCTACTTTATTCATGTTGTTTTGTGCATATAAAGACCTTCTCACCTTTGACTGTGTGTTCATGGAGCTGATCAGAGTGACTGACTGTACAGTGATCCAGACCACAAAATTTGGGGTATTTTCAACATGGCACATGACGAAGAAATATTCAAGGAAGAACTTCGATATTTTGGCATGAACTAACTCAGCATGTAAATATTCAGATCTGAGTTTCATTTTGATCCTTTATGTTTTTGTTTTTTGTGTGATTTTTTTCCTAACCCTTCAAAATGGGCCGTACCTGGGGAAACGCAAGGGGAAAAACTCTCCGTACCGAGCGAGTTAATATGGGATATTAGAACCAATTTCACACAGGCTGCTTGACTGAGGAGGGAGCAGGACTTGTCTTTCAGGACGTAGAGTGTTTTCTTTGTCTTTGTCAGTTTGTGACGCAGTTGAGCTTGAAGCATACCCAGTACAGAAGTTGGCATTACTTGGGCCTTTGAGTTGTTTTTGTGATTTGGTCAGGTTATAAGTGTTAGCCCATTTTTCATCTACAACAGAAACAGATGTGCCTGTATCCAATTTGAAAATATGGGGCCTGCCATTTGCTATCATTTTTGCTGTCCAGCAGTCGTCAACTTGAAGATGAAAAATGTGACCCAAAAATTCTACTTCTTCTTCAGGTGAAGTGTAGTGGTCTCCTTCTGATAATTCATGAATTGATTTACACCTGAGAGATTGAATGTAACATGCAGTAATTTTCCGAACAGCTTGATAAGTTGACAGTGTCCTTTCATGTGGATGATGAACAAATCACTGTGTATGCATGGCATTTATCTAGTCTTCTAGAGGATAAAATAAGATTCTTTGCCACAGTATCCACAGGATTTTCTTTCAAATGTAAAACTTTCGGAGACCTGTCATTTCTTTGGTTTTGATTGCTGCTTGGTGGTGTTAATACTGATATCTCCACTGATTAAATGTTGATTCTCTTTTCTTTCTTTAGCACATCTGCTGATCTGCACTGCCTGCCTGAGTGTTATTTCAGCTTTTGCTTGAAGTTCATTTGAGAGACCATCATCAGGTACACCAACAACAATCCTGTCTCTCATTAATTCATCTTTTACTATATTCACACTCTTCAACTAGCCTGTACAAATCTTGTACGAAATTTTCGATTGCCTCTCCAGGCTTTTGTGTTCTTTCGTTAAATTTGTCTCTCACAACAATTGTACTTTTCTGTGCACTAAAGTAGCGACTGAATGCAGTCACAAGCGTGTCATGCTCAACTGTACTTTCATCAATATTCATGGCTGACATAATAAATTAATATCGTCTGCTACGTCTCCCATTGTTTATAAGAAAACACTGATCTGTACTTTCATGTGTGTTTTGTTCATTAAAACCTGAGCCAGTTCAGTAGCGCTGGAACTGTTGTTTCCATTTCGGCTAGCTGACTGCTGTGCCGTCAAATGGCTTTGGAGGAGGAAAATTGACTGGCCAATGAACAGCTTCATCGACCCTGTTTTCCATTTTCTTTTTGACAGCGTGATTTCAAGTTTGATTCCACTGCTGCCACCATATAGTATTCAGCCATACCATTTTACATAAAGAACGAACATGCATTACAAACAGTATGAGAATCATCTCCTTTAGACTTTACATAGAAACCGTCTGCTATGACAAACTTATCCTACAAGGACTTATCTCACAGGGTGTTCAACATGCATACTTGATGTTCTGCAAGTACAAGAAGAGTGTTTAGGCACAAAACACCAATATCAGGTCTGCCCACATGACGATATTGGAGACAAGAAACATCTCTGCCCTTTACCCACAAGGCAAGGACTGAACTCCAAGGCTTCAGAATGCAAGTCGACGTCTTCCAGATAGGTGTAACTATCCATCATCATCATGCTTCACTGAACTGGTGTTCCTTAACGTCTTATGGATAAATTTATGTTTAACTAGCACCAGTGTTTCGTAGAGTTGGCAAGCTGAAGATCCTAACACTAACAGTCAAACAAGCACAGAGAGCACACAGAGAGCACCAGAGAGGAGAGAGAGAGAGAGAGAGGGTGTCAATGAGAATTATGAATAAATAAAAAATTTATCAATAACGACAATATCATGAGTATTCAAATCCTGCATTCGTCTGCTGCAGTCCATTCTCTTAGCCTATCTCAGTATCTGTATCTGTGGGGTACGTCGCTGTCGCCAAGATTTATCATTTTAATTTTTATGGCATTATCGCGACGGGTGGGGGTGTGCGCAGCTTAGCAGGTTCACTGTTTGGATGGTATTAGTCTTTTGAAGCTTTCAAAACACATGGACTCGACTGAGCTGTGATTAACGAAAGATGTGTGGTCTGTTATAAATGAAACTGAAGAAACCTACTGTTATATTGGACGCCTTTAGCAAATTTCCTCTGCAGACTGGCTCCCATGGCCTGCATTCCTGGCGGAGGTGTGGCCGCATTTCGCTGCTCTCCGGCGCTTTCTCCCGAACTCCGAAGTAATCTTTTGAACAGTGACATAATGCTATGATCCTATCCCCAGTAACTGGACATTACAAGCCGATGGCCATCGCCAGCATCCTCGGTCACGAGCAAATATCTTGCTTGGCAAGCAAAAGCTAACCTGCAGCTGATTGTTTCGGACCCCATTGAGAATTCGCCCAAATGACGATCAGCTTAGTTTAAAGCTTACATTCATCCATCAACACTTGTTTCTTACTATGTGCCATTTTAGTTTCAAGTTTGTTGTAAATGCTTGTCTGTTCAAGTTTAAACCTTAAAAATGAATGAATGTATCTATAGGTTAGGTTTCTAATCCAGTGAAAAACGTTACGTTATGTAATCAGCAAGACCAAGAATCCGATGGAAGGGGGTTCCAGCAGGTCTGTTGTTTGGGAGATTGGAAAAATCTCTGCCCTCTACTCATTGGGTTGGAGGTGTCAATGCAGGATCAAACCCAGTACTTCCGATTGGAAGTCTGACGTTCTATCCAGCAGACTGGTGTCTGAAATGTGTATTCTTTTTTTAATTATCCATCAACAGCGTTGCAAGAAAGAAACTCTGGGAGAGCTGGGCAGTAGATGGTCATTACAGGAGCGTCCTTCCTCCTTTCAAGCGAGGGAGTCCTCACACCACATTCCAAAGTTCTTGACTAATACTTCTGTCACTGTTGGAATGGTTTGGTTGGCTACGAACGTATGTTTCAGTAGACCTGCTTTCTCGTTCTGCAGTGTTTCCGTACTTTCTTTGGTTAGAAACTCATCCTGAATGAGGCGAATAACTCGTTTGACTGCTTCAGTACTTTGTGTGTTTCATCGTCCTTTGTGGAAAGACTGTTGTTGTATCCATGAAAGCTGTTAGAAGGGGTATTTAGTGCTAGTGTCTGTTTCCGAAGTCTACTTGACTTGAACTGCTCATTGCTGCCTTCAAGATAATCTCCATTGCCAATGCAACCAGTGCTGGAGAAACTACACAGCCCATTGCTATGCCAACATCCAAACTGATCCGGTCTGTCCTGTGTTTCTTTATCGAAAACTGCACTGAAAAACCATCAATCAAGTACTTCTTTAGATTTCTCGGACGATGTTCTTTGGGATATGATTGGCTACATCGCGAGCGCCATGCCAGTGTTAGATCGAGCCACATCGCATGTATTAGGTCAGATGGGCAAAGAAAGGCATTGCGTATGCACACTGCACGCGTGGATGAGAATTAAATGACAAAAAACTTCTCAGATGAGAAGCCCCCCCTAGCGTGGACCCCCACATACATCTATGAATTATGGAAGGGCAAACGCGATAAAGTTTGCGACCCCATTATCACCTCGCGCATATTTCCACATACTTCTCCCCACAAAATTCCATTGATTCATTTTGTGCATAGAACTGAACAGAGAGCCAACGCAAAGCCCTGGAAAGGGCGAGGGTAAGTGTTAGTGTATATAATGTTGAGGGAGGTTGGCTCACTGAAAAATTCCACTCATAAATTTTATGCATGTAGGCCTACTTGAATAGACTCTGATACAAAACCCATGAAAGGTTGAGGGGTAGGGGAAGGGCCAATGTTATGACCAATCAGTGAATGTAGCGTTGAGATACATACGCAGAAAACCTAGAAGTTCTAATGCAAAGAAAAATGTGGTCGTAAATTTTGCATTTGCCAATATAGATGTATAATTCGTATGCTAGGTAGGAGCTCAAGACCTTGCCAACGTATAGGGCTTATGTGCAGGCTTATCCCACGATCATTTTGAATTTTCTCCATCACATCAGTGACTGATATCAGTGCAAGTATGGAATTCATCATAGTTCCGAGCGTGCAGACGTTATCTTGAGAAATCAAAATGAAAATGTAACCGTGACTCTCACTACAGCATCATCATCATCAGTGCCCTGCCGCATGGCGTTGGCGATCATGGACTTCCATCTGTCTCTATCTCTCTTTGCCCCTAGCATCTCTCCCACCCCCCTCGTCCCCAGCCACTCTGCAAGTCCGTCCAGCATTTTCTCCCTGGGTCTACCCGGCGCTCTCTTTCCCTCCAGCTTTCCCGTTGTGACCAAGTGCTCCAAATCCCCCTTCCTCATAAAATGGCCTATAAATGTTGCCTGTCTTTTCCTAATCTTCCTTATGAGTGATCTACAGCATGCGCAGACTTATTTATTCATCAGAAGAACCCAAATATGGCTATACTTAGGGCACGGCACACTGTAATCGTACACGTAGTAAGTGGTGACAAAAGATCAAAAGTTATGATTTAACATATTATATCATATCATCATCCTTAACATCAATGGGAATATAAGAGCATGAGTTTCAGTTTCAGTTTCAGTTTCTCAAGATGATGTCTCCATGTTCTGAATAAATCCCGTATTCACTGACTCCACAGAAGGATATGATCACATTTTTGTATTCATATTACAGGGCAGGCGTATAAGAGGAGATCACTTTAATCATTAGGAACTGACTACTTATCAACCATTTATTATAATATCAAGATTATGTATAGAAGAATTAGAAATATCCATTAATCTGAGTTATAACTTATGCTTATTCACCTACTAATTTAAGGCATGCTGAAGTTCAAATGAAAGATTACAATGCCAGTACTTCAACCATGTTGTTTATACTTCCATCAATTATTTCAACAGTTCATAAATTTCCGATTATCGTCGTGGCTTCCCAGTCTGGGAATTTGAACAGTGCCGAACGAATGAATGATGAAATTTATTAAATCCAATGCATGGATTATTCATTAACTTAAGACAGGTTTTAAGGGTTCTCATTTAGAATTTTCTATTAGGCTTATTTCAAGTAATTATAAGGCAAGAAACTAATTATAAAAAAAAAGTGCCCAGTCATACTGCACTTTCTGTTCGATTGAAGTACATGGCCACATTATTATTGGTTTGTTGATGGTATCAGTTTTATTATGCCAAAGACAACTGGTCCATGACCCCAACCATGTTGGTTCAGTGTTTCTGCACTGACCAGTGGTGCTAGTTTACAAGAGATAAGTGCTCTGTATCAGTCTGTCTTGTGCACCAATTGATATGAGTTGGTGAAATTGTCATGAGTGGGCTGAGTCGGGTACCACATACCATTTCTTCGTGTGCTCGTCCTTGGGCGTTGATGCCATTTTGATCTCACATTGCAGATGTTGCATTAACCCTTTTTACTCCTGCACCCTATCCACCAACTGCAAAAACTTAACCCTTTGATTCTCTCACCTTATCCACCAGCTTCCTGATTGGCAATGCAGCATGCTGGTGGACAGGGTGCAGGAGTCAAAGGGTTATGATCACCCACACACCACATTATTGTCTCCTAGTTCGTCTTTTTGCTTCTCAACGAGTTGGAAGATTCACGTTGTGTTTGCTTTATAGGAATCCTGGATGTACATAGGCACTGATGAGAACAACGCTCTTTATTTCTCCCGATAGCCAACGATTTCCCACCAAGGGAAGAAATCGCGTCAAAACTACTGTGCTCGCAACACAATTTCTCACCCCTGCATCATTTTACAACCGGAAAAGAAATCAAGTGAAACATATGTGACATGTTTTCTCACTTAGCACGATTTCTCATCCCACCCATCTGTTCTGTCTGTCTGTCTGTCTGTCTGTCTGTCTGTCTGTCTGTCTCTCTCTCTCTGTCTATGTCTCTCTGAAACACATGTCTTAGGAGATTGATATTTTATCCAGGTGATTTATTTATGCACTAATCGCGAGATCACTGGTGTGTCTTTTAGTACTGTAAGAATTCCAGTTTGAAAGAGCAGATCTTCTACCAGAGCTAAGGAAACATTTTCCTGTAAATTTTCGATCTTTTTTTTTTCAAAAAAAATTCACAGTGATCTATATGAGACGTTGACACATACACAAAAATGATTAGAACAATATGTGCATCTATGTCGGCAAAAGTTGTAAGGTTCTATCTGAACTAACGGTTGAGATTTCAGCAAAACAGTAAGGTAAGTGTTGAAAATGCGTATTTACTCAACTGGGTTTTGTGACCTTGACCTTCGATCAAAATGAAAAAAAAACAACAACAACCAAAGCCGTATTTTTATGTTTGTTAGTTTATGTTTCATTCGAATCAATCTATTAGCTAAGGCTACAGCTGTCAACACTTTTATAATGACGATTTTTTTAAAGTTAAATGAATTAATGAATAAATAAATAGATAAATAAATAAATAAATGAATGAATAAATGAAAATAATCAATTATTTTTATGTGTGTCTTTAACAGCACAGATGCAGATATAAATGTAATTGAACATTACAGATGTAGAAATCCAATTGGCTGATATCCGACATTAAAGAGATAAAACTATCTCAAATTATTTCAACCAGTCGGACTACTCAATCAACAACATCCGAGTGAAAGGTCTGTGGCTTCTATACAGTAACAGCACCGTAGACAGGAAAGACAGAGAATCCCATCTTATAGATAAACTTGGAACGCGTAAGCCACATGGCCTCAATGACAAACCATAAAGATTTCCTCAACGGAATTCAGTATCATGCCACTTCATGTACATTTATCTGGACATGGCTCTGAATGTATGTAGTTTTACCTTGGTGTCTATGTGTGTGCGTATGTATTCGCTCGAATGTATAGGTATTACATTTCTTGTCCCTCATGTATAATTTATGTTTATATTGCTTGGATTACTTTATGCATACAATCATTTACTTTTAATGTGCCTTGAGTCCTTGTATGTTTTACTTCGATGATGATTTACTGAAATAGACCACATTATCACCATTTTCCCATCCCAGTGAGGTATTGGCTTTGCGGCTGCACATAGGCTATGCCTTTTTTATTCTTATTTTTATTTTCATTTTAAATTCAATCTGTTTGAATTCTCCTTTCACAAGACAGGCCCAGCCGCGTCTGCCTAAGGGTTTTTTTCACCGGGGACTCCGGTTTTCCCTTCAGCCCCTTGGCTGTTGGTTTAGGATGTTTTTCTTCCTATTCCAAGGTCAGACCGGATTCGTTGCTCTAGGCACGATCCATTTACATCAGCCATACCTCTTGATTAAATATTTTCCATTCAGTCGAACATATGCCTGTATTTTCTCTTTGGCATTATTTACTACCGGTATCCTTTACATTCCAAACGCTACTCTTCGCTAGTGTGTCATAGTTCTCATTTGCGCTCTGACATCATATTTACTCAAAAACACATTACGATGTCATTTTAATCAGTTTATTCCTTTTCTCGGCCGCCGCATTGTGATAAACTGAAAATATGCCTTTTTAACGCTCAGTCAACATGCACTGATGGCAAAGCTGATGTCATTGCTGACTTTATCGCAGATGAACATGTTGACATTGCTTTTATCACCGAAACATGGCTTAACCCCCTTGGTCATGAACCTATACATGTGAGTCTCACTCCGAGTGGTTACAGGCTTGCTTCTTTCCATCGCTCATCCCGAGGTGGTGGTATCGCCATCCTCTACAACGACTCACTCCATTCCCGCCTGTCTTTCTCGCAGTCTCTGCCTTTCTCCCATCCTTCTTTCGAGCACGTTGAAGTATCCTTCCAATCCACCCCTCACCCCATCACCTTCTCCTGTGTCTATCGACCTCCACCTAGCTCTGCCAACAAGCTCACCACATCCATGTTTCTCTCTGACTTTGATCAACTTCTCGATTACTACTCTCTCTTACCTGGAAATCTCATCATTCTAGGTGACATCAATGTCCACTATGACAACACTCACCGTTATGACACAAGACATATCATCAACTCTCTGTCCAATCACAATATGACTCAACACATTTCTGAACCAACCCATCAAAAAGGTCACATTCTTGACTGGATCATTTCTCGTGATCACCACAATTCCGCTACTGACAACTGCTTAGTTCTTTCTACCCGTCTAACTTCAGCCCTTCCATCTGACCACTCTGCAATTCTCTGTTCTCTCGACATTTCTCCTCCTTCCCGTACCATGCGCACAGTGACTCGACGCAATCTCAAATCTATCGACCTCTCCACATTTTCATCTGATGCCTCCCGTCTCCTTTCTGAAAAGTCACATAACCTTGCCGATGAATTCTATACTACTCTCCACCATCTTCTGGACACTCATGCTCCAGCCACAACCCGTCCTTTACCTGACCGCCCCCCTACCCCCTGGCTCACTCATGAGATCGCCTGTGCAAAACGTGCCCGCCGCAGAGCAGAGCGCCGCTGGCGCAAATCCAAACTCACTGTACACAGGCAACTTTTCCAAGCCTCTAAAACAAAAGTATCCACCCTCATTGCATCAGCAAAAACAAGCTATTTCCAAACCAAAATCCTGAATGCCTCTTCTTCAAAAGAACTCTTTACAACCATGAATCATCTCCTTGGCACACGAAAAGATTTACCTCTCCAACAAAACATACAAATGAAGAACTCCCATCTGTATTCTCCAACTATTTCACCACCAAAATACAAACTCTTCGTGACAGGCTTGACAGGACACCCTGTCAACCATGCCCACCTGACCCTTCCTTCTCTGGCACACCTCTTACTACTTTTAACCCAGTCTCACAAGAAGAAATTCTCAACACAATCAGATCCATGTCGTTCAAAACCTGCGAACTGGATCCTCTTCCAGGTTCTCTCTACACCGACTGTCTCCCTACTCTCCTCCCATTCATCACTGACATCATCAACACTTCTCTTCAAACTGGAACTGTCCCTGATTCTTTCAAGTCTGCTATTGTTCACCCTCTTCTCAAGAAACACAATTTAGATCCAAATGAACTGAAAAATTACCGGCCTATCTCTAATCTCTCTTTCTTGTCAAAACTCCTTGAAAAAGTCGTCCTCAACCAGCTGAACTCTCACCTGTCTGCCAACAATCTCCTCAATCCTTTCCAGTCAGCCTACCGCCAGTGCCATAGCACTGAAACTGCCCTACTACACATTCTCAACAATCTCCTCCTTGCAACTGATACTGGCAAAGTCTCTCTCCTCACACTCCTTGATCTGTCTGCAGCCTTTGATACCATTGATCATGGTATTCTCCTTTCTAGACTTCATCATACTTTTGGCATCTCTGACATTGCTCTGTCTTGGTTCACTTCATACCTATCCAACAGAAAACAAACCGTTCTCATCAATGGCACTTACTCTCAACCTGCATACCTGACCTGTGGTGTTCCACAAGGATCTGTCCTTGGCCCTGTTCTGTTCACTCTTTACACCTCCCCCCTGTCCACCATCATCAACTCCCATTCTATAAAACACCACTTCTATGCTGATGACACCCAACTTCAAGACAGTGACTCGCCTGATAATATACAGCGCCTGTTGACTCGCACCACTGAGTGTTACTCGGACATTAAGAACTGGATGACACACAATAGACTTCAGCTTAATGACGACAAAACAGAAGCTATCCTCATTGGCACCCGTCAGAAACTTTCTCAGCTGCCTCCTTTTTCTCTCCCATTATGTAACACATCAGTCCCAATTTCTGATTCAGCTAAAAACCTTGGTGTCTGCATTGACTCTACCCTCTCCATGAACAACTTTGTTTCTCAAACTGCCAGATCCTGCTACTATCATCTCCATCGTATAAGGCTGATCAGGAAGTATCTCTCTGTCGAAACAACTGCAAAACTCGTTCTCTCCTTCATAATGTCTCGCATTGACTATTGCAATTCACTCCTGTCTGGTCTTCCTGCCTCCACCATTCACATCCTACAGCGCATTCAAAACAATGCTGTACGCCTTGTACTCAAAAAGAAAAAAGCTGACCACATATCTCCTCTCCTGGCACAACTTCACTGGCTCCCTGTATCAAAGCGCATACAGTACAAAGTAGACACCATGTGCTACAAAAGCCTCAATAACGCAGCCCCCGATTACCTGTCAAGCCTACTTGAGATCTATCTTCCCTCACGTACCCTCCGCTCTGCCTCCGATCCTCTGACTTTTCGCTTTCCACGCACTAAGCTCAATACCTATGGTCCACGAGCCTTCTCTGTTTCTGGTCCACTCTCCTGGAACAAACTTCCTCTCTCAGTCCGTCAGCAACCTACTTTTGTCTCCTTCAAGTCCGCTCTCAAAACTCACCTTTTCTCCTCCGCATAAAATCCTAACCTCACTCAACCCCCCCCCCCCCCCCCCTCTGCAGCCTGTCTCCGCTCGGAGGGAATCACATGGTTATAATATATAATTGTATATGCTATGCTCTCTATAATTTTCCATTGCTTTTATTCTTGCTTTTATTGCTTTTATTCTTTCTCCCCATTTATAGCCATGCGTGTGTGTGTGTGTGTGTGTGTGTGTGTGTGTGTGTGTGCGTGCGTGTGTGTGCGTGCGTGCGTGCTTACGTGTGTGTCTGCTTCAGCGCTTAGATTTGATTTTATCAAGATTTTGCGCTATATAAATATTGTAATTATTATTATTATTCTCGCACTGAATCCAGCAGCAGGGAAGTTTCAGTCTTTTTCTCCTAATTGTTGTATCTGGTGTTTGTTTGTTTGTAATCTTACGCTTGACAAAAGCCAGTTGGCCGAAAATTTGCACCTGTCTTGTCTTGTTGTGTTAGATACGCGTTCTTTTTCTTCTTTCGTGTTTTTTTCTGGTTCCTGATTACAGATGTAGATATATATGTCATTACAATGTGGCTGATATTGTTCCAAAAACGGACTGATGTAAACATAATTTTATGATATGGAAGCCATAAGCTAGATAGGAATTCAAGACCTAGCCAAAGCATAGAGCATATGTGCAGCCTTACGGCTTATGCCATGATTATTTCGGACTTTCTCCATCACATGGCATCAGCTGCGTCAGTGCATATGGAATTCATTCCGAGCGTGGAGACGTTACCTTAAGAAACTGAACTGAACTCAAAAGCAAGCCTGAAGATTGATTGCTGTTTTATCTCTGACTATATGCCCATAATAAGCTGGTTGATAGAGACACAGGACTGACCACGACATGCATACCTATACTGCTGGTATTTGTAACTGTACTGCTTGAAACCAAACTAAAATGCTGTCCCTTACGATTGATGTAAACAGTGCAAAACTAACCTAAGATTTCAAAAAATAGTTACATTAGTCTTGTTTGAATTGACATCATCATCATCATCATCAGGTGCCTTGCCACATGGCGTTGGCGATCATGGACTTCCACCTGTCTCTATCTCTTGTTGCCTCAAGCATCTCTTCCACCCTCTTCGTCCTCAGCCACTCTGCAAGTCCGTCTAGTATCTTCTCGCTGGGCCTACCTGGTGCTCTCTTCCCCTCCAGCTTTCCCGTCGTGACCAGGTGCTCCAATTCCGCCCTCCCCATAAAATGGCCTACAAATGTTGCCTGTCTTTTCCTAATCTTCCTTATCAATGATCTTCTTGTGTCTACCTCCAGCAAGACTGTCTCGTTTGTTTTCTTCTGAATTGACAAGCCAGTCAAATTTAACTCTCTGAATAAAACAAAAAGAGTCGTTTATTCTGTTGGAGATTTTACACTGATACTACCAACACATCATTTATCTCTAAAAACGAAACGACTGTGACCCATCCTATTACATAACTTATGTGACACTACTAACTTTCTCCCAAAGACAGATTACGGTTTGATTTTTGCTATCTCACCTTCTTTACTGCCTTACCATCATTGCCCTCTCACACTGCTCATTTAGACTCTCTAGCAGGCACGCCACCAAATCTAAGTTCATTCATTGAATCCCCAATGCCAAGAAGTCCATAGACTTAGAAATACAAATCTGCCATGAGGCCATTCACCAAAAGAGCAGGCTGTTTGGAGTACGGACTTAGGATCTGATATCTTCATTTCTGCCTGCGACACTTGCCTCTTTACTGCCCATCTTAATGTTTCCATCATTCCAATGGTGTCGGCTTAGTGTTTCAAAGGTCTCCCCTCCCCCTTTCCACTCCTCGGCCAAAGACCTTGCCAGCCTGTGGAGTTTTGTGTTGGCTGATAGAGTCTGTCAGATAATTGCTGACAGATTTGGATGGGTCACATATAGAAATGTCTGAGTGCGTCGAATCCTTGAACAAACTTCAATCTCCAGACTCTAGAGGAGACTACGCTGCTGCCAGGTCGCTTTGGTGGAGTTCAGTTGTGTCTGTTCTGATCGAACGTACCTAAGACCCAAACTAACAACGTGTTCAGTTGCAGAGCCAAACTAAGCGAACAATCCTCTGGTAAAGAGGCTACTATCATCATCTAATCGTTTTTTGATCCTGTATACCAGTATGGCTGTTTGGGGGAAGTAGAGGGGCTGATGGGAATGCAGCAGCAAACAGATACTCCATGTCTGACCACAACTACCCCCCACAAACCACAACATAAAACACTCTTACATGAATCCAACGACTGTAAGATGAATTTACCCAAAGCACAGACGGAAGTAGCAGAACTTTAAAGAAAGGTCACCATAAGATCAAGGCAAAAAAGACCACAGAATCTGGAACAAGTTTCACGATACTACGAAAGTCCCTCTTGATCTTGATACACAAGTTTGTAGAATCCGACGATTTGAATAAACGCTATGGAACAGAATATAGCACTCTGTGTGGTGACAGATCAGGGGGTCAATCCTTGTGCGGAAGCAGTCAAGTGACGGGCACAGTGCTCCTAGATGGTTCCAGTCTTCTCGTGTTAATATTATATATATATACATATAATTATATATATACATACATACATACATACATATATATGTATATATATATATACATATATATATATATATATATATATAGATATATATATATACATATATATATATACATATATATATATATATATATATATATATATATATATATATATATATATGTGTGTGTGTGTGTGTGTGTGTGTGTGTGTGTGTGTGTGTGTGTGTGTGTGTGTGTTTTGTGTGTGTGTAGGCCTATGTATCTATAAAATGAATTTCTGTGTGATCAGTATGGTTATTCATCATCATCAGCATGTGCCCTGCCGCATGGTGTTGGCGTTGGCGTTGGCGATCATAGCCCTCCGTATGTATCTATCCCTTGTCGCTGCAAGCACATCTTCCACCCTCTCTGTCCTCAGCCACCCTGCAAGTTCATCCAATAGTTTCTCCCTGGGTCTACCTGGTGTTCTCTTTCCCTCCAGCTTCCCTGTTGTGACTGGTGCTCTAATTCCCCTTTCCTCATAAAATGGCCTGTAAACGCTGCTTGTGTTTTCCTAATCTTCCTTATCAATGATCTTCTTGTGTCTGCCTCCATCAAGACTGTCTCGTTTGTTATCTTTGCTGTCTATGGAACTCTCAACATTCCTCTTAGAAACCACATTTTGGCCTCTTCAATCTTGTTCTGGCTTTGCGTGTTGACTGTCCACGCCTAACAACTGTATAACATTATCGGTTCTATATAACATTCAAGAACTCTCTTTCCTGATGTTAATTGATACGCATTTGTTGGTAATATTGCCTTTCATCTTCTTGAATGCTGTTTTGCCTTGGCCATTTCTGCTGGCTATTTCTGATATGCGTCTGCCGCCTGGTGAGATGACCTTTCCCAGATGTTTAAACTTATCAATCTGTCTCAAAATTTGTGCCATTTGCCATTATTTTGCATCAGGGGATTTCATTCGGTCTTCTTGCTATTTAGCTCCAACTCTTTATTTTTGCTTTGTATTTATATTACATTCACAAGGTTTTGTAGGTCCCTTTCATTTTCTACAAAGCACGGTGTCACCTGCGTAACGAATGTGTTGTGTGTCAAATGGCTGATGTGATGCGTCTAGTGTGTTGGCTAGTGACTGCGTGCTTGTCACCTGTCGCTTTCAGCCTGCACTGCTGGCTAGCACTGCTGCTTGCAGCTATGCGAAAAGGAGAGCAGAATGCGTAAGTCTCTCTCTGTAGGTACATAGCCTCTCCATCAACAAGCCCTACGCTATGCCTCCTCGTGCCGACATGTGGTAACTGAGCACCTCACGGACTCGGGCTAAAACTCGAGTCACTCGGAGGAGGTCTGGCCCCCAGACGTGCGGCACGCTGGCCCACCGGCTTGTGGACATGACCTGGTGCCGATGAACCAGACCTCCAGCTATGGGTAATTAGCACGTTATTTCGGAAGAGAATAAGGCTAAGGGAGTAAACCCTGAAAGAAAAATCACCACTACTGCCTTATAGACTGTGTGAACGACAAAGGCTGGCGGAGAGTCCGTACACAAACCATCGTATTTTCTCAAGATAAACCATGGCCAGTCAAAGCAAGTACGGTTATTAGGATCTTAAATCTCTGTTATTGCCAATTTTCATTGCACTTCCAAAAAAGACAGGGGCTATAGAATGCCAACTCCATTGCACAATCAGTTTGATGAGTCATGTGACAAAAATCCTGTTAAGAATAATCATGATGAGGACAAGGAATAGAATCAAAAGAGAAATAGCAGAAGAACAGTGTGGATTTGTGGAAGGGAAAGGAACTATTAATGCCATATACATCCTAAGAACTATCATAGAGAGGTCAATTGAGATGAATAAGGATTTGTATTTATGCTTTGTTGACTATACCAAGACTTTCGATCGGGTAAAGACATGAAGAATTGATCAACCAACTGGAGAGACTCAATGTTGATGGAAAAGATCTACGAATAATCAGAAATATGAATGGGAAAAGAAAACAATATAAGTTCTTTCCAAAACATCAAAAGAGGAATCAGACAGGGTTGTGTTTTGTCACCAGATCTGTTTTCACTTTACAGCGAAAACATCATGAGAAACCTAGAAGAAGACCCTGGATTAAAGGTTGGAGGGAAAAGGATAAACAACATTCGATACGCATATGACACCGTGCTAATTGCAGAAAATGACAGGGACTTACAAAACCTTGTGAATGTACTAGAAATAGAAAGCAAAGGTAAGGGGTAGGAACTAAACAGCAGGAAGACTGAAGTCATAGTGATCAGTAAAAAACATGAAATCCCCTCATACAAAATAACAGCAAATGGCACAACCTTGACACAGGTTGATAAGTTCAAATACCCGGGAACGATCATTTCATCAGACGGCAGATGCACATCAGAAATAGCCAGCAGAATCGGCCAAGCCAAAACAGCATTTAAGAAGATGACAAGCATTCTTACCAACAAATGCCTATCAATTAACATCAGGAAGAGAGTTCTTGAATGTTATATAGAACCAATACGGATGCGAGGCGTGGACAGTCAACAAGCAAAGCCAGAACAAGATCGAGGCAGCAGAGATGTGGTTTCTAAGAACAATGTTGAGAGTTCCATGGACAGCAAAGAAAACAAACGAGACAATCTTGATGGAGGCAGACACAAGTAGATCATTCATAAAGAAGATTAGGAAAAGACAGGCAACATTTATAAGCCATTTTATGAGGAAGGGGGATTTGGAGCACCTGGTCACAACGGGAAAGCTGGAGGGAAAGAGAGCATCAGGTAGACCCAGGGAGAAAATGCTAGACGGGCTTGCAGAGTGGCTGAAGACGAGGAGGGTGGAGGAGATGCTTGGGGCAACAAGAGATAGAGTCAGATGAAGTCCATGATCGCCAACGCCATGCGACAGGGCACCTGATGATGATGATAATGATTGCCAACTGACAGTTTGGTAATGAAGTTTTCCATCGTTCTTTCGGCAAATATCTGTAGTTGTACTCTTTTGTTCCTGTCTCCTGGCGTGAAGAAAGTGTGAGCAGGTAACAGGCAGCACAGTTTTTAGTTATTTTACAGTGCAAAAATCAGATGTAGGTACAGTCCTCGATCTTGTAACTTTAGCAGCTGGAGATTTTGGAGCATTTGGCTTATGCAGCCACGGTCTTTGAGGGCATTGTCGTCTCTTATGAATCAGGCTCCTGTACATTATGCGCACACAAAGTACGTCCTGTTCATATCGACTGGAGAAGTAGGTGTGTGTCTGTGTGTGTTTGTGTGTTTGTCTGTGTGTGTCTGTGTGTATTTGTGTGTGTATATGTGTGTGTTCGTGTGTGTGTGTGTGTGTGTGTGTGTGTGTGTGTTTGTGCATGTGTGTGTGATGTGTGTGGTGGTGATCAATGGTTAAATGTCTATTCACTAAAGTGATTTTAGACAAATAATAATAATAATAACAACAACAACAACCACCACAACAATAATAATAATAACAAAAACGAGAATAATAACAATAATAGTAGTAAATTGATTTAGATAGATACATAAAAAGGAAAAGAAAAAAGCGATGTGTGGACGGGGATTGTAGATGCAGGAAGGGCACCCCACTATTAGAGCCATATTCAGGCTAATACCATGTGGAAAACAAGAAAGAAGGAAGGAAAAGGCAAATGGAAGAGGGAAGCGGAAAGATAACGTATGAAGCAACAACAACTACAACAACTACTGATACAAATAACTATCTAACTGTAACTATGAACAGAGTATATAACGAATTACAAATATTGAGCGAAAAGATAACAAATGAAGCAGAGTACTACAAGAACTGTTTAAACAATAAACTATCTAACTGTAACTAGGAACAGAGAGTGTAACAAATTATGAATATTGAGCGAAAAAATATAACAAACGAAGCAGCCCTCTACAACTAGTAGTAAGTAGTCGACATGCTGAGCTCATGATAATTTTGTTTTGTATGTGTGTGTGTGTGTGTGTGTGTGTGTGTGTGTGTGTGTGTGTGTGTGTGTGTGTGTGTGTGTGTGTGTGTGTGTGTGTGTGTGTGTGTGTGTGTGTGTGTGTGTTCGTTCTTTGATTTAACGTCTGTTCACTATGAGTGATATTAGACGGGTGTGTGTGTGTATGTGTGTGTGTGTGTGTGTGTGTGTGTGTGTGTGTGTGTGTGTGTGTGTGTGTGGTGTGTGTGTGTGTGTGTGTTGTATGTGTGTGTGTGTGTGTGTGTGTGTGTGTGTGTGTGTGTGTGTGTGTGTGTGTGTGTGTGTTTGTTCGTTCTTTGATTTAACGTCTTTTCACTATAAGTGATATTAGACGGAATGTGTGTGTGTGTGTGTGTGTGTGTGTGTGTGTGTGTGTGTGTGTGTGTGTGTGTGTGTGTGTGTGTGTGTGTGTGTGTGTGTGTGTGTGTGTGTGTGTGTGTGTGTACGCGTATGTGTGTGTGAATCCGTCAGCCTGTCTGCCTGCCTGTGTGTATGTCTGTGTGTGAGTCTATCTGTGTCTGTCTATGTGTCCGTGTCTGCGTGTCTGTTCGTCTGTGCCTGTGTTCGTGGACTCAAAGGTCTGATATCTCATGTTCAATACCAGGCAGCAGCAACTGGCCTGTGCGCTGCTCGTCTTGTTTCCATCATTCCAGTGGTGTCAGCTTTAATATTTCAGAGGTCCCATTCGCCCCCTCCCCATTTCTTGACCTTGCCAGTGCATAGGGTTTCGTGTAAAATCAGCGAGTATCACAGGGCCCCTCTAGGGGGGAAGAAGTATTCTGACTGAATTGATAGTCTGGTAAATAAAGTTTGTGTCAACATTTTCCACTCAAACGGGATCTAATGCTCACGTTGTTCTTGTCCAACTATAGTGGGCACAGAGGGCAGATTATCTAGAATACCATATGTCTCCGTGAACACCAACATGTCGCAGCAAATATCAATGTCCAAGCAAATGACCAGAACGTTGAATTAACGACCATGGACTCTAGGCCATGGTGGCTACGATGCTCAAATTTCGTTGTCTCAAACTTCGTTGGACAGCTGTTGGTGGCAGAGACAAAAGCTTGGTAATTAGAATCCTGACAGATGTAGATTACCTAGGAGACCAATATCCGCTAGCAATTACCAGTGTCCAGGGAAACTGCCAGGAAGTTGAATAACAACCATGGCCGCAAAACCAAGATGCTACAATACTCGATCTTCATTGTCAGGTTGAACGGCTGTTGGTGGTTTAGACAAAGATCAGTAATTAGAATGGCACTGTATAAAGGCCAGACAGTCGGTCTTGAGATAGTCAGCATTGGGTCCGCGCTCAGTCAGCCACTAGGTCAGTGAGCGAGAGACGTCTCAGCCTCCAACCTATCTTAGAGGTATGTGACCCACGTTTCATTTTATACTTTTGTTAGGGTAGGGATAGGAATAGGTAGTATTTTATTTTCCATGAAGCAAAGAGAGAGGGAATAGAGGAGGACTTAGGGAAGTGTTCAGTATTCCAGTGATATGTAAGTTAGTGAAGATTCGTAGTGCATCTTAGGGTTTTAGGAATGTTAAGACCCATGGCACTCACGAATGGTGAATTACGCTTTTGCTTTTAATTGAATAAAGATGTTGTAGTTATCAATCTATGTGTGGACTGCTTTGAGAATCATGTCCAGTGTAGTTAGTGCATTTCTTCTCGTCACACTTTCCGTGAATCCTTGTTGTGTGCGTGACTTCAAAGTACAGAAACAACTCTTCAATATCACCCCCTCTTCTTAGTAATCATCCCCCAATTCCCCAACACTTCCCTCTTGCGATACGAGCGTGCCAGATAATTGCTGGTAGATTTGAGTCGAGCGCATATGAAATTGTCGGGGTGCAACGAATTCCTCTTGAACAAACTCCAAACTAGATAGGATAATTATGGATTAAAGCGTTGAGTCCCTGGTATATTTGATTTTTACGTGGGTTTGCTGGATATGTTGATATATGGTATGATATGATTATGATATGATATGATATGATATGATATGATATGATATGATATGATATGATATGATATGATATGATATGATATATATGATATGATATGATATGATATGATATGATATGATATGATATGATATGATATGATATGATATGATATGATATGTATGATATGATATGATATGATATGATATGAATGATATATGATATGATATGATATATGATATGATTGATATGATATGATATGATATGATATGATATGATACGATATGTACGATATGATATGATATGATATGATATGATATGATATGATATGATATGATATGATATGATATGATATGATATGATATGATATGATATGATACGATGCGATGCAATGCGATGCAATACGATACGATACGACATATATGTATATATATATATATATATATATATATACATATATATATATATACACATATATGTCGTATCGTATCGTATATGGTCGACTATCGCTGTTGATAAAGTTCAACCTAGCACTTTATTTGTGTACCCTCATGTGGGATCTCAGGCCAAAGTCTGATGCACACAGACGGCCACATGCTGGACACTTAGTGGAACGCTCTGTAGGGTTGGTTCTGGCCTTTGTTACTGCACGCTTTTCCACTTGGCTGCTTCGTCTTTCATGTTCATAAGCTTCTGTTCTCTTGCGAATAGCTTGCCTCCTTTCATACCTGTTTGTGGCCATGATTTCCCATTGTTCTTCATCATTGTCGCATTTCTGGAGAGATATTTTCAGGGTGGCTTTGTAGCAAAGCTGTGGCCATCCTCTAGGTCGATGGCTCTTTGTCATCACTGTAGAAGAGCCGCTTTGGAAGCCTGATATCCTGCCTGCGCACGAGATGTCCAGACCATCTTAGCTGAGATGTGTTAGCAGTGCATCTATGCTTGGGATCAGGGCTTGCAAAAGTACATTTATGTTTCAGACTCTGTTGTACCTGTAACGAGTGCGAGTCCAATGTGAGATTTTCTTACAGAATGGAGTCCACAGATTCAAAAAGTTATTTAAATTCATTTAACAAGGAAAAAAAAAAACAGTTTAATATTGAAAACAATGTTATAATTATAAGTTCTACAACATGAGGGCTGTCAGTGTCAGGTATGGTCAGTACTGTAGTCCAGCTATAATCCAGCTGTAGTCCTACTATAGTCCAGCTGTAGTCCAGCTGAAGTAACCATGGATTAGGATTACTTTTCCCGGGCGCCAACAATTTACGTTCAGCACCGCTGCTCAGCCTCCCAGCTGTTCGGCAAACTTTGGCACGGTTTGTGAACAGATATTTCGAGAATCATGGGAAATCACTATTGTGAACAGTTATTTCGAGGATCATGGGAAATCACTATTGTGAACAGTTATTTCGAGGATCATGGGAAATCACTATCAGCTCCGTAAATTACTATTCAATCATCAATTTAGTTCAATCTTAGCAGATTTGAACCTATTCATTCACTTCGAATAATAATAATGTCACAAAAATAAATATAATCTGTAAGCTTATTAGAATCATATTTCAACATTTTAAACGAGATCTTTCCAACATTTTCAACCCAAGGGAAACAACTCTAATATGCTAGCGGATGACACAAAATCATCTTGATCTTTGGCAGAAATTATAATACGTAATTTTACCCTACCATACTCCAATTTAATACTACCTAAAATAAAATAAAAAAGCATTTATTTGGAGGTATTGTATACCATTTGACATTTATGATACCTCAGAGGCAGAGCTGGTGAAACTGATCTAGTAGCTTGACATGCTTGCAGTAGAAAGTCCAGGACTCGCACCCATACAGCAATGCAGTCAGGACCACTGCTCTGTATACTGCGCACTTCGTCTTGAGTTTCAAGCCCCTTTCGTTCCATACTCGTTTGTGAAGTCTGCCATAGGAAATACTTGCCTTAGCGATGCGATTGGATACTTCCTTATCGAGACCGTTGGAAGAGGAGAGACTGCTACCAAGATAGGTGAAGGAGTCTGTTGATCCTTTTGCAGGTTGAAGCATAACTTCAGTTTTCTTGATGCTTATTGTGAATCCAAAGCACTTAGTGGCCGCGCTGGCAGAGAACCTGTAAGTCTTTGAAGGTCATCCTATGAGTGGGCAACGATAGCACAGTCATCAGCGTACATGAGGTCTTGAACAAGTGATTTAGTGACTTTCGTCTTTGCCTTCAGTATTGAAGATACCTCCATCTGTCCTGTATGTGATTGGGATGCCTGGCAGAGAGAAGCATCGTGCTGAAAAGGAAGCTGAAGAGTGTTGGAACAAGAAGGCATCCTTGCTTGACTCCATTAGTGACGGGGAACTCGTAATCCTCAGTGCCGTTGACTAATCTTGCGTTCCTGCCATCATGAGAGCATCTGATTATTTTTCACCGTCATTGGGGGGGGGGGGGGGGGGGGAATTCCAATTCGTAGAAGTATGTTCCACAGTCCTGGACTCACCACTGTGTTGAACGCCTTGGCGAGGTTGACAAAGAGGATGCAGAGATCCATGTTTTGTTCCTTACATTTCTTTTGGATCTATCTTGCAGCGAATATCATGTTGACTGTCCCTCTGTTCTGGCGAAAACCACACAGGCTTTCTGTAACTGTCTCATCAAGAAAATGAGTATTCAACCTGTTTAAGATGATCTTGGAGAGGATCTTGCCTGCAATGTTCAAAAGATAGATCCCACGATAGTTGTCACAGCTGGACTTGTCACATTTGCCTTTGTACAGGTGCACTATTCTGGCATCTTTCAGATAAACAGCCATCCTCCCAGCACGTACAAAGGAACTCAGTAAACTTCTGTATCAACGGCTGACCACCTGCTTTAAAAACTTCAGGCGGAATACCATCGGAGCCTGTTGATTTACCACATTGCAACTCTGCAATTGCTTCAGTCGATGAAGGCCTGTTAAGGAGCTGCTCAAAGTGCTCTGACCACCTCTTATTTATTGCCTCATTATCAGTGAGGAGCTCATTCTGCAAGTTCCGGATTGGTGCTGTACTTCTCTGTGGTGGCCCATACATTTCCCTCAAGCTGGAATAGAAGAGCTTGGCATTTTTTGAGTCAGCATAACCCTGGATCTCCTATGCCTTCTTTTGCCACCAATCATCCTTCATGGAGCACAACCGCTTCTGAACTTTTCCTCTGAGATGGTGGAACTTGTCCCCCTTTGAGTCAGACTGTTTGTCTGCCAGCCAATTCTTGTGTGCAGCATACTTCTCAATAAGAATACTTTGAATTTCGGAATCGTTGTCATCATACCGGTCCTGGTGATGTCTTTTGAGGACGTCTATTGTCTCTTTGACGGCGGTGTCAACTTCGTTTCTTAATTTGGCCCAGCTTTCTTATGTCTCTCCTTTGGTTAAGGCAACTTGCTCTAGACGCTTTGGGAGTTCATTCTGTAAGGCAACTGTTATGCCAGGGTTATTGATTTTTCCAAACATCCAGGTTTGGGGGAGATTTCTTGCCCTGGGGCCTTCTTTTTCTTCGTACCTGGAGGTTCACCTTTGATCTAAGGAGAAGATGGTCTGTTGAGCAATCGGCACCTCTCGTTGCTCTGGTGACATGAAAGTCATGCAGATCACGTTGTCAGCAAATGATAAAAGCTATCTGATGCCAGTGCTTCGATCTTGGATGCATCCAGGTGGTTTTGTATACATCGTTCAGTTGGAAGAATCTATTTGTGATCGAGAGATTGTGCTGGGAGCGTAGTGAAAGCAGAAGTTTGCCATTTGAGTTCTCATGACCGATACCATGCTGACCAATAATGCCAACCCATGCTGTATGATTTGAGACGATTCTCGCGTTGAAATCCCCCAGGACAATCAACTTATCACCTGTAGGTACGCTGCGTACAACTTCATCAAGCTGTTGGTAAAAGGCTTCTTTGTTTTACATCTTGGTTTGTCATGGTGGGTACAACACTAACTAAAGTAGCATTTGCATTGTCTGACAAGGGGAGCCTCATAGTCATGATTCAGTCATTGATGCCCTGGGGCTGTGACTCAAGCTGAGAGACGAGAGGGGTCCTTACTGCGAAGCCAACACCTGCTTTCATTTCAGCTTTGTGACCTGACCAGTATATAGTATAAGAACCAGAAGAACAAGTAAACCAAAGTGAACGCGTATTCAATACAACAAGACAAGACAAGCACAAATTTTCGGCCAACCGGCCTTTGTCAAGCGAATGCACGGTCATAAACAGACCACAAACAACACCAAACAACGGATCATAAGAAGAGGACTAAAAACTTCCCTGCCGCCTCGTCCAGTGGATTAAAAGGAACCAAAAGTATATCCTGACCCAACCTCGCTTAATTAATTGACCCTTGTCTAAAAATCTTGTCTCACTGAGGGCAGCGGTGTCAACTTTGTATCTTTGGAGCCCTCGTGTTACTATCACAGGAATTCCTTAGGGCGACAGATGCATTGAGACAGAATTGATGGATCATTACCATAGACCTGTGAAGTGACCACAACACTGACCAGAAGCCAGTGGCAAAGGAAATAACGCCAACTGCCAGTTGTCCATTATTCTCCACTTTGGGGAAGTTGGACAGGTTCTAAGGAGTGACGCGTGGCAGTAAAAGTCACCGTCCAAATTGGACTTCTGATAACGACATATTAAATGACCGAGGGTAACATTAGCTATAGCCACCATGCCACGATTACAAGTCCAGTCACTCCATTTTTCAAGTTAGGCTTTATGGATGTGGACAGCTAATGACAGCTGACACATTTATGGTCAGGAAGGGAAAGCGTCCTTACCTGATTTCCCCGTCTAAAAATAAAGAGTGGAGTCACGCTATTTTCAAGTCAGGCTTGAGGGACGCGGACAGCTATGACCACTGACACATTGATGGTCAGGGAAAGAAAGCGTCCTGCCTGAATCCCCTTCTATAAAAAGGAATAGTCAGTCAGCCTCTGGGCGCTCTTTTGGGGAACCAGCTTCCAAGCTACCTCACAGGTATGTGACCCACGTTCTAATTTGTACTCTTGTTAGGTGTTAAGGTTAGGGCTAGAAGTTAGAAGCATGTTTTACTTTCCAGGAAACAGAAAGAATAGAGTTGGAAATGTTCAGTATGCTAGTAACATGTAAACTGGTGAAGATTCGTTGTGCATTTTAGGATTTAGGGCCATTGGGACTTAGGCCAGTAGGAACGGTGAATTATGTCTTACGTTGAAGTTGATCAGTTAAATAAATGTGTTGTATTTATCATTCCATGTGTGGACTACCTTTGAGAATCCTTGTCTAGTGTGGTTAGTGCATTTTCCTGCTCGTCTCTCTCCCATTCTTTGTTGTGTGCGTGATTTCCAAGCAGAGAAACTATTCTTCATACACATCCCCAACTCTTCATAATCATCCCCAATTCCTATTCTTCATAATCATCCTCTATTCCTTATACACATCACCAAATCCTTTCTGCGATACGTGGTGGAGATGCAGTCTTTCCCCTTTTACCTCATAAATCGCAGCCTTCGAGTATCCCCATTCTTAAAAGTTCTAGATAGAATCATAGTGAAAGTCGGTGAGTGTAAAAGTCAGACACAGCCGAGAACTTAGATGTGTTGGTGTTTCGAACACAACCTTCAGCGTTGCCACACAGCACAAGTCAACAGACGTGGTTAGGCCTACTGCCTGATCAGAGTGAACGTAGATATAAATAGTGAAGTAACACATAGATTGGCTACTCAGTGGTTTCATCTTCTATGACAACTTCTGTAGAGAGTCCTTTCTCGTAGATTGGTTGACGTCTTTATATGTCGATATAATATCTAGACAAGTTAGCAGGTGTTTCCTAGGTAATATTTCATAGGTAACATAAAGCAACCATGTCAAAGAGAGTGACAGGGCTACTTGCCTGTCTCTGATACGATGTCTATGATTTCATCAGCGTGCTAGTGTCCAGCGCGTGACAGTTGTTGCGAGGTTTGGGCCAGCTTTGATAGCATGTGGTCACGCCTAGTCTCTCCTTCCATCCTCCAGTGCCCACCCTCCCGCCCTCTCAGAGTCATTGATCATTTCTTGTCCATTGTGGTCACTCATCCGTGTGGTTTGTAAACATGCTTTTGACGATTCGGTTTTCGTACAAGCGTTCTTGAACAAGGGTTGCATATTTTTCTTTTCTGTGTGGTTCGGTTCATTTGTCTGCGTCATGCGTGCTGTACTATACGATATGTACCTTGTTGTTTTATATTTCTTCACAGTCAGTCCCACTAACACCTATGATTTCGTTACAAAGTTTTTTTTCATTTTCATCCCCAATACAGAGTCAGTCATGCTGAGAGAGAGAGAAAAAAAGAGTTCTCTTCAGGACACTTATGTACACACGTTATGATTATGATGCTCCTGATCATGTCTATGTCCAATTCCCTAGATCTATATGTCTCTGGTTCGAGTCTTGTGTACACGTCGTGTTATTATAACTGAGAACATTCTATACATTGTGGTTTCTATGCAGACATCTTTCTTGGTTCTTTTTGTGCTACAGAATCATCATCAGTGTCAGTCTATAGCTATCTTCCTGCTATTCAGGGCGTGATTATTCATTGGATCATTTCTACAGTTAGTCATCATGGTTTTACTAACGTATAGGGAATGGTAGAAAGGAAGTATTCACATGCAAGTCAGTATATTTCCATAGGAAACCACCTGTGTGAACTATACATCAGACTTATAGCAATGTGCACTTTGCGCGTGTGATGTTCTTTCTTCTTGTCCTTCCACAACTTATGTATTACAATCTCAAATCCATACAATCAACACTGTTTTTCAAACGACTTATTGCCAGTTTATAGGAACCTGGTTTGCCACCTTGTCCTACTATGATCGGTAATTATGCGTTCCAATTGCAATGTAGTCTCCTTATCTCAGTGATTGCTTATTTGCTCATTCAACTTCGTACTTCCACTTCTACTGTGTGTTCGTGTACCTTAGCGCCATATAGGCCAGACAGCCCACTGCTCATCTTGGTTTTTGTGACTTCATGCTACGTTGCATAATGGCAAAGGTTATGCGCTGGCGACCCTGTTACTGTCCCTTCCTACTTCGGTTCAATTGTGTACGGCAAACGTTGAAGAGCCAAGCACTGGCAGCTCTGAGTATTGCCTCATATTCTACTTCATGGTGTTTCATGTGTCATATGTCACATGGCCAAACAGTCGTGGCTCTGATCTTCCTTGATGGCGCATTTGGTACTTATTGAATGATGCGTACTTCTAGCTTCTACTGCTTTTACCAGTTATTCATTATGTCCGGTGCCAGTTACTACTGTTCATACTACTTTGTGCTTCATGCCACATGGCATACCACCATAGGGACTTAAACGCACGTTGGTGCCGCCCTCGGTATTGCCCGACATTTTTTTTTTCTATTTGTTTGTGTGAATTGAGTGACACTCGTCACAAGGTGCCGTGCTTGAGGGCCTTACAGTGCATATGTGTCGATCCTTTGATCGGAAGATTTTTCAATTCACATGGTATGGCACACATAATCAAAGACTGATAAAAGTATGTACAGTAACGTGAATAATCACTACAGAGAAAATGACGCTATAAGTATGGAAAAATTCTTCCTTTCTGGTGCTCATTAACAGTGATTCAATCTATACAATAGGATGTATAGTACTAGCACTACTACTGTCTATAGCCCAACGAAAGGTTCTCAACAGTGTTACGATACATAAGTATTTCAGATATCAATGAGCATTACATATTTTATAGGACTTACCTTCTTATTTGTGTTGTGTATGTTTTGGTACTAACGTGTTTGTTTGTTGCAGGCAATATTCTTCACAATACAGGAACCATCAT
Source organism: Monoplex corrugatus (assembly GCA_030674185.1). Taxonomy (NCBI): domain Eukaryota; kingdom Metazoa; phylum Mollusca; class Gastropoda; order Littorinimorpha; family Ranellidae; genus Monoplex; species Monoplex corrugatus. The sequence goes on from JAPXFY010000026.1 coordinate 19,369,691, forward strand.
GATTCAGCTTTATATTCGGTTGTATGACGGCTATCGAGCTTGTCGTTCTTGCCGCCTTCAACTCCGGACCGTCAATCGTTCGTGATTAAATATTCCGACATGTTTAACCAACCGTTATATTGCATATTCAACGTTTCCACTCTTCTGAACATTATCGCAATGGAAATCCGTTGCAAGGGTCAGTACCGTGCGACCCCCATCTTTTCCCCTTGCGTTCGTCTTCACTCATCACTGTATACAGTCGGTACTATAGCCACACGTTCTTGATGATTGCTCACGCTCTGGAGCTCATTTGTTGTATGCAATCCCTGCACTACTTTAGCATTCCTGTGCGTCATTTCATTCCTATGTTCCTTACGCGTTCATCTGCTCCGTGCATACTCTGCGTTCATTTTTCAAACTGCCTTCATAAAACATTAATCAGTTTATTTTATATCTGCGTTCATTACTTGTTCACCACATTATTCTACTCCTCATTTATTTGCATGCAACCCCGGGGTATCATTGTGTATCATCGTGTATCATTCCGTATCATTGCATATCATTGCGTGTCGTATGTTGTCCTTTCATCATCTGGTATCATTTCACATCATACGTTATCATCTTGTGTCATTTTATATCATTTCATATCATCTGGTATCATCTTGTATCCTGTTGTATCATTTAATATCTCTATGTAGCATCATACCATACCATTTACCTTATCGAGTTCATACGTGTCTGGTGTCACGTCACATCATGCAGTCCCTGTTTTCTGCTGTTTCCTTATTTCCTTGATTTCATGCTCTTTGTTATCGTCATCTACCTGTTTTTGTTTAATGTTTTTATCACTCAGTTGACATCTTGGAAGTTAACATACGCACTTCCTAGTCAATACATGTCTTGTGTCATTCTTTGAATAAAATCTTCGTGTCTATTGTATACTGGTCAAATGTTTCACGTAATCATACTAACCATACTAACAACACTATTGTAAGCCAGTTGGTCATGAGACAAATATGTTTCTTTTTTTCTCACCTATCAGCTGATGAAATGATTGTCATACATGTGAAACAAGAAACGTTCGTCTTGGTATGATGAAATCTTACTTGAGCTCTGTTACAAGTTTGCAAGACTTCTTCTAAGATCCCTCTCCGGTACCAAGGAGTTATGCCACTTTGTGTTAATTCGTGTATTTTTCAGCTTGCTTCGAACATGGGTATTCAAGTGATACTGGTTAATTACTGCATGTACATTGTATGAGACGAATTTGATGATACACCAAAAAACTGTTGTAACAAACATAATCTAAGCATTGGACTCAATGTGCTGCAAATACAGTGTCGTTTTCAATGTTCCTTACTCCTGGGACTAGGATAATGTGTATCAGTGCTTTTGATGATATTTCAAGTGGCGTTCCTCTTTGATGAATCCATTTCACTTCCTGACAGTGATGTTAAACTGTCTTATGGTTTCAGTATACAGTGCAGCTTTACACTGCATGTCTTGCAATCTTGTGAGGATATTAAGTATCGTTCTGTCAATGATGTTATTTCATGTGGTTTTACTTCTGACATGATTGTTAAAGATTTTACAAGTGTGACGATGATGTTTTCAAGCATTGGTTGTTTACATGTACGAAGTGTGTTTTTTCAGCAGACTTTTCCTAATACCCTTTATGTTTGTTTATTGCTAGTGTATTATTCAAGTGCTTATGTCCTTGCCTTTTTATGCCTTACATGTCTTTATTCTATGATGCAGTGTGACCTTGTATGGTATATTCCAATTCTGTTCCTATTTGACCTACGTTGCAGAGCCTAGTTAAGCTTGACATGGATGACATTTGACTTATATACAGTGTATACCTTGCTTATTCTTGACATGGATGACAAGCGATTGCTCTATTTGAATGCTACATTTTCCAATTCCATTCCCTCAAAATCCCACGAATCCGAACACATTGTGCAAGAAGTTACTGCTCTTCATCATCAGGATGGATCTACGCTACTAACTGTTCTTCATCCCAGTGCCTGCAGCAGCTCGTCTGAGCTCCAGTCATCTCAGCTCAGCTTCGTTCCTAAGTCATCCTCTACCCTGTCTCAGATGTTTTATGGACTCCTTTCACACATCATCATATCTACTGTGGTATTCAATCTGTTTAGCCACAGTTTGCATATGAGACATCATGAACACACTTGCCCATTAATATTACTGTTCCAAAGGGTGAAACAGACAATACGTGTTGACATAAATTCTGCAATGAACTGTGCCACATACAACACCACCCTTATCTCCATGGTCATCATGTAGTTTGCAGTTCTTCCTTGTCTTCAGTCTTCCTACTTGGTGACACGCCACGTTATCTCCATCTTCAGTGCTTTCTTTGACGTTCTCCTGCGTACGTCACATGGACATGAACTCAGCCTGAACGGTGTTCTCGTAGTGCAAACACAACATACCTGCATGTGTGGAAGTCTGACAGTTTTCATGAGTAAACTGACAGAACTCTGCCTACCACAGTGACGCATGACAACTTCTTGGAACTGGCCTGCTCATCCCAACCTCTACGGTATCTTCTTCGGCATGCACACAAGTGTTCAGATTCATTCCATTTCATATAAGTGACTTTGATAAAATTCCCTTTCCCCAAGCCTTCCTATCGCCTGTCAATCATGTACGAGAGTCTTGTCTACTGAATCATATGTTCTATTCTTTATATTCGTTATTCCCCCAATTCTCTTACAAAAAAAAATGAGGACATTTTTTGTGGGGGAGGGGACATATTATCACAGGAATTCCTTAGGGCGACAGATGCATTGAGACAGAATTGATGGATCATTACCATAGACCTGTGAAGTGACCACAACACTGACCAGAAGCCAGTGGCAAAGGAAATAACGCCAACTGCCAGTTGTCCATTATTCTCCACTTTGGGGAAGTTGGACAGGTTCTAAGGAGTGACGCGTGGCAGTAAAAGTCACCGTCCAAATTGGACTTCTGATAACGACATATTAAATGACCGAGGGTAACATTAGCTATAGCCACCATGCCACGATTACAAGTCCAGTCACTCCATTTTTCAAGTTAGGCTTTATGGATGTGGACAGCTAATGACAGCTGACACATTTATGGTCAGGAAGGGAAAGCGTCCTTACCTGATTTCCCCGTCTAAAATAAAGAGTGGAGTCACGCTATTTTTCAAGTCAGGCTTGAGGGACGCGGACAGCTATGACCACTGACACATTGATGGTCAGGGAAAGAAAGCGTCCTGCCTGAATCCCCTTCTATAAAAAGGAATAGTCAGTCAGCCTCTGGGCGCTCTTTTGGGGAACCAGCTTCCAAGCTACCTCACAGGTATGTGACCCACGTTCTAATTTGTACTCTTGTTAGGTGTTAAGGTTAGGGCTAGAAGTTAGAAGCATGTTTTACTTTCCAGGAAACAGAAAGAATAGAGTTGGAAATGTTCAGTATGCTAGTAACATGTAAACTGGTGAAGATTCGTTGTGCATTTTAGGATTTAGGGCCATTGGGACTTAGGCCAGTAGGAACGGTGAATTATGTCTTACGTTGAAGTTGATCAGTTAAATAAATGTGTTGTATTTATCATTCCATGTGTGGACTACCTTTGAGAATCCTTGTCTAGTGTGGTTAGTGCATTTTCCTGCTCGTCTCTCTCCCATTCTTTGTTGTGTGCGTGATTTCCAAGCAGAGAAACTATTCTTCATACACATCCCCAACTCTTCATAATCATCCCCAATTCCTATTCTTCATAATCATCCTCTATTCCTCATATACATCACCAAAACACCCTTCTTGCGATACTACCAAGGTGGTTCTTCTCTCTGATCGGTTGGCCTCTTTTCTTTCTAGGATAGTTCACACGTTCCAAGCAGCAACAATCAAGGGCTTAACGGTGCGTTTCCGTTGGCGGTAGCCTATCCGAACCCAGCGATTCTTAGCACCCTCTGCTCCTTTCCCTGTCTGCCCGCTACCTTAAGCACTGGTTCCAGAGCCGCTGGGACTGAGGCCATTGTTTACGAGTGTCTTCATGTTTGTGAGGGGGGGGGGGTTGGCGCTAAGTGCCATGCGCATATGCAAGTTGCTGTTGTTTTTGCGCAGAGCCTAAGCAACGCTCTCCACCTGTCTCCACAAATCCAGGGCAAACCGAGGTAAGACAGCTGTTCTCATAGGAGACTCAGACGGCTGAACAGTAGATGGCAAGTCGCAGCATATGGCCAAAACCACAAGCATTGCCCTTTATGCAGTATGCGGCAGCGGGATTTTACTCCAATGGCCTTTCCCCACCCAAGGGGTAACCCACAAGGCAGCGGAGAGAGGGGCAGGTCGTACTGACTACTGTCATATTGTCGCAGAGACTTAGCTCTGACCTGACTTCAAAGATATATGATATGATATATGATATATATTATTCAGATTACTTTGGCCTCGTGGCCTGTATGATAGTATCTGATCTTTTGGTTCAACCACAGTTTTACCTGTAAGAAAGTACACAGATCACTTGTGTACTATCTCAATGCCCAAAGGGTGTCAAGCTTTTTTCTTAAAAGCCTGGAAGAATGGTACAGTGACTATACTGGTAGATAGGCTGTTACAGGTATCGACGACTCTGTTTGTGAAGAAGAGTTGTCTAAGATAGGAGTTGCAGGACGTCTTTTTCAGCTTCAGATTGTGCCCCCGGGTGATGATGACCCTGTCTTGTTGAAAAGGATTCACTTTTAGTCTGTACTGATTGTTGCAAAACTTAAAGACCTCTCTATCATGTCTCCTCTCTCTTTCTCCAATACTTGGGATTGTCATCTTGTTACGTTGTATTTCATAAGGCAGTTCGTTCATTCCTGGCACTGACTTAGTAGCTCTTCTCAGCAATCCTTCAATCAGTTTGCTGTCTTTTCTAGTAATGTTGTGATCACACAACCTTGAAAAATTCCAGGGGATGCCTAAGTGCAATAAACAGCAGTCTCATGCTGTCAGTGTCTAGGGATTTATAGGATCTCCTGACAAGGCCTAGTATCTTGTTTACCTAGCTGATCTCAGCTGGGATGTGTCTGGTGAACTTAAGATCATTATCTACTAAAACGCCAACATGTTTTTCTGCATCTCCTAGCACCAACAAAAGATCTTGCATCGGATATGTGCGATTTCGAACTGTATTTGTGCATAGGGTTGTTATAGCCAACATGAAGAACTTATATTTGTCTGCATTGAAATCGCAGCTGCTACTGGTCTGTCCAGTCCACTAGATTGTCCAGGTCTTTCTGAAGTTGGTCCCTCGTTTGTTCCGATTCAACAGTATCAAACACTTTCGTGTCATCAGCGTACGTTTCGCAGCAAGAGGTTTCACAGTCTGGTAAGCATTAATGAAAATGACCACACAAAAAAACACACAAAAAACAAACAAAAAGGACTCATCCAACGACGCTACCTTGAGGAACCCCTCTGGTGATAGGTGCTTAGCTGGAGAGGCTATTGTTCACACGAACGATTTGTCTACACTCAATCAGGAAATTCCGAATCATGTAAGGACGTGGGCAGTGATTCCATAGGATTCGATTTTTATGAGGAGACGTTCATGCAGAACCGAGTCGAATTCCTTCTCAAAGTCAAGGTAGGCCTATATGGCGTTGGCTGGCTTTCCCTTATCGATTGCATCTGTTGTCCACATGTCCAGTACTGATAGATTTGTGACACATGTGCGTTTTGATATAAAACCATGGTATCAGCCTACCAAAAATGTGATGATTTCACGTGTTACTTTGTCTTATACCTGATGATCGCCTTTATGATCTTGCATGGTACACTAGTCAGGCTGACTGGGCGATAGTTTCCACGTTTGCTTTTGTTTCCTTTCTTAAAAAGTGGTATCACGTTTGCACTCTTCCAAGATTCTCTAAATATTCGTTCTCGTAATGATTTTGTGAATACAATTGCTAAGGGTTCTGCCAGTTCCTCTGCAAGCTATTTTAAAATCTCTGGGTGCATTCCGTCTGGACCATACGATTTCCCATCATCCAGCTGCTTCAGTTTCTTGAGAATTTCCATGTGGGTAAAATCAATAGTCGTCGTGTGCGTTCTTTACTTACGAGGCCAGTTATTGATTCTGTCTTCTTGTGTGAATACACTACAGAAGAATCGGTTCAACTCTTGTGCTTTCTGTTCGTTGCTGTCTCCCTCATACGAATAGAAGGCTTTTGGGTTACCTTTGGTTTCTTTTGCTATTTTCTTCTCAAACTGTTTTATGGCTCCTCTACACGCAGACTTCGCTTAGTTGCTTGGTCTTTGTAATCTGGGTAGTCTTTCCCTTCTCTGATATACATGTATTATTTAACAGCTTCTCTCTTTTTCTTGATTTTTGACATTGCGTTTTTACCTCACCAAGGTGGAGTTTTATTTCCTTTTCTTTGTCCTTCCCTGCTCCTAATATCTCGCTCTGATAGAGCCGTGGACTCGAAGATTTGATGTCTCGAGTTCAGTCCCAGCTGACAACATGAAAGAGTGTCCTGTTTGTTGCGTATCTTAATTCTTCGATAAATCTTATGGTATAAGCTTAGTGTTTTATGGGTATCCCCTCATCCCCATTTCAAGATCTTGCCGTCTCATCGGGTTTTGCAAAGGTGCAAGAAATATGATTGCTGCCAGAGTTGGGTAAAGTGCAGTTGGAATTGTCCAAGTGCGATTGATTGCTCTTGAAGAAACTTCAAACTCCAAACTCTTTAACGTGTGTCTGCATAGGATGCAAGAAACCCGAATTCAATTCCCTGTCAGAGTTGTCAACCCTCACCCCTCCATTAGACTTTCAGTGGAGTTGAGGTGCTAGTCTTTCAGATGAGATGATAAACTGAAGTCCTATGTACAGCATGCACTAAGCGCATGTTGATGATCCCAAGGCAATAAAAGAATTGTCTCTGGCAAAATTCTGTATATGTATATACATAAAAAAACCAAAAAGTTCGCTTTTATGGGCAAGCAAAAACACTTGTATACAAAACTTAGGTGGCGCCGCACTACGGTGATGTGGTTTCCCGGCAAAAAAAAAAAAAAAAAAAAGCTGCCCGCCTGTCACTGAGAAATTTCGTCGCGACCGACAACATCAACAAAATCCAATCTAATCCAATCCACTTCAATCTATTGGATATACCAATATCCAAAACAATCAAAGTGTCTACAGGCTAGACTTTACTATACTACCGCTAGGCCTGTCAAACAACAGAGCCATTTACATGTAATTAGTATCATTATTATTTTTGTGGATCTGAGTTTCACGCAGGTACATGGAGCATCTTTTCTTTTTCTGTCCTTTTTCAAGTACTTCACATGTCCTTCTTCATCGGTCCATTTTTTTTCTTTTCTTTTGTTTTTTTTAAGACATACATTGGTAAATACTATAATCTAGCGTCTGTATGCTTATCTCTAAATGAACAGTTCGACGTTGTTGGTTAGTGTTTTATACCATTCATAATTCACTGTCTGTGTTCTATCCATTGGTGGACAGTTAATCATTTTCGTTAATCTTTTACAACGTGTTGCCTTGCCTGTTTTTTTTTTTGTAACCTAATTATATCATCATCATCATCAGGTGCCCTGCTGCATGGCGTTGGCGATCATGGACTTCCATCTGTCTCTATCTCTTGTTGCCCCAAGCATCTCCTCCACCCTCCCCGTCCTCAGCCACTCCGCAAGTCCGTCTAGCATTTTCTCCCTGAGTCTACCTGGTGCTCTCTTTCCCTCCAGCTTTCCTTTCCTGTTGTGACCAGGTGCTCCAAATCCCCTTTCCTCATAAAATGGCCTATAAATGTTGCCTGTCTTTTCCTAATCTTCTTTATGAGTGATCTACTTGTGTCTGCCTCTATCAAGACTGTCTCGTTTGTTTTCTTTGCTGTCCATGGAACTCTCAACATTCTTCTTAGAAAATACATCTCGGCTGCCTCAACCTTGTTCTGGCTTTGCTTGTTCGACTGTCCACGCCTCGCATCCGTACAACAGTATTGGTTCTATATAACATTCAAGGACTCTCTTCCTGATGTTAATTGATAGGCATTTGTTGGTAAGAAAAATGCTTGTCATCTTCTTAAGTGCTGTTTTGGCTTGGCCGATTCTGCCAGCTATTTCCGATGTGCATCTGCCGTCTGATGAAATGACCGTTCCCAGGTATTTGAACTTATTAACCTGTGTCAAGGTTGTGCCATTTGCTGTTATTTTGTATGAGGGGATTTCATGTTTTTTACTGATCACCATGACTTCAGTCTTCCTACTGTTTAGTTCCAACCCCTTCTTACCTTTGCTTTCTATTCCCAGTATATTCAGCAGTATATTCTAGACACTGTGTTGCCTTTGAGCGTCACTGTACGTAAATGGAAAAGAGATCATAACAGAGCAAGGCACTCTGTTACATGCTTTTTCAATACCAACTTCTTCTGAGGCCTCTATCATTTCTGTAATAATATTGTCTGGTCCTGGGGATTTCCCCGGTTCCATCTTTTTCAATGCTGCTCTAATTTCATCTTTTATTATGGGTGGTCCGTCAACATTATTTCTTATAATCATAATGTGCTCTTCGTTTCTGTCATCGATAGAAAGGTCTTTAATATACTCTCCCCATCTCGCTTATATTTTGTCTTTTTCCATAAGTGTACCATCTTTCGATTTTAAGCAACCAGTTGATGTGCATGTCTTTTTCCTGTGGGGCAATTTTTTCAGTGTTCCGGTACATACCTTGAGGATCTGTTTTTACGTCTACTTGACTGTTGAAATAAACATATGTCGTCATAACTACGAGATGTGGGAGCCGAATGTAAGTGTATTTGAGTTTTGTTATTGAGTGAAAACTTTCAAAAAGACCCCAAATGCTTCGGCCGTAAACTTCTGCATCCAGATCATGACTACTCTGTTGTCGCTATTTTTTCCTCCACATGGGTTTGAATCCATGCTTCCGGTATGGTCGGATAACTCAAGGCCAAGCAACCCTTGTGACTTACTTACCAGAACCTGCTGTACATTAAGGACAAGTTTCAGCCCTATAAATTTCTCAAAAATCGTTTCAAGCTGATCGCTGGAGTTCGCATTCTATAGCCCCTGCTTTCTAAAGGTGGAAGTTTAATAAAATTGATTTTGACATATCTTTTGGGATTTTTCCGGTGTCATCAATTTAATTTAGTAGGACTGTTATTTTTTCAATACCAAATTCTGCTAAGGCCTCAATCATTTCTGTAGTAATATTGTCTGGTCCTGACGCTTTTCTCAGTTTCATTTTTTTCAATGCTGCTTTAACTTCATCTTTCATTATGGATGGTCCTTCAATGTGCTTTCTTATGATGTGCTATTCCTTTCTGTCATCATCAAAAAGGTCTTGAACGTACTCTCCCCATCTCTCTAATATTTTGTCTTTTTCCATGATAATTATACCATCCTTAGATTTCAAGCAACCAGTTGATGTCCATGTCTTTTTCCTGTGGGCAGTTTCTTCAATGTTTCTGCACATAAGCTTTGGATCTGTTTTGTGTCAGTCTTCTATTTCTTTGCACTTTGTTTCTAGCCAAGCTTCTTTAGCTTCATTACACATAAGTGTATTCCTGATTTCCTTATACATCTTTCTGTTTTTCTCCTCTTTTCCCTCCTCCGTTCTTCCATCAAGCCTAAAATTTCTGTTGTCATCCAGCTCTTCTTTGCTTTTCTTTCAACTGTAGGATTTCTTCACATGCTTCATTTATTGAGTTTCTCAACTTTGTCCATTGTTCCTCACTGCCATCAACGTCCTCCAGAGCACTGAATTTATTTTGAACATATACGTTAATGAGTCGATTCATCTGTCTTTAAGAGTCCAAGACTTAGTTTGATGTTACTTTTGGTTTGTTTACTTTAGTTTCAGCCTAAATCTTACCATTATGGGGTTGTGGTCCTACCGCTCATCTTTTTTCATCGTTGCATTAGTTAACATGTCTCCTGCTCTCTTGTTTGTTCTTAACGCTGTATTGACCTTCTTTTTCAATGATTCTATGTCTGTAATTAACCTTCTTTAAAGAAAATATTGTTGCAACTACTAGCAACATTATGTTATTGTTGTTGTTTTTGTTGTTATTGTTGAGGGTTGACATGTATTTGCTTTATGTGTGTCTGCCTTTGTCTCCCATGCTTTGTAAAACGCATGACGTATTGGCATATACACAAGTCAATAGATTATTAAGGATTATTTTTATAACTTGCTTGACGTTGTATTGTTATAGTTATAATGCTTACATTGTGTTAGTATAGTAATGAGGACTAACTGTAAGACAGATCCAATGGGATCTAATGGTGCTATACTTAGCAATAAAGTGTTCTCTTTCTCTGTCTCTCCATTTGTACATTGAACCCATTTCAGTTTTACCACAAACAAAATTCCTTGATTGTGGGTTTTTTGCTTGTTTGTGTATCTGGAAAAAAAGAGTACCTGAAGATGATCTGCGATTTTATTTAAAAGCCTGAAAGAGCTGGACAACTTTTGAAGGTGATGATAAACGTATCTGAGACAGGTGAGACTGACAAGTGAGTCAAAACACACATGTTTAAGAAAAAATAGCTACATCATTTGCAAAAAAAAAAAAAAGTAAGTAACAAAACACACACACACACACACACACACACACACACACATGAAATACACTTACAAAAGCTTTTTTCTAAACCTCATTTTATTACACATTTTAAAAGACAAGATTATTTCCACACAGATCAATGGAAGCAGTGGCTGTACAGTTGTACCCAAAACATGTACATAACTACAGATTAGTATGTATGTACATGTTACGTCATTATCAGCTACATATTTACAGAACATGATTGCCAATGGTACAGCCCATCTACAATTTTATGTTTTAATACACAGACTCTGGCAGTGTGGAGTTAGATCAACAATATATTCTGAATGATTTATACAAGTGAACAGAGCGGGAGAGGGAGTGAGGAAGGAAACAAATAAAGTCTTTTTTTCTTGAGGAAAAACAAGATGCACAGTTCTTTTTTTTTTACATCCAATTCTAGGTCAAATTAAGTGTTTAAAATGCAACAACTTGTTTTTCTTTTATTAGAATGCAATAACTTGTTTCGTGTTAACTTCCGTACTTGAAAGTGTAAGACGATTTAGAAAGATTACAAGGGTATTTTGTTTCTCTCTGCCTGCTGATATTAACTATTTACATGGAAACTAACCTGCATCGTTACATGCTGAAACTGAAGAAATGTTTCAACTATCTACTTGGAAACTCACTTGCATCGTTACATGCTGAAACTGAAGAAATGTTTCAACTATCTACATGGAAACCCACCTGCATCGTTACATGCCAAAGCTGAAGATGTATTTCAACTATCTACATGGTAACTTAAACTCACATGCATCATTGCACACTGATAGCTGAAAATGTGTGGACCAAGCCAATGACACCTGCTCAGTAGTTAAAGTTGTAAGCTGGGTTCAATGAGAACTGACCCAATTAAACTTGTGATGAGTATGAATCATACAATGCCCATATAGATAGGGTTTAATTTAAATCCATGAATAACAGTTTCTGATTTTGCTAGAAGAAAACTGGTCGCTTAACAGAACACATATATACTTCACACTACAATGAACTTGTAGCTTTATCAGTATCACCACACTTTCTTCATACAAGCTTTGTGCCACTCAAATATACTAACATTATGGATATGCTAATTTTGTGAAAAAGAAATCATGATAATGTATCTTCAGCTGACCAGTCATGAACATGGCTCTAAGTCTAATGGTCTTTCCAATCATACATAAATCATAATGCATCATCAATTACACCTTCAATGAAGACTGAATCACAAACTGATAAAGCAAACAAATCTATCTTCATGAAAACTGAAGGAGTCATCAATCAAACAATGTCATGTGTGTTTATCATCATAAATAATAGGAATGACACACAAATAACAACACTAAAACCAACTGACGACTCTTTTGTTTCTTACAGAGAGACATGGAGGGAGCAAGAGACAAGAAAAGGCAAGGGCGGGAGGGGGGGAGAAAGATGATTAAGTATAGCTTGAGGTAAAATAATGGAACAAAAAAATCAAAACAAAAGAAAAATGAAAAAAAACCTCCCTACAACTTGCTCTCTCCCTCAGCATGAATGTGTAAAAATAGGTTCACACACACACACACACACACACACACACACACACACACACACACACCACACACACACTTCATTAAGGGCGAAAGACACATAAAGGAATGCAAAATGAGAACCTCACATCAAAACCAACACAAACAAAAGATGAAAACAGGAAATCAACTATTGCACAATACCCAATCCGCTCATGAGTTCCTGATCACATCTACTGCATGAACTCCCACAAAGTTTGCTTCTCAGTTGGCAGCAGCTGGTTCTAGCAGAAAGCACCTTTCTTGACTCTGCTACTAGTGTCAAAATTAGCCTAACAATTGGCCTCATTCATACTGGATCCTCATGGTTATGTGAGTGAATGAGTGAGCAGTGAGTGAGCAAGTGAGTGAGTGAGTGAGCAAGTGAGTGAGTGAATGAGTTTTTGGAGTCTGTTCAATATCAACATTACAAATACAAACTCAGGGACAAAAGCATTCACAAATATATTCATGTTTTGATGTCTTAATGACTGGTAATCAAGTGATAATTATGTTCATGTGTCACATTTGTTTCACATATATATACAGCTTGATAAATGTATTAGGGTATCCTCAACTTAAATCTTAAAGTGCCATAGAAATAAATCATGGCATTATTCACAAAATTAACACATACATTATAAACATGTGTACATGCAAACACACATACACACTCTCATAGTGACACACACACACACACACACACACACACACACACACACACACCACACACACACACCATCAAGTGCTCTACCATGAGACAATAAACTGTGAATGTGATCCCATAGTCACAGTACAAAATCACTGGATTGTTTGCGGATAGATCATCAGATTAAGAGTAAACACTCAATCCACTGTAATTTCTAACACACATTGCTAGTGACACCTAACGTCACTATGTTTTTGATTTCCCTTGCTAAATCGGGAAGAGCAAATGCTACATTCTTCTGAAGTGACTTTGACCAAATTTAAGTAGAAATTGATATATTTGAAAAGTAGTGACTTGTGGAAAAATATGATACCTATTGCTATAGATAAATAATATGATACCTATTGCTAGATAATTATTTTCATCTTTTTGATCTGTACAGAGCAGTGTACAACATAATAAAGAAAGAGGGACAGATTGTTTTCAAAGATCAAGTGAAACCAATAAAGAATCTTGGCAGTGAAAAATCTAGATCATCTACTACCATGACAGAAGGTGGCACAGACATGAACCTGATATACCCACACAGCATGTTCAGGATATGTGTGGATGTGAGTACGTGTGTGTGTGTGTGTGTGTGTGCGAGCATTCATGCGTGCATGTGTATCCAACAAGTCCAACTGGCATGTTTTCAGAGAGAACATGTGTTGTTTTTGTCAGTCGCTAACAATGTTCTTCAAACAGCTTTTATTGTGCGCTAGTCTGCCTGAAGCCATAAAACAGTTCATGCTCAACTCAAGCTGAAACAAGATGACCAAGAGTCATGAAGAAAACACTTCAGCCACAAACCACACTTTTATGACTGCCATTAAAAGCACGAGTCCTTCGAACAACTGTAACTAAATGACAGAGTATCAACAGTGTCTCTGCACAGACTCACAGACTGTAGTGTCTAGTAATGAAGCCTATCATTCTGTCATAATCAATATGGAAACTACTAAATGTCTAAACGTTAGGTCAGGTTGCCTAGGTTTCCACATTTATGTCAGGCTGTTCCAGCGTACTTTATGATTAAGAAATCATCATCATCATGTGACATGCCACATGGTGTTGGCAATCATGGCCCTCCATATGAATCTATCCTTTGTCCCTGTATGTACTTCTCCCACCCTGTCTGTCCCCATCCACTGCGCAAGTCCATCCAATATTTTCTCTCTGGGTCTACCTGGTGTTTTTTTTCCTTCCGGCTTTCCTGTTGTGACCAGGTGCTCTAATTTCTTTTGCCTCATGAAATATCTTTTCCTAATAATCTTCATTAATGTTCTTTTTGTGTCTGCCTCCTTCAAGACTGTCTCATTTGTCTTCTTTGCTGTCCATAGAACTTTTGATATTCTTCTTAAAAACCACATTTCAGCCGCCGCAATCTTGTTCTGATTTTGCATGATTGACTGTACACACTTCATGTCTGTACAATAATATCGGTTCTATGTAACACTGAAGAACTCTATTCCTGATGTTAATTGATAGGTATTTGTTGGTAAGAATGCTACCATAGTCATCTTCTTGAATGCTGTTTTGGCTTGGCCGTTTCTGCTGGCTATTTCTAATGTGCATCAGCCATCTGGTAAGATGACTGTTCCCAGATATTTAAACTTATCAGCTAGTCTCAATGTGGTGCCATTTGCCATTATTTTGCATGAGGGGATTTCTTGTTTTTTACTGATTACCATGACTTCAGTTTTCTTGCTATTTAGCTCCAGCTCTTTATTTCTGCTTTCTATTTCTATTATATTCACAAGAATCTGTAGTTCTTTTTCATTTCCCGCAATTATCACGGTGTCATCTGCATAACAAAGATTGTTCATAATTTTTCCTACAACCTTTATTCCAGGGCATTCTTCTAGGTTTCTCCTGATGGTTTTGCTGTAAAGTGAAAACAAATCTGGCGACAGAACACAAACCAGCCTAACCCCTCTTTTGATGTTTTGTAAAGAGCTTATATCATTTTCTACTCTCATTGCTGCTGTTTGTCCCCAATACATGTTCCTTATTATTCTTAGATCCTTTCAACCAATATTGAACCTTTCTACTTGGTTGATCAAGTCTTCATGTCTTACCCAATTAAGCCTTGGTATAATCAACAAAACATAAACATAAATCCTTATTCAACTCATTTGATCTTTCTATGAGAGTTCTTAGGATGTATATGGCAGTAATAGTTTCTTTCCTTTCAACAAAACCACATTGTTCTTCTGCTCTTTCTATTTTGATTCTGTTCCTTGTCCTCATCATGATTATTCTTAATAGAATCTTTGTTTCGTGACTCATCAAGCTGACTGTGCGATGGAGTTTGCATTTTGTAGCCCCTGTTTTCTTTGGAAGTGCAATGAAAATTTGGTTTTGACATATCTTTAGGTCTTCTCCAGTGTCATAAATTTCATTTAGGAGGACTGTTACTTTGTCAATACCAAATTCATCTAGAGCCTCAATCATTTCTGTAGAAATATTATCTGGTCCTGGAGCTTTTCCCGGTTTCATCTTTTTCAACAGTTGGAGTATTATGGGTAGTCCTTCAATGTTCTTTCTTATGATGTATTCTTCCTTTCTGTTATCATCAAAAAGGTCTTCAATGTACTTTCCCCATCTCTCTAATATTTTGACTTTTTCAATGATAATCATACCATCCTCAGATTTTAAGCAACCAGTTGATGTACCTGTCTTTCTCCTGTGGGCAGTTTCTTCAATTCCTCTCTTTTCCCTTTGCCCTCCTCTGTTCTTCCACCAAGCCTAAAATTCCTTTTGTCATCCAGTTCTTCTTTGCTTTTCTTTCAACTCTAGGATTTCTTCACATGCTTCATTTATCAAATTTCTTAACTTTGTCCATTTTTCCTTGCTGTCACCAATGTCTTCCAGAGCAGCGAATTTGTTTTGAACATATACGTTAACTTTTCACAAGTCGATTCATTATCTTCAGGAGCCCCAAATTTTGTTTGATGTTACTTTTGGTCGACCAAGAAATAATGACACCAAGTTATCATTCTCAGTGATATTTGATGGCTATGTCTGTCTTCATTTATCAAGTGGACAATCTAACTTGTCAGATATCTGGACAGCAAGATGTATATTTGCACACTTTTGTCATTGAAATATAGGGACGTTTGCAAACATGACCTGAATTGGCTATCTGGGACACGACAGCTAGCTACAAATCACTGTGCCTGGTGACAGACTGTACCTGGAGGTATTGCCATTAGACAATGAGTGCAAATTTACATCTTGCTGTCCAGATATCTGACAACAAGTTAGACTGTCCAGGTGTCATCTATGACCATGGAATAATGAATACAAACTGTCAGTCTCATTTTCAGATATGTTGTGTGTGTGGATTGAGTCATGTTTTGCCATAAATCAGAAGAGTTTTTATTCATAGATAGTCTGGGTCTCACAGTTATGATAAACATTTCTCTACCATTCTTAACCAAGGCTCAATACACAAAGTGTTCTTTTTAAAAACTTAACACTGCAACTTAGACATTATGATATTTTCGTGAACAGTCAGCTTTGAAAATAACTAAAAATGTCTTGAAACGTCTACAGGTTACTCTGAAACTCTGAGGAATCCTTGTTCTGGAAGCTCTTAAATTTCCTGCAATGTTTAAACAGTCAGCTCTGACATTTTGAGCAATGTTTCACAAAAGACAACCTATGGATATTTCATCAACATGTGCTGCTCTTGAAGCTAGCAAAGTCTGCAGTTGTCAGTTTGGTTCTGATGGGACCTGTGATTCCATTGTGTGGAGTGTTGCTGGACCCCGATCGGCCCCCATCCAGACTGTTGGAGTTGTTGTTGTTGCTGTCATCAGCTGCGTTGTTGCTGTTGGTGGTGGCATGTTCCTGCAGTTCAGCCAGCGCTTTAAGCAATTTGGCATTAGCGTTGTCCAGGGTTCGAAGACGCTGTTCTTGAATTTCAATCACCTGCTGTTTTTCATGGACCACTTTCTGCATTTCTGCCTGCTCCTTGCGCAGTTCCTCTTCAATAGTCACCAGTCTGCAACAGAGAAATAAAACAAGATGTGACAAAAAATACATACAAATACTTAAATGTTGAGGTTGTTTCATAACACTGAGGTTACAGGGGATGGAGATGGTAGCAACCTAAACTTTTTTTGTGACCAGCTATATGACAACGGGGCGTAGGGGGCTCTGGATAGAGGTGGTACCTTTGGTGTCTGGCTGCTGCACTCTACCCGGTAGGGTGGACGGGCATCACTGATCCTCGTCCATCCTCTAAATCTCTCACGTGCTGGCTCCAAGCGACCACACCCTGGGACCTCGCCTCAGCA
Source organism: Monoplex corrugatus (assembly GCA_030674185.1). NCBI lineage: Eukaryota > Metazoa > Mollusca > Gastropoda > Littorinimorpha > Ranellidae > Monoplex > Monoplex corrugatus. The sequence continues at coordinate 19,386,822 of JAPXFY010000026.1, forward strand.
GGCATGCCAAACCACATGAGGGGGTGATGTTAACACTGCATCACTCACTAGGCGAATAACCTCCACGATGCAGGTTACCGGCCAAGGTGGACGAAGTTCCTCAAGGAACTCAACGGTTATGTGTTCAAGACCAAGGCGAACCACCTAGATGGATGACATCAGCTGTGATTTGGCATGGAGAGGATGGGCTCTGTCATGCGAACATTGCCCAAGACACACTAAATGAAGATTACAACCGCAACTCAATCCATACCGGCCCGGTCATCGCCCGGAACAAGGTCAGCGCCTTCCTTGCAGGCCATCAGGGCGGAGGTGAAAAGTATGCGACTGGTGGACCAAAATCACTACGTACAAGAAACAATATTATACCGATGGAATGTCCTTGGGCTCAGTGAGGTACGATAGAAAAACCTCAGAGAAACATCTACCTCACTAGGCCACAAACTCGACTCTAGTGGCAGTGAAGACAAACATGAGCATGGAGTTGGATTCCTCATTCACAAAGACACTGTGAATGCCATCATGGGATGCCGACCAGTCTCTAGCAGACTCATTACCATTCGCCTGAAGGCTTCATCTTTTAACATCACCATCATCCAAGCTAATGCCCCAACAACTGACTATGATGACGAGGCTGTTGAAGACTTCTATGATCAACTGCAGGAAATCGTAGATCAGACGCCAAAGAAAGACATCATTATAGTGCATGGCGACTGGAATGCGAAGATTGGAGAGGATGAACGCAATAACTGGAAAGGGATATGTGGCCAATACTGCAACCCTGAGACCAACGAAAGAGGCTTGAGGCTCCTAGAATTCGCCAGTTACAACGACCTGAAGGTGGTGAACACGTTTGGTCCACGCAAACCATCTAGCCACTGGACATGGCACGGGCCAGGAGGAGAATACCACAATCAGATGATTACATCATGGTTAAAAGACGCTTCCAGTCAAGTGCTAACATCGCAAAGACCAGGAGCTTTCCAGGAGCCGACATTGGAAGCGATCATGAGCTTGTAATGATGACCTTCAAACTCCACCTTCAGAGGATGAAGAAACAGGGCAACATAAGAATCAAGTTCAATCTTGAGAAGCTCAAAGACCCCTACATAGTTGAAAACTTCCAAGCAACGATAGGTGGGAAGTTTGCTCCTTTCCTCGCCCTTGACAATCGGGACACCAAAGTAGACACTGTGATCAACAACTTCAACACTGCCGTGACCGAAGCAACCAACAACATCCTTGGAAAATACCGACCAACAAAGATGCCCTGTGCCACGGAAGAAGTACTAAAGCTGAGCGACAAACACAGAGAACTAAAACAAAAGAAGAGTACAGATGAAGGTGCTAAACCATACAGAGAAGCCAACCAGCAAGTTAAAGAAGGCATGAGGAAAGCAAAGGAGACATGGATTGAAGAACAATGCCAAGATATCGAAGCAAACCTGCAGAAAAATAACAGCAAGAAAGCCTACCAGCTTGTGAAAGGACTGACAAGCTCAAAACAAGGCAGAGCCACTACCATACAGAACAAAGCAGGGAAATGTCTCACAGAAGATCAAGATATTCTAAAGAGGTGGACAGAGTACTGCTCCGAATTATACACATACACAACAACAGGAGATCCCAAGGTGCTAGACGTTCCTCCACCAACCAACAACGACAGCTACCCCATCATGCGAGAAGAAGTTGAAGCTGCAGTAAAATCACTGAAGAAAGACAAGTCGGCAGGAGTGGACAACATTCTCTCAGAACTGGTCCAGGCAGGAGGAGAGGCCATGATAGATATGTTACTCATTATTTGCAATAAGATCTGGCGGACAGGCGAGGGTAACACCTTGGACCCAGTCCCTGATCATCACTCTCCCGAAGAAAGGCAACCTACAACTATGCCAAAACTACCGTACCATCAGCCTGATCAGCCATCCAAGTAAGGTCATGCTAAAAATCCTTCAAATTGACTGAAGCCACAAGCTGAGGAGATAATAAAAGAAGAGCAGGCAGGTTTCAGACCAGGAAGAAGTACCACAGAGCAAATTTTCAACCTCCGATTGCTCTGTGAGAAATACCTGCAACACCAGCAAGGCCCTTACCATGTCTTTGTGGACTTCAAGAAGGCATTCGACAGAGTTTGGCACGCAGCCTTGGAATGAGGCTGTACAACATCAATGCCAACCTGATCAGAACCATAGAATGCCTCTACAAAAAGGCGACCAGTGCAGTCTACCATGACAACAACATAGGAGAATGGTTCCGAACCACAGTTGGAGTACACCAAGGATGCTTGCTCTCCCCCACTCTCTTTATCATCTTCTTAGAGAGAAAAATGGCTGACGCACTTGAAGACCACGAGGGAACAGTCAGCATCGGAGGTAGAACAATTGCGTTTTGCTGATGACACTGACAGACTAGCTGGGCAAGAGCAAGAGCTGGTTAGCTTGATAAAACATCTTGATGAGGCCTCCACAGCATATGGCATGCAGATCAGTGCAGAGAAAACCCAGTTGATGACAAATAATACCAATGGCATCAGCACTGACATTACCATAGACAACAAGAAACTTGAGACCATCCATAGCTTTAAATATCTGGGAGCTATAGTATCAGATGAAGGATCAAAGCCCGAAGTACTTTTCAGGATAGCCCAGACCACAGCAGCAACGCACACACACACACGCACATGCACACACACGCACGTGCGCGCGCGACACACACACACACACACTCAACAAAAACACACACACGTGTGTGCACGCGTGCACGCACACACACACACACACACACAACAAGCACACACACAAGCACATAACACACACACAACACACACTCAAGCACACACACACACACATGACAGGCGCAACAGTCAAGTGGGTAAGACGTCAAACTTCCGAAAGAGAGGTCCAGAGTTTGATCCTGTCTGGGCAGGCCTACCTCCCACCTGGTGGATAAAGGATGGAGATTTTCCCCAGACCTGGTAGTGCCTAAACTCTCATCTTGCGTGTACACATATACTATAGAACATCAAACATGCACATTCAAAATCATGTAAGTCGTGTCAGCATCGTGTGGTTTACGGAAACATGAAACACCCAGCATGAACACCCATAGAAGACAGAGTATGCAGACTGTGCAGCAACATATCGCTTTCTCAGTGTGGACAAAACATGATGTGTACACACAACTAGAAAAAAAGAAAAAAAAACAAAATGTACAAAGCACCAAATTTTGGTATGAAAATCAGTTTAAAGTTGCAGACTCATTCACCAAAGCATTCAGTCTCACCAAAGCATGACCAAAACTTAAGGGTACAAAGCACATGCAAACTGAGTGGGGGGCTGGGGGGGGGGGGGCACAGGACAGCAGCAGGACAAAAGAGTGGACACGCAAAAAAGGAGAAATCACTGCTGGACAAAAAAGTAAGCCTTCAAATTAGACTTGAAGGAAGGCAGAGTATATAACAGACAAAGAGACCGGGCAAGCTCATTCCAGTTGTATGGACCAGACACAGAAGAGCAGTGACCCACTGTGGGACACCTGTATCAAAGAATTTGTAAACAAGTAGTATTAGGAGCAGGACAGAGAGGTCGGGCAGGGATGTATATTCAGAGGTGGTCCAGGCAATCCATTCAAGCAACAATGTGTTTCAAGGAAAAAATGTCGGGACTCCAGGGGGCTGCATAGGCCCCCTGGGGGGTTGCAGTGGCAGAGCCCCTGGCGGGGTTCTGGGGGCGTTGCCCCCAGAAGCTGAAACATTTTAGTCTAGTAAATGGAAATTTAACCCCCTCTGGTGAAAGATAAATCAAATATTTTAATAAAAGAAAAAAAAAGGGCACAAGCATTGTTAACAATAAACAAAAAATGCAACTTTTCCTCACTCTCTTTTGCCTCATCTGACAAACGAAAATTTTCGTTTGATGTCCTGATTCTGTCGTTGTGCTGCTTTCCTTTCAGGTGATCAACCAGTGCTCATTCACCGCCGGATTTGTAACTGATTTCCGAGCGGCAAAGTTTGCAGTATGCTTTACTGGCTATCTTCAGTTTCTCGAAGAAACGAGCGAACTTATTGCCATCATACACTTCCTGCAGCCAGTCCCATTTCCAGCGATTTTTGAAGCCTTCATCGATGTCAGCGATGGAAGCATTTAGTGGAATAAAGTCTCTATGTATACTCATATTTCAATGCGTCAATGGAATACAGAGAGTGACGCTTGTGAAAGAGGATGCACAAATCGCGCGGGCAGTTGCAAAAATAAAACCGCGCAAGCGCTTACGGCTTGTTTTGAATAGTTTCGGTGATCCCAGTCCCGGTTCTCCATACTTTCAAGGAATTTTTTTTCTCTCCCTTTTTTCCCTTTCATGGATATCCATGAATTCGCGGACATTTGGATTGCCTGTGGTCACAAAGATAAACAGGTGCAATACCACAGATACACTTGTAGAATAATGTAGTAATATTTTACAAAGTTCATTGAGAAAGAGGCAACTAACGGAGAAAGAGAAGCAAGGAAGTGATATGATCAAATTGGGACCCTGTATGACCCACAAACCTACCCACCTTTCAATTATGGATTTCATCTGCCCGTCCTTCTCGGCCTGTTGCTGACGGATACGCTGCTCACTCTCGGCCAGGCGTGACTGCCACTCTTCCATCAGCTGATGGGTCTCCACTTCATGCTCCATAAGACGCATCTCAGCTGACTGCAGCCTCACCTGCGCCTCCACCAGCTGCTGTCGCAGTATGTGTACTTCATTCTCGTACTGTGGTAGAAAAAAGACGGAAGCGTGGTCAAGTTTATTGCTAAAAAGACAGAAGTGTGGTCAAATTTAATGTTAAAAAGACAGAAGTGTGGTCAAATTTAATGTTAAAAAGGCAGAAGTGGGTCAAGTTTAATGCTAAAAAGACAGAAGTGTGGTCAAGTTTAATGTTAAAAACACAGAAGTGTGGTCAAGTTTAATGTTAAAAACACAGAAGTGTGGTCAAGTTTAATGTTAAAAAGACAGAAGCATGGTCAAGTTTAATGTTAAAAACACAGAAGTGTGGTCAAATTTAATGTTAAAAGGACAGCAGCATGGTCAAGTTTAATGTTAAAAACACAGAAGCATGGTCAAGTTTAATGTTAAAAAGACAGCAGCATGGTCAAGTTTAATGTTAAAAACACAGAAGTGTGGTCAAATTTAATGTTAAAAAGGCAGAAGTGGGTCAAGTTTAATGCTAAAAAGACAGAAGTGTGGTCAAGTTTAATGTTAAAAACACAGAAGTGTGGTCAAGTTTAATGTTAAAACACAGAAGTGTGGTCAAGTTTAATGTTAAAAAGACAGAAGCATGGTCAAGTTTAATGTTAAAAACACAGAAGTGTGGTCAAATTTAATGTTAAAAAGACAGCAGCATGGTCAGTTTAATGTTAAAAACACAGAAGCATGGTCAAGTTTAATGTTAAAAAGACAGCAGCATGGTCAAGTTTAATGTTAAAAACACAGAAGTGTGGTCAAGTTTAATGTTAAAAAGACAGAAGTGGGTCAAATTTAATGTTAAAAAGACAGAAGCATGGTCAAGTTTAATCTTAAAAACACAGAAGTGTGGTCAAGTTTAATGTTAAAAAGACAGAAGTGGGTCAAGTTTAATGTCCAAAAAGACAGAAGCATGGTCAAGTTTAATGCTAAAAAGACAGAAGTGGGTCAAGTTTAATGTCCAAAAAGACAGAAGCATGGTCAAGTTTAATGTAAAAAACACAGAAGTGTGGTCAAGTTTAATGTTAAAAAACACAGAAGTGTGGTCAAGTTTAATGTCAAAAAGACAGAAGTGTGGTCAAGTTTAATGTTAAAAAGACAGAAGTGTGGTCAAGTTTAATGTTAAAAAGACAGAAGCATGGTCAAGTTTAATGTTAAAAACACAGAAGTGTGGTCAAGTTTAATGTTAAAAAGACAGAAGCATGGTCAAGTTTAATGTCAAAAACACAGAAGTGTGGTCAAGTTTAATGTCAAAAAGACAGCAGCATGGTCAAGTTTAATGCTAAAAAGACACAAGTATGATCAAGTTTAATGCTAAAAAGACAGAAGTGTGCCACCAGGTTTAATGTTAAAAAGACACAAGTATGATCAAGTTTAATGTCAAAAAGACAGCAGCATGGTCAAGATCAATGCTAAAAAGACAGAAGTGTGCCATCAGGTTTAATGTTAAAAAGACACAAGTATGATCAAGTTTAATGCTAAAAAGACAGAAGTGTGCCATCAGGTTTAATGTTAAAAAGACACAAGTATGATCAAGTTTAATGCTAAAAAGACAGAAGTGTGCCATCAGGTTTAATGTTAAAAAGACACAAGTATGATCAAGTTTAATGCTAAAAAGACAGAAGTGTGCCATCAGGTTTAATGTTAAAAAGACACAAGTATGATCAAGTTTAATGCTAAAAAGACAGAAGTGTGGTCAACTTTATGGCTAAAATGACAGAAGTATGGCCAAGTTTAACGCTAAAAAGACAGAAGTACGCCATCAAGTTTAATGCTAAAAAGACAGAATGAGAAATGTAGTCAAGTTTAATGCTAAAAAGACAGAATGAAAAACATAGTCAAGTTTAATGCTAAAAAGACAGAAGTACGGTCAAGTTTAACAATCAAATATTAAAAAAAAGGACAAGGGGTATGAAATCTGATGACTGGTGTCGAAATGCAGTCTAATGTCAGCTGGACAACATGGTTTCAGTTTCATAATGCCATCTGTCTAGAACTCATTGCCAATTTATTTGAGGTATCTGCCCACCCTTCTTTACTTCAAAGTCACACTTAAAGGCTTACCTGTTCACTCAGGCCTTCCAGTGTTCCACCAATGTCAGTTTTCATTTCTAACTACTGATCATGTGGCATTGTGTAATCATTCACGTATGTATGTCTCAGGGCTTAAAACAGGAGGAAAAAACCACTGAAACTAGGGGGGTCCGGGGGCCAGAACTTGCGCGCCGTTGCTATGAATGCTTGCAAGCCGATCCGGATGCCTTGCTCCTTTCATTTTATTTTTTAATTATTTATTTAAAAAAATTTTTTTTTTACAAACCAAAATCGCGGAATTCCGCCCAGATGCAGAACGTTTTAAGCCCTGATGTCTACATTTATACTGCGGGCATGTGTGTTTGTACGGTTACATAATGTTAGTAAGCATGCATTTGTGTACATGTATGAATGTGTGCACAGTGATGAGTGTGTGTATAGATGTGATATATCAGTATTTCTGTATATGTATCACATTCTGTGTCTCGTAAATGTGTGATATGCATTCTACCTAGTCTGCCATCTGTGTTATCTGGCAGACTTCTTAACCCTTTGACTCCCGCACCCTATCCATCCATCAACTGCAAAAACTTAACCATTACGTTCCCTCAACTTATCCACCAGCTAAAATAAATATCAAATCCTCACCTCTTGCTTAGTTCTCTCCTGTTCCTGAAGTTTACGCTGCACAGAACTGATGCCCATGTGAACAGCACTTTGAGGTGACAGTCGACGGCTGCTGAGAGACATCTGGCTCTGGGAACTGTGCACACTTGAAAAACTGTTCTCTCGAGAAAACCGTGGTGAGCCGCTGTTCCCTGAATGCATATGAACAGGAGTGCTGGTTTTGACGATGACTGAGTCAGTGGCCGTTCGTCGCAGGTGTTCTGCATGCTGTCTCTGCAGGCAGCCAAAGTCCATGCTGTGGGAGAGATGGTAGGGACGCATGCCCAAGTGGCGCTGTTCCATGCTGGCAGTATCACAGTAAGAGTTGGTGCGATCGGGACGGGGGGGCACGGCAGGGGGAGGGCTGGAGTCCTCCTCTCTCAGTTTGTTTGACAGTCTGTGAGGGCGGGGAGGAACCTCAGGGGGAGGACCTGACTGGGAGTTAGTGCGCTCTGTCTGTGGACTGCTGTGAGCCTGGGCTGGTGAAGATCCCCTGGACCCCACAGAGAACTGGGCACCCCTTTCCCTTCTACCTGCCACCCACCGATTGCTGGTTCCCGTCTTGTCTTGCTGAGCACCATGTCGACCATTTAGCGATTCGTTGCTGCCGCTGGAGCTGGACAGCTGGGAAAGTTTCCTCAGTGGATCAACAGTGGCTTGTAGTGACTTGGTGTGTTCCGACTTGACAGGGGTAGGCTGACTTTCTTTATCTGTGTTGCCTTCTGCTCCCTTGACTGCATCGCTGGAGCTGGTGTCTTTATGCACATGTACTAGTTTACAGGTGTGAATGTTGCGTTGCGGTTGATGGTGACGTCGATGATGTTGGGAGAGCTGCTGATGGCGATACAATGGATTGTTGAAGGACAGTGGATGTGGGGGGTAATGAATAATGGGTGACTTGGGCACCTCTCTGGACATCTCAGTCTGTTGAGCATTTTCCACAGGGCTGCTACTCTGACTGTAGCCAAAGGACTGGTAGCCAGACGAGGCCACAGTAGACAGCTGGCTGATGGAAACCTGGGAACTGTTGACAGTGGGGCCCTCCAGCTCTGAAGATGAAGTCTGTCCTTCCTCATCCATGAAGGGGATGAGGTCTATGTAATCTCCATAAACACTGTCATCAGCAGCACTCACCATCTGACTCCATGTTTCATTCACATTCTCCTTGTTCACGCATGACTGAGAACTGGCTGACACATCCCCCACCTCCCCGCGAACAGCACTGCTGGTGTTGTATTTCGATAATGTCACCGACGTGGAGGAATACAAGGCAGAGAACTCCTCTGACAACTCTTTGCTTCTGTCAAAAGTACGAATGTCAGATGGCATGCTGCTTTTCTCATGAGATGGGTCAGGTATGTCGCTTTTCTCAAGAGATCGTAGCTCAGACCCAGTTTCACGACGGTGGTTGTCCCTCATAGCACGAGCAGCAAACGAATACAGGTCTTCGTCTGGCTCTCCACACTGACGCAACATCTCCCTCAACGCCTCTGTCGCAGAAGCATCAGGAAACTGTGTCAAAGATGACCCTGCCGCGGGAAGAGTGGCGCTGCGTACTGCGTTATGAACAGTGCTCTGTACGGTGCGGGATGAAGAGTGGACAGAACTGGCATAAGCAATAGTGGTAGAGGCCGTGGTGCGGGCAGGCATATTGTCGTACATAATCTGACTTCTGCGGCTGGACGGTGGTTGCTGACCTACAGAAGGGTCATTGAGGGCATCTGAGATGGTTGTCAGGATGGTCAAGAGTCCTGAGAACTTCTTCTGAGTTGCCTGCACAATGGACAAGATTTAGAAAATAAAAGACTGCAAAAATTACATTCAACAACTAAATCAGTGAAAACGGACACGATAACACATACAAACATTAGTATATCGATGTGTATGTGCACTTGTATGTTGTGTGTGCATATGTTCATGCCTCATGTAACTGAAGTGACATGAAATCTACAAAGTAAATCATCAACTTACTCCACTGCAGGCAATATCTTCCCAGTTGATGGTGTTGACAGTACAACTGATGATAATGACCTTCAGAGCATCCTTGTTTTACATTAGCTGTCTTCACTAGTCATGGTGACCTTGTTTCAGTCCCTTACACAGCAGCCTCACTGGGATATGGTTGTCTTCAATACCAACAACATATTTTGTCCAAAGAGGCTGGCATTTGTTGAATGGAATGTGTATATTCGAGAAGCCACATTTTCACAGGACTTGAAGGCTGGATACTCAGTCTTGTCACTCAGTGATGTTGCTGATCTTGAACAAACATATTTGGAGGAACCGTTTTACTTGTTAGATGAATGATAGGTAGATAGTCCAATCTTGCAGCAGTACAGCAGGGCGCTCAAGACTACTGCTTGAACAATGTATGATAGGTAGATAGTCCAATCTTGCAGCAGTACAGCAGGGCGCTCAAGACTACTGCTTGAAACATGTATGATGGTAGATAGTCCAATCTTGCACAGTACAGCATGGTGCTCAAGACTACTGCTTGAACAATGTATGATAGGTAGATAGCCAATCTTGCAGCAGTACAGCAGGGCGCTCAAGACTACTGCTTGAACAATGTATGATAGGTAGATAGTCCAATCTTGCAGCAGTACAGCAGGGCGCTCAAGACTACTGCTTGAACAATGTATGATAGGTAGATAGTCCAATCTTGTAGCAGTACAGCAGGGCGCTCAAGACTACTGCTTGAACAATGTATGATAGGTAGATAGTCCAATCTTGCAGCAGTACAGCAGGGCGCTCAAGACTACTGCTTGTATAACAGTCTCAGAGGCAATCTGATGCCATGGTCATGCCATTTTGTTGTCATTTTACCGTGAGGAAAGAAACATTTGTTGCTCTTGTTGAGAACTGTTCCCTGAATGAATATGTATGATCATATAGGCCTACATACTTTTGTTTGTTTGTTTTTTTTCCTTTCCACTAGACCTAGAGTGGTGGTCTGGTTCTTGTTTTTCAGATGAAACAATAAACCCAGTTCCTCATACATCATTATGGTCTCTTCACAACACACACACACACGCACGCGCATGGACGCCACACACACACACACACACATGCATGCACATACACACATGTACGTGCGCATGCACACACATACACACACACACATGTACACAGACATCAAATGCAATCATTTAATAATTCGAAGACATATGATTACAAACCAAACAAACCAATTTGTGGAACTCACCTCAGGGCATCTGTGGATGTAGTCCAGAAGCATAGTATGCAGAACAGATAACTCTCGTTCCAGGTCGATGAATCCTTCATACTGCAAAAATTGGTTCCCACTTTCTTCACTCTGTGAACAAAAAGGTTTCACATGTTCATGCTTCATATATATGTATATATCATCATCATCATCAGGTGCCTTGCCGCATAGCGTTGGCTATCATGGACTTCCATCTGTCTCTATCTCTTGTTGCCTCAAGCATCTCTTCCACACTCTTTGTCTTCAGCCACTCTGCAAGTCAGTCTTGTATCTTCTCCCTGGGTCTACCTGGTGCTCTCTTTCCCTCCAGCTTTCCCGTTGTGATCAGGTGCTCCAATTCCCCTTTCCTCATAAAATGGCCTATAAATGTTGCCTGTCTTTTCCTAATCTTCCTTATGAATGATCTTCTTGTGTCTGCATCCATCAGGACTGTCTCGTTTGTTTTCTTTGCTATCCATGGAATTCTCAACATTCTTCTGAGAAACCACATCTCGGCTGCCTCATCTTGTTCTGGCTTTACTTGTTGACTGTCCATGCCTCACAACCACATAACAGTATTGGTTCTATATAACATTCAAGAACTCTCTTCCTGATGTTAATTGATAGGCATTTGTTGGTAAGAATGCTTTTCATCTTCTTGAATGTTATTTTGGCTTGGCCGATTCTGCTGGCTATTTCTGATGTGTATCTGCCATCTGGTGAAATGATCGTTCCCAGGTATTTAAACTTATCAACCTGTCTCAAGGTTGTGCCTTTGCAGTTATTTTGCATGAGAGGATTTCATGTTTTTTACTGATCACTATGACTTCAGTCTTCCTGCTGTTTAGTTCCTACCCCTTACCTTTGCTTTCTATTTCTAGTATATTCACAAGGTTTTGTAGGTCCCTTTCCTTTTCTGCAATTAGCACAGTGTCATCTGCGTATCGAATGTTGTTTATCATTTTTCCTCCAACCTTTAATCCAGGGTCTTCCTCTAGGTTTCTCATGTTTTTCGCTGTAAAGTGAAACCAGGTCTGGTGACAAAACACAACCTTGTCTGACTCCTCTTTTGATGTTTTGGAAAGAGCTTATATTGTTTTCTATTCTCATTGCAGCTGTTTGTTCCCAATACATATTTCTGATTATTCGTAGATCTTTTTCATCAATACTGAGCCTTTCTAGTTGGTTGATCAATTTTTCATGTCTTACCCAATCGAAAGCATTGGTATAATCAACAAAGCATAAATATAAATCCTTATTCATCTCGACTGACCTCTCTATGATAGTTCTTAGGATGTATATGGCATTAATAGTTCCTTTCCCTTCCACAAATCCACTGTTCATCTGCTATTTCTCTTTTGATTCTATTCCTTGTCCTCATCATGATTATTATATTATAGGATTTTTGTTACAAGACTCATGAAACTGATTGTGTGATGGAGTTCACATTCCATAGCCCCTGTCCTCTTTGGAAGTGCAATGAAAATTGATCTTGACGGATCTTTGGGGATTTTTCCAGTGTCGTAAATTTCATTTAGGAGGACTGTTATTTTTTGAATACCAAATCCTCCAGGGCTTTAATCATCTCTGTAGTAATGTTGTCTGGTCCTGGGGCTTTTCCTGGTTTCATCTTTTTCAGTGCTGCTCTAACTTCATCTTTCATTATGGATGGTTCTTCAAAGTTCTTTCTTATAATGTGTTCTGCGTTTCTGTCATCTTCAAAAAGGTCTTTAATGTACTCTCCCCATCTGTCTAATATTTTGTCTTTTTCCATGAGAATCGTACCATCTTTCGATTTTAAGCAACCAGTTGATGTGCATGTATTTTTCCTGTGGACAATTTCTTCAATTCGTCTGTACATACCCTGAGGATCCGTTTTGTGTTGGTGTTCTATTTCTTTGCATTTTGTTTTCAACCAAGCTTCCTTAGCTTCATTGCACTTATTTATGATTTCTTTACTTATCTTCCTGTATATCTCCTCGTTTCTCTTTGCCTTCCTCCGCTCCTCAATCAAGCCTAAAATTTCTTTTTGTCATCCAGTTCTTTTTTGCTTTTTTATCTACTTCAGGGATTTCTTCATAAGCTTCATTTATCGAATTTCTCAACTTTGTCCATTGTTCCTCACTGTCACTAACGTCTTCCAGAGCACTGAATTTGTTTTGACATGTACATTAAATGTTTTACATATCACTTCATCTGTCTTTAAGAGTCCAAGATTTAGTCTGATATTGCTTTTGGTCTGTTTCCTTTCCTTAATTTCAGCCCAAATTTTCCCAATACAGGATTGTGGTCACTGTTGCAGTCTGTGCCTGGTAGTGTTTTTGCTGATAGTAAAGAATTTCTAAATCTTTATTAATCAGATGTAGTCAATCTGATTTTTGGTATTATCTCCAGGACTCATCCTAGTCCATTTTCTTCTATTAGGCTGCTCAAACCAGGTGTTTCCTACTATGAACTCATTCATCTGTGCCCATTCTACAAGTTTCCCTCCCCTTTTTTTGTGTGTACCAAGGCCATGAAGTCCAACTATATCCTCCACCCTATCCTTTCCCACTTTAGCATTAAAATCTCCCATTATGACTGTAACTTCTTGTGATTTACATTGGGCCTTGGCCATCTCTAATACTCACAGAAGTTGTCGATGTCTTCCTGAGTACTTGTGGATGTTGGTGCATATACCTGAATGATGTTGATATCAAATGGTCTGCCTCCCAATTTGATCAGCAAAACTCTGTCGGACACAGCCCAGTATCCCGTAACTGCTTTTGATTTGTCCCTGTCCATTACGATGCCTATTCCTCTTTCACGTGAGTTTCAACCACAGTATATTATTGTATACTCTCCGAATGTTATCATGCCTGCCCCCTTCCATCTCACTTCCCCAGTCCTAAAATACTAACGTTAAGCCTTTCCATCTCCATTTTGATATTGTCTGATTATATTATATATAATTATATATATATACACACACACACACACACCACATATATATATATCATTGGCATCAAGGTTGTCTCCCAATCTTGTCATCAGGAAAAGATGAAGAAGTCTTTCACTGTGTGTGTTCAAAATACTCACTGAAATTTTTCGCAGAAAGTTCTTCATCCTGACAGCCTCTTTTTCAATGAATCCATTCATGAATGTCATGAAGTCTTCCTTGCCTCCAAACCTGCAGACGGGGAAATAGAGTAATAACTCAAAGAACAATGCAGGAACACACACACACACACACACACACACACACACACCACACACACACATGTCCTGAGGGAAAAAAGAAAACAACAACACACATAAAATGAACACAGCAATAGAAATAACAAACTCACACTTCTGATTTACTGGAAAATTAAACATGTCACCAATCAACAAATCAATTTTCAGATCAAAATGACCTCTGTCACATAAAAAGATAACAAATTTATATTAAAATGAGATCTTTTGAAATTTGTACTTCTGTTCTTATTCTTTATCAACTTATAATATTTTCCATTTTGCTTTTCTATTTCAGGTTTATTTTTCTTTAATACTAAGCAATCAACTATAAAAATGATGGTTACTGGACTTACGTAGTGAAGTTGGCCAGAGTCTGAATGGTTTTCGCCACCAATGTCAGATTCCTAGCTGCTCGCTCATGGGGATATTCTGAAAATACAGGGGGGTGCAAAAGTAGGTATACAGTTAAAAAAAAAGAAAACACATACAATACTCATTGCATTTATTATACAAACAAATGAATATTGCATATACATGTAATAACAAGCACAGCCTTAATTCTTCAGATACTCAAACTGCTTGCCGTCGGTATTCACACACTCCTCTATACGAGAGCGGAATTAAGCATTATAATAATGATGTGATACTTACTGTATACCTACTTTTGCACCCCCCCTGTATATAACACACACATGCACACACACAAAAAAAGTTATAAATCTTCAAGACAGGTGAAAATAATAGTTGTATACTATTTTATGGTCAATCCAGGGACACCAGTGAAAGATGACCAACAGCTTGACTGAACTGCTGTATTAAACACCATCACTGGAGAGAAAAACAAAACCTCATTTTATTTAAATCAAAGTGGATTGCCAATGTTCAAGCAAACAGGAAGCAGGAAAACTGTGGCCAACTATTGTAATTGTTATTTTTTTAGCCTCAATTGAAAGAGCCGTGCAGGGCTGTAACTGTTTCAAAACATACAAAATTTCGACAGGAAAAAAAAAAGAAAGAAAACACATATCAATGCATTCGCGCGCATAATCTAACGAGATGCCACTGGCGTTGATCACTCTGTCCAATTTATCACACAGGGGATTTAACCCTTTCGCTGCCAAAGAGTAAATAAGAAGGTGAATCGCCTGTGCCATGGAGTTTTAAATGTCTTGACTTAAAATTTAAAAAAAAATTCATATCTCTTCATTCAGCCCAGGAAAACCCCAAACACTATATATTTTCTTGTTCAGTATACTTTACAACACACCTGGAGCAGCAGCACTTTTTGTTTTTATGATCGCCAGTGCTAGTAATGTCACTCCGACTCTTATCTAGGTCAAGTCCGACTTCAGACATCAACACCGATATATCGCCTGCATGCGCCAAATTTTCGGCATTTTCACTCTCATCGACAGACTGCAAATCGGAATCAGCTCCACAAGTAATGATTTCTGCAACTTCTTTTGCCGCATAAGTTGTTTTTTGGGTCTGATTGATGATCGGTGTTGAAGCGCATTTGTCCACCATTGTTTACAGTCGCTGAGTAGTTGGGGTCACATTTTCAACCACATGGGCAGAAAAGACCGTAAAACGTCACACATATATAGTTAGCATCTATTTATAGGGAGAATACTGAAGTTTCCGTTGATATCTCATACATCACTGAAAGCGTTGTGGGTTTTCTGGCTAAAAATAGGAAAAGTCGCCGACCAAATATTTGGTCGGTGGCACAGGAGGCATATGTTTCTTCCGACTGAATATTCGGTCGGAAGCAGCGAACAGGTTAAAAAACAAACCTGAATAAAAATTTATACATAACTAAGGACACCAAACATATATAAAAACAGGCCTAAATCACCTAAAACTGCTTCTGCATATCTCGTTTCCCTAAACCCAAAAATGCACTCAACACATGTACCCAATTATCAATCCTAAGAGAAACTATGTAAGACTTTATTGAACACATAAGGTGAATGGGCCAGCAAGGCAGAAAATGACAGCAAGAAATGACAGAAAGGAAAGGAACAAGGCAGAAACAAAGAGAGTGACAGAAAAGAGGAAATTTCCAGTACACAATTTCCAGAAGGTGGGGGATACTATTCATACTGAAAGAGCCCCCGGCATCCCCATGAAGGGTTGTGGCCAACTGGCCTTTATCAAACATGTACAAAGACAACAAAGGATAAATGCACAACGCTACAACACTTGGTGAAAACAAAAACAGAAGAAAACTTCCCTGGTGTGGGACTGAACAGCAGATAATGGCACAAAATAGCACCTGTGTTGTTCTGTTATTTCAAATACACATTCTGATTCTTCTTTTGTGTTTTTCTGGCTCACATCTTATAAGTACACCATTTATCACAATATGAATGTTGAGAAGAGAAACTAATGACTATCATCATCATCATCATCATCAGTGCCCTGCCGCATGGCATTGGCGACCATGGACTTCCAACCATCTCTATCTCTCGTTGCCCCTAGCATCTCCCCCACCCTCCTCGTCCCCAGCCACTCTGCAAGTCCGTCCAGCATTCTCTCCCTGGGTCTACCTGGTGCTCTCTTTCCCTCCAGCTTTCCTGTTGTGACCAGGTGCTCCAAATCCCCTTTCCTCATAAAATGGCCTATAAATGTTGCTTGTCTTTTCCTAATCTTCCTTATGAGTGATCTACTTGTGTCTGCCTCCATCAAGACTGTCTCGTTTGTTTTCTTTGCTGTCCATGGAACTCTCAATATTCTTCTGAGAAACCACATCTCGGCTGCTTCAATCTTGCTCTGGCTTTGCTTGTTGACTGTCCACGCCTCACATCCGTACAACAGCATTGGTTCTATATAACATTCAAGGACTCTATTTCTGATGTTAACTGATAGGCATTTGTTGGTAAGAATGCTTGTCATCTTCTTGAATGCTGTTTTGGCTTGGCCAATTCTGCCAGCTATTTCCGATGTATTATGACTATGTACTCCGTAATTATAGCCTGTCTATTATGGAAAAAATAAAACCAAAGATAATAAACTTATGCTTAAATGTACCTATGCCCACTGATATGAATATTTCACAGAGAAAGCAAGAGGGCAGAGAGAGAGAGAGAGAGAGAGAGAGAGAGAGAGAGACGGAGAGAGAAAGAGAAAGACAGAAAGAAAAAGACAGAAAGAGAAAGAAAGAGACAGAGACAGAGACAGCACTAACATGACAAACAGAGAATAAGGAAAAATGAAGTTTACCTTGTGTGATATTAAAGAGACTAGGAGACAGAATGGCAGGGCAGAGGAAACGCAGGAAGATGGAGGCACTGATCAGGTTGTCACTGAAATCTTCTTTTCCCTGATCCCTGCAGTGCTCACGGAATATGGCGAACACCTCGCGCAGCTCACTGCCAGAAAAAGACATGCAGTATGTGTCTAACATAATTTTCAAAGTATTTTACACACACACACACACATTTCACGCATACAGAGACAAACACAGACACATACATCCACAGGCACTCACACACACACACACACACACACACACACACACACACACACACACACACACACACACACACACACACACACACACACACACACACACACACATGTACATGCATATACACACATACACACACCATGCACACAGACACACACAGACAGACACACAGACAGACAGACACACAGACAGACACACACAGACAGACAGACACACACACGCATCTCACACATACAGAGACAAACACAGACACATATACATCCACAGGCACTCACATCCACAGGCACTCACATACACACACACACACACACACACACACCACACACACACACACATGTACATGCATACACACACACACACCATGCACACAGACACACATACTGATTATGGAATAAAACAATTCATCAACATTTAATAAAAAGAAAATTAATCAATTTGAATATTCAAATAAAATACAACAAATATCATGTAAGTTATTTCTCTTGCCATAATGTCTTACTCTGATCAGATTGAAGTATTCATGTATATATAACTGGTTGTCAAATGTCTGCAACTCTACTACTACACCAAACAGAACAGTACCAAACAGAACCGCTCGATGAAACTGATTTTATGATCAACTAACATCTGTACATGGATACTGAATAAACAGTGGAATCTAACATACTTCTATTTCTAATTAGATGCTAATCAGAGCTTAAAACAGGAGGAGGAAAAAACCACTGAAACTAGGGGGGTCCTGGGGCATGCTCCCCCGGGAAAATTTTTTAAAAACCAAGTGTAAATCTATGCCATTTCGCACTTTCTGGAAATAATTTCAAGAGATATTTAGTGCATAAAAATTGCTGTAAACACATAATTATTACAGGAAGATATACAGAGTTGTAGTTCCACTCAGCGCCTTGACATTTGACACGTGCTTCGCTGAACGAATGTGATCCTCAAGAGCTTTCTTCCCGCGACCACCGTAACACACTTCCCTTGAGCACAGTTTGCACCAAGCTAAACCTGGTGCAGTGACTTTGCGAAGAAATTCTCCAATGACTTCTTCGTCAACTTTCTGAAGCGTCCACTCCCATTTCCACTTGTTTTTAATTAAAGAGTCGTCAAAAGTCTGACCCGCTTCAACAATGTCTGCGCGCTCTGCCATTTTGTTTTTTCCAAGAAGTCCGACTGGAATATTATTCCAAGAAAAATCAAGGGCCATAACTTGCGCGCCGTTGCTATGAACGCTTGCAAGCTGATCACGGATGCCTTGTTTTTTTGGTTTTTTTTACAAACCGAAATTGTGGAATTCCGCCCAGACGCGGAACATTTTAAGCCCTGGCTAATACAAACAACAGTCACTGTGGTGCAGTTCTTAGCATAATGGGTTACTGACTGGAAAGTTGAAGGTTTGAATTTCCATCAGTCCTGTCGAATCAGTGTGGGATCTTTTTTAGTCCCATCCAGCTTCTACCTAGAACTGAGCTTGCTGGGGACTCACTGGAAAGGCTGGGACCACACAGTCGAGTCTCATCCACTTCAGGGACACAATTCATTGAGGGTTCTGCTCAAATCTGCTGACAAACCTCACTGGTGTCTGTATCTCTCAGGCCTGGTTGATGCCAGCTATGCCAGTGTTGAGTACAACCCTGTCACACAGTCTCAATTCTAGATGGTACTCCATAGCATCATGCTTATCATCCTCATCATTACCATGGCATTGTAAAAACAGTCCCAGCTTCTACGGTCATTAAGATGATACAAAAAACAGGGGGTGAGGGAAAGAAACAAAAAGATGCTAAGGCATATGTCAGTCAAACCACAGCATTTCTTACACAAAAAAACTTAGCTTCAAGTTCAGAACTGAAGGTGAACCTTAACAGTTAAGAAAGTAGAGACCACAGACGATTCAAGTCATGAATGAAACCATTCTCACAAAGCAGGACATAAGTCGATTTTTGGAGACAACCTGTTTATTGGTATCACCGGAAAGGCATTAAACTCACTTTCCACTAATGTCTAAATACAGTGTCTAGAACTAAAACTGTAGGAGTTGGGGCCAGCTGAAATGCCATGTTGTGAGAAAATAGAGAGAAAAAAGTTGAAGAACAGTTACTGACTGGTTTTACTTAGCAACCACAGTGATAAAAGTATATTTTTGATTATTTTGAATTACTGTGCACAGCTGTAAGTTGACATCATAAGCAGTGTTTCACATTTCCCTCGGACTCCGGACATTGACCGATTGAAATTTGAAATGACCGATTGTTTTGCTTCTGAGCGGACCCGCTGTCCGATTGATATGCTATCCGAGCGGACCCGTGTCCGATTATTACATGGAAGTCGCGGACACGCCAAGTGTGTTTTATCGAGCGCGTTGAACGGCAGCGCTGGCTATGCGAGGCCCTTGTAGTCGCTGACACGCCCGCTGACACTTGTGTTGTTTAAGACTTAACAGATATTATTCAAAATTGCCAGAATGTGCCAAGTTTTCTCAGTCAGATCTTATTTTATAGCAAGATGCTACTTAGTTTTCGTTATTAAAATTCATTCACTGTTCAGTATCACTATGTTCAAATGTGATTGCCAGACTGTGCCAAGTGTTGTTTTGGGTTGGGTTTTTTTTTACTGATTTTGAAGCAAGGTGCGACTTCAGTATTAACTTACAATAACTGTTTGTTGATTATTTCATTTGTGTGTTGTTTAAGATGTAATTACTAAAAATTCGTAATTTTTGTTGCAAATGCTTTATGGTATATCAGAGTTCTGCATTACTGGACTTATTTTAAATAAACACTTGTTTTTTTTGCGAAAAAATGGTGTCCTATTGTTTTTTCATAGCCAGGACACTGTGTCCTATTAATTTTCTATGTCCAGGACACTGTGTCCTATTGGGGGTTCAGAAAATGTGAATCATTGCATAAGTTTCAAAAAGATGTAACAAATGTTGTGTTCTACAATGGGCTGAGCTGTGGTGGCCCTGTGGAAAATTCAGTTAATTTTAAGGAGACTCTGCTGAAAAGAGTCACTAAGTATTTACCATGACTGTCTTTAAAGTGAACTTGCTGTACACTTAAGTAAATTTCAAAGAACAAGCTGCAACAAAAATCTCAACTTCACTATGACTGATCCTCACCATCTTTCTGAATCTCTATCTCTTTTCAGTATAGTGTAATTATGGTACCTGAAATTCAGCTATGAAAACAAATTTGTTGCACTTGACATGAGATGCCTGTACAAGATCATCAACATCCACTAGAACAACCTTGTCCCCAATGAACAAATCAGACAGTAGCCAGGGCAGCCCTCAGTAATACCCACCATTTGCAAACAACACTTTAGCTGGTTAAGCCATGCATTGAGGTTTCCTCAGTCATGACCCACCAACCAGGTTCACGGCTGCATTTTCCCAGCCATTCTGCTACCCTTTAGTTGCGAGCCGGCGTCGCCTGCACATGCTATTTTTAGCCAGGCAGGGTCGACCAAAGTCCGTCAGTGTAGCGCGTCTTTGTGCTCCCGCACTAGTGATAAAGGGACAGGTGAAAAGGGTGTGGGGAGTGGAAGGGAAGGGGCGCGCTATTAATAGCTGGCAGAAAGTGGCCAACTAAAGTATCTCGGATTTGTGTGCCGTAGGTTCCACAATGGACTGCAATAAGTTGTAGGAAAAGAGGAAGGCTGAAGTGAACTGGCAAAAGAACATCAACCAAAACTATGACTGTGAACTGCCGATGGAGCAATGTGTCTGCTCTTACCAAGAACAGACTTGACTGGAACAACCTGACTGCCTCATTCACCTTCAAACGTTGGAGTCACAAAGTGTGAGTAAGTGATTTATGTCCTCCCCCACTTCCTGGCCCCATTTGTCACAGTGGTTGATTATAAAAATGGGTTGATTTTAAACCAGACAACCGCTGAAGCCACAAATGGCTTGATTATAAATGGGTTGATTTTAAACCAGACAACCGCTGAAGCCACAAATGGCTTGGTTATAAATGGGTTGATTTAAACCAGACAACCGCTGAAGCCACAAATGGCTTGATTATAAATGGGTTGATTTTAAACCAGACAACCGCTGAAGCCACAAATAGCTTGATTATAAATGGGTTGATTTTAAACCAGACAACCGCTGAAGCCACAAATGGCTTGATTATAAATGGGTTGATTTTAAACCAGACAACAGCTGAAGCCACAAATGGCTTGATTATAAATGGGTTGATTTTAAACCAGACAACCGCTGAAGCCACAAATGGCTTGGTTATAAATGGGTTGATTTTAAACCAAACAACCACCAGGCAATCCATTCAAGGAACAATGTGTTTCAAGGAAAAAAAATTGCTGGGTCCAGGGGCAGAGCCCCTGGTGGGGGTCTAGGGGCAACGCTCCCAGAAGCTGAAGCATTCTAGTCTAGTAAACGGAAATTTAACCCCCTCTGCGGGCTCTGGTGAAAGATAAATCAAGTATTTTAATAAAAGAAAAAAAAGGGCACAACATTGTTAACAATGAACAAAACATGCAACTTTTCCTCACTCTCTTTTGCCTCACCTGACATATGAATATTTTCGTTTGATGTCCTGAGCCTGTCATTGTGCTGCTTTCCTTTCAGGTGATCAACCAGTGCTCGTTTACCGCCGGAGCAGCAAAGTCTGCAGTATGCTTTACCGGCAATCTTCACTTTCTCGAAGAAACAAGCGAATTTATTGCCATTGTACACTTCCTAGAGCCAGTCCCATTTCCAACGATTTTGGGGCCTTCATCGATGTCAGCGATGGAAGCATTTAGTGGAACAAAGTCACTACATGTACTCATATTTCAATGCATCGATGGAACACAGAGAGTGACACTTATGAAAGAGGATGCGCAAATCTCGCGGTCAGTTGCAAAAGTAAAACTGCACATGCGCTTACGGCTTGTTTTGAATAGTTTCGGTGATCCCAGTCACGGTTCTCCATACTTTCAAGGATTTTTTCCCCCTTTCGCGGATATCCGTGACATTTGGATTGCCTGACCACTGAAGCCACAAATGCTCAGATTACACAAGCAAGAATGAAAAATAAAAAAAAGGTGGAAGGTGGTGGATGGACAGAGAATGTCAAAGGGTGAAACATAAAGCATACATGTGCTCCTTACTTAGGAAAGTATTGGTTGGAGCTGATGATCCTGTCCCAGACCTTGGTGGCAAAGGACTCCAGGCTGGCCTGGTGGCTGTGCAGTGTGGCATTGTTCACTTTGGCAGGGTCTACCTCATAGTCTTCCTCACTTTCTACTAGGCCACGCACAAAGTCACCCAGTGTTTCGTGAAGATACTGTTACACCACACAAAATCATATTAACCGTTTACTAATCAGTAAAACAATATCACTAATGAAAATATATAGGAGTGTATACAATGTACATACAGAATAGAACCACTACAAAAGCCCACGACTTGCCATGTATATAATCAGACTCTGACCCCTCCTTCCTATTTTGCACATGTGCAAGCGCACACATACACACACACACACACACACACACACACACACACCCCACACACACATACATACTCACACACATGTGCGCGTACACACATGCATAACACTAAACTGACACAACTTTTACACATTTCTGACGACCACCAAAACTTTGTCGTTTGCACAAATTTCTGCCTGTGGACCGCAACCGACAAACTGTTCGTTGTGACTACAGTTTTGGTTTTGGCTTCTTCTGGGATAACAGAAAGATGTAGGACTTCACCACACAAGACTTTCATGGGGAAACTACTCTCCAAAATTGGTGTAACATAACATTCTTTTATTCATTCCAAATCATGGCAAAGTTAAAACACTGCTCAACAAATCTTGACGAAATCTTATGCATGAACTTATAGCTACAGATGATGAAGTGATTTTGGCAACAATCTAAATATCTTAAAACTAGTGACAGTGATGTGTCAAATGATGGCAATGGTGATGGTTGATCAGAAACAATCAAAACATCCATGGTGCCAATAGGGGCTTAATCAACACGTAGGTGTGGCTGAATACATCTTTTTGTTTTATAATTGACAAGTAAATAATAAATCAAGCAACCATTTTTGCACAATTGCACGTTTTAAGCAAAACTATTCAGAAACAAGCATATAAAAGGATTTATGTGACACAACCAATTGTGTTGATGCAAATCAATATTGTTTGGTCCAGGGGCAGCAAAGAGCAGTATTGCATGGTCAGAAATATGTTAAGACAGGCAGTGTGACCAAGCTAGGCTCAAAATGTAACACGTATATCTCATCATGATTCCTGGCTCAATTAACCCTTTGACTCTCGCACCCTATCCACCAACTGCAAAAACTTAACCATTTGACTCACTCACCCTATACACCAGCTTCCTGTAGGAAGCTGGTGGATAGGGTGAGGGAGTAAAAGGGTTAAGTTTTTGCTTTGCTCGCATGGTTGATGAAGCAAGATGCTGATGGACAGGGTGCGGGAGTCAAAGGGTTAAACAAGCTGGCCATTCTTTAAAAAGGCCACGAGACCCTCCAGACCTTAGCATGTACTCACCCTTTCCCCAACCAGTTTCATGTAGGCCTCCATGGCTTTAGTGGCAATGCTGTTGCCTCGAAATGTCAGATTCTCATTCTCTGTCATACACAACATAAGCACCATTGTCATCATGCTGTGTGCCACATATATAAACATAATTAAACTTATGAACCACGTAACACTGACAACATAATATATACACATACCTACAATTATCAGCCATATAACATTTATAACCTATACATATAAACATCATCATCATCATCAAGTGCCTTGCCACATGGCATTGGCGATCATGGACTTCCATCTGTTTCTATCTCTTGTTGCCTCAAGCACCTCATCCACCCTCTTTGTCCAACATTTTCTCCATGGGTCTACCTGGTGTTTTCTTTCCCTCTAGCTTTCCTGTTGTGATCAGGTGCTCCAATTCCCCTTTCCTCATAAAATGACCTATAAATGTTGCCTGTCTTTTCCTAATCTTCCTTATCAATGATCTTCTTGTGTCTGCCTCCATCAAAACTGTCTCGTTTGTTTTCTTTGCTGTCCATGGAACTCTCAACATTCTTCTTAGAAACCACATCTCGGCTGACTCAATCTTGTTCTGGCTTTGCTTGTTGACTGTCCACACCTCACAACCGTATAACAGTATTGGTTCAATATAATATTCAAGAACTCTCTTCCTGATGTCAATTGATAGGCATTTGTTGGTAGGAATGCTTTTCATCTTTTTGAATACTGTTTTGGCTTGGCCGATTCTGCTGGCTATTTCTGATGTACATCTGCTGTCTGGTGAAATGATCCTTCCCACGTATTTAAACTTATCAACCTGTCTCAAGGTTGTGCCGTTTGCTGTTATTTTGCATGACAGGATATCTTATTTTTTACTGGTCACCATGACTTTAGTCTTCTTGCTATTTAGCTCCAACCGATAAAGGTAATGAAAGCTTCTTGTTTGCTGTTCCTTACTTTTTTCTGTCAAAATCTGTAAGACAAACAATGTCTGTTGAGCCCCTGTTGGATTTGCAACCCAGCCTGACAGTCAGAGAGGTGTTCTACTTTTTCTTTCATTCAGTCAGAGAGGTGTTCTACTTTTTGTTTCATTCTGTTTAGTATGATGATTAGCAGTACTTTACCGGTGTGGCTGATTCGGGCAATGATTCTATGGTTACTACAGTCATTGGCATTCCCATTTTTATATAGCATGACAAATACTTTTAGCTTCCGGTCATCCGGATCTTCTTTCTAGACATGTTTAAACTGTGTAAATGTGTGCATTTATTGACAACAGAAGTAATCCAACTCATAAAATTTTGAAAAATTATAAACCAAATTTCAAAAGTTGCTTTTTAGAGTGCTTTCAACCATAAACTGTGGGAAACTAGATGTATATGACTCGTACTACAGAAAAATCTGAACTGTCATAATTTTGACCCTATCAAGCTATTTCTTGCCAATAGCTGGTGGCGACTTTGGCAGGGTTTTCCCATGTGGCATCATATACATAAACATAACTAAAATAACCAATCACATAACATTGATAATTATCAAATATTCATAGTCATCATGCCGCGTACCACATACAAAACATACCCAGGATTATCTGCCACCCAAGACATGGCTATGATTTATGTGTGTTATCAGATCAGAAAATTGCACTGACTCATGATCTCTTTTAAGAAATTCCATGTAATCAGTGAAATGAAATATGTA
The DNA here is from genome assembly GCA_030674185.1 of Monoplex corrugatus. Classification (NCBI taxonomy): domain Eukaryota; kingdom Metazoa; phylum Mollusca; class Gastropoda; order Littorinimorpha; family Ranellidae; genus Monoplex; species Monoplex corrugatus. The sequence continues at coordinate 19,412,359 of JAPXFY010000026.1, forward strand.
ATTTTCATACATTATCTCGGAGGCTGAAAAATACAAAATGCATGCAACTTTTGTGTTTAATTAAAGATGTGATCAGAAGTTGATGCACAAGCATTTAAGACATGTGCATGCACGTGCCTACGCGCGCGCGCGCGCGCACACACACACACACACACACACACACACACACACACACACACACAACACACACACACACACACACTCACACGCATCCCTATATTATCTTGGAGGCTCTAAAACACAAAACGTGTGTGCTACACTTTTGTATTTAATTTGAGATGCGATTTAAGTGTCAGCAAAAATTAATGCACAAGCATTTATGGTTTATCCACACCACACACACACACACACACACACACTGCGAAAACAACTCACCTAAACCACTAATTTCAGACATGACAATATCACAGAGGAATGCTTTAGCCTTGCCCAGCTTGTGCATGGCATGAACCAGATTGATAGCAAACTCTTCCTTCTCTCGTAGTGACAGCTGATGCTCCAGTAGTTCGCACATCTCTTTGTAGTCTGTCGTCAGGTACTGCAACAATAAAACAATACTACAACTACTACTACTTCTATAAATTATAATCATCATCATCATCATCATCATCATCATCATCAACGTATCAACAGCAACAACAAAAATCACAATAATAATGATACTACTGCTATTACTATAACTACTACTATACTGTAATAGTATGATATTAATGATGATAATACTAACAAGACTAATACTAATGATGATATTTCTCCGTTGCTACTACCACTACTATTACTAGTACTTCTGATGATGAGGATGTTAAGGATTTCAAATATCTTGGCTCCGTAAAAACTGATGATGGAAACTGCTCCAAAGGCATCAAAATAAGAACTGGAACAGCAAAGCAAAAAATGGTTCAACTCAACAACATCTGGAAAGACAGAGGCATACCAAATGGCCTGAAAGATAGACTATTAAAATGTTTGATCTGGCCAGTCACGATTTATGGCTGCAAAGCCTGGACTCTGAGAAAAACTGATTGCAGAAGAATTGAGGCAGCAGAGATGTGGTTTTATTGGAGACTACATGTCAAATGGACAGATAGAAGAACTAATGAAAATGTCCTGGAAGAACTTGATACCACAGAAAACTACTAGCAGAAAAACAACAAAAGACCGAAATACATTGGCCATGCGTCACGCAACAAGAAAACGGACCTTATGGTAACCAACTTTCAAGGAAAATTAGCAGCAAAAAGGAAGAAAGGCACACCTCCAATCTCATACATCAAGAACCAACATCACCAACATCAGTGGCCTAAATACTCAAGAAATTGTTAAAAAAAATCAAGACAGAGCAGCCTGGAGGGAGATGGTGGTGTCTGGGTGTGCAGCAGCCAACACCAAACCCGGTGACACTGACAGGTGAGACAGATGCTGATGATGATAATGTTGCTGCTGCTGCCGATATGATAATACTTATACTACTGATAATAACATTAATACTAAATCTGATACTAATGATAATGTTACTAGTAGTAGTAGTAGTCATAGAAGTACTACTACTACTACTACCACCATCAACCATAATAATAACAATTCCGTCTGTATATTGAAAACAGTCCATGTCAAAACACTCTCACTGCACTTTACACAGCAAGTAATGGTGACTAACACAGAGGTCCTCTGTCGTGCAGGCCTACAGACCATCTTTGCCCTCCTAAGCCAACGCTGATTACGCTGGTTTGGCCATGTGCGTTGAATGGAGGATGGACGCATACCAAAAGACATTCTCTACGGCGAACTGGCAAACCGGAAGCGAACTCCAGGACGCCCACAGCTACGCTTTGTAGATGCATGCAAAAGGGACCTTAGAAGCTCAGGGATCGACCCAGCTCTCGGGAGACTCTGGCGGAAGACAGGGCAGCGTGGAGGACAGCCGTTTAGAAAGGCGTTGTGAATGCGGAGAGCAGAAAGCGCAGATGAGAAAAGGGCTCTTCGCAAGCAACGTTCCAGAAACCAGACAACAGCGACTAAATTTGTATGTGGCAGATGTGACAGAGATTGCCACTCAAGAATCGGCCTGCACAACCACAGCAGAAAGTGCACGTCATGACCACAACGCCTCCTGGTGCAGACTATCATCTCATGAGATGTAAAGAGGCCGACGAATGTCAGAGGGTTGTTTGCTAAACACAATCAATCCTGGCCACAGTTCTCAAGTGGTTGTAGGTCAAATCAAGACCTGTACTGTGAAGCTTCACACTTGATACTGTACATTGAGAAGAGAACAATGCCAAAGACTAGAATGAATCAGACATGTGCTGTTACTGGAATCAGACACTATGAGAGTTCAACATCCCTGCTTTGTATGCTCCACTGGCTTCTTATTAAACAGCATACTAGATACAAGACAGCTTGCATGTGTTACAATGTTGTCTCTGCTACTGCTCCTGTGTATATCTCTCAATGCTCCATGTCTGTTCTCCTTCTTGTACTCTTCGCTCTTCTTCTGATACTCAGCTGTTAAAAATCTGCAAGACTCATACTTCCTGATCTTTCGCCCGTTTTTGACCTTTTGTATGGAATAATCTGCCCTTTGATCTGAAAAATTTGCCTAATCTTTCCTGTTCTGAGACCCAAATTAAGACCATCTTTTTTTGTTGTTGTTGAATTCTACAGTTTAAATTAACTTTGTTATGCTGGTACCAGTTGCTGTGGTGTAGTGGTTAACGCAGCGGACTACAGACTGGAAGGCTGTGGGTTCGAATCCCAATCATACCTTCAAAAATCATTGTGGGATTTTTCAGCTCTAACCGGCTCCTACCCAGAGTTGGGCGTGCTATGGGCTCATTGGGAAGACTGGAACCACACAGTCGAGTCTCATCCATTTCATGGATGCGTCATTGAGGGTGTTGCTCAAATTTTCTGACCAACACCGCAGGTGTCTGTATCTCTCGGGCCTGGTTGATGCCAGGACATATTATGATAGTAAGCGTAGAGTACAACCCTGTCACGCAGTCTCAATCCTAGATGTAACTCCATAGCATCATGATTATCATCCACATCGACATCATCATCATCGCATAATAAAAACTGTTTCAGCTTCTGTGGCCATTAAAGTGACGTAGAAAATGAGACAAAAAAACAACAACAAAAAACAAACAAAAAAAACTTTGTTATGCTGACCCTTCCTATCTTGTTTTAGTGTGATCTTGCAGTGTTTTGTAAATAAATGTTATTGACAGTGTGTATATAATGTTAATGGGTAAAAATAATGAATATGTGGTACATGTAATTTCAGTTATTATTATTATTATTATTATTATTATTATCAGTATCATCATCATCATCATCATTATTATTATTATTATTATTATTATTATTATTATTATTATTAATAAGATTTGCATTTACCGAAATTCAGAAAATGACTATGCTGCCAAGCTTGGTCTGCATCCTTGCATGAGATCAAGATTCAAAATATAAGTGTCTTCTCAGAACGCAAAGTAACTGAAATAAGCACTGTAATCATCATCATCATGAGCCCTGCCGCATGGCGTTGGCAATCATGGCCTTCCACACAAATCTATCCCCTGTTGCTGCAAGTGCATCTCCCACCCTCTCTGTCTTCAGCAAGTCTGTCCAACATTTTTTCCCTGGGTCTACCTGGTGTTCTCTTTCCCTCCAACTTTCCTGTTGTGACCAGGTGCTCTAATTCCTCTTTCCTCATAAAATGTTCTATAAATGTTGCTTCTCTTTTCCTAATCTTTATTACTGATCTTCTTGTGTCTGCCTCCTTCAAAGCTGTCTTGTTTATTTTCTTTGCTGTCCATGGAACTCTCAACATCCTTCTTAGAAACCACATTTCAGTAGCCTCAATTATATTCTGACTTTGCGTGTTGACTGTCCATGCCTCACAAACATACAACAGTATTAGTTCTAAAGAACATGCAAGAATTCTCTTTCTGAAGTGAACTGATAGGCATGTGTTGGTAAGAATGCTAGTCATCTTCTTGAATGTTGTTTTGGCTGGGCCGATTCTCATGCTGGCTATTTCTGATGTGCATCTGCCATCTGGTGAGATGACCATTCCCAGACATTTAAACTTATCAACCTGTCTCAAGGTTTGTGCCGTTTGCTGTTATTTTGCATGACGGGATATCTTATTTTTTTTACTGGTCATCATGACTTCAGTCTTCTTGCTATTTAGCTCCAGCCCTCTATTTTCGCTTTCTACTTCTATTCTATTCACAATATTTTGTTGGTCTTTTTGGTTTTCTGCAATTAGCATGGTGTCATTTGTGTAAAGAAGATTATTTACCATTTTTCCTCCAACCTTTATCCCAGGGCATTCTTCTAGATTCCTCATGATGGTTTCGCTGTGAAGTGAAAACAAATCTGGTGAACGAATACATCCCTGTCTAACCCCTCTTTTGATATTTTGGAAAGAGCTTATTTTCACTGCTGCTGTTTGTTCCCAATATATATTTCTGATTATTCTTAGGTCTTTTCCAGCAACATTGAGCCTTTCTAGTCGGTTGATCAATTCTTCATATCTTACCCGATCAGAAGCCTTGGAATAATCAACAAAGCATAAAAAATAAATCCTTATTCAACTTGACTGACCTCTCTACGATAGTTCTTAGAATGTATATGGTATTAATAGTTTCTTTCCCTTCGACAAATCCACACTGTTCTTCTGCTATTTCTTTTTTATTCTGTTCCTTGTCCTAATCATTATTATTCTTAAAAGGATTTTTGTTACATGACTCATCAAGCTGATTGAGCGATGGAGTTCGCATTCTATAGCCCCTGTTTTCTTTGGAAAGGCAATGAAAATGGATTTTTCCAGTGTCACGAACTTCATTTAGGAGGACCGTTATTTTTTCAACGCCGAAATGTTCTAGGGCTTCAATCATTTCTGAAGTGATACTGTCTGGTCCTGGGGCTTTTCCCAATTTCATCTTTTTCAGTGCTGCTCTATTTTAATCTTTCAGTATGGGTGGTCCTTCAACGTTCTTTCTTATAATGTGTTCTTCGTTTCTGTCATCGCTGAAAAGGTCTTTAATGTACTCTCCCCATCTGTCTAATATTTTATATTTTTCCATGATAAGTGTACAATCTTTCGATTTTAAGCAACCAGTTGATGTACATGTATTTTTCCTGTGGGCAATTCCTTCAGTGTTTCTGTGTATACTCTGAGGATCTGTTTTGTGTCATCTTCTATTTATAAGTACTGTAATGATTACATAAAACCAAGGCTCAAAATATAAGTATTTCCACAGAACACAAAACAATTGAAACCTTTTCTTCAACATGAGTTAAAATCACTTTCTAACAAGGAAAAGTGATGACACCATTAAAGAATGCACACAACTAAACTAAAACATAACCAATGGGTCAGAGATGAAGTTGTGATACCTTAGAGAAGTTGTGATAGAACTCTTTGGGCAAAATCTTGACAGTCTGATGTCGTACTTTCATGCGGATCAAGGGTACATCTCCTTTACTGTCCTTGCTGCTTTTGCCCATAGTACCACACACTGTATGGAACCTGACACACACACACACACACACACACACACACACACACACACACACACACACACACACACACACACACAAACACACACATCTACCGAGATATACATATGTCAACATAAACATCAAACTCAATCAATATCAGCATCAATTGATATCAAAATCAAAAGCACAGAAAGTGAGAGGTGCCAGGTCTGTAATCAGGCTGAGACTGGAATGTGTATTTCGTCTCTCCTATACCAGACGCTGACTGGTGGTCTTGATAGCAGAGTAGTGACCGGACAACGAAACTGCTGAACAGTGTTTACAATGGAAGCAGCCCTGCAGTGAACAGACTCGGTTCACTGCCATTTGGCCCACTTCCATCTTAACCCTTTGACTGCCGCACCCTGTCCAGCAGCATCCTGCATTGCCAGACATGCTAGCAAAGCAAAAACTTAACCCTTTGATTTCCTCATCCTATCCACCAGCTTCCTGCAGGAAGCTGGTGGATAGGGTGAGGGAATCAAAGGGTTAAGTTTTTGCAATTTGTAGATAGGGTGTGGTAGTCAAAGGGTTAATGTACAGCATCTTGCGTATGCACTGTGCAGTAACTCCTGCCTCTTGCTTCCAGATCTTCAGTCTCTGCCCCCAACAGCTGTGGTATGGAATCCATTCCTGTAAGGACGATGTGCCACCGGGCTGCAGCCAGTCAATCACTGATGTTCATAGAATCAATAGAGCAGCAGGGCCAGGTAATGGGACTCCATCCGGTAAGATGTATTAAGTTAAAAACTTGGAATTTCCATCAGATGATATAATGAGGTCTAGCGTGTAACACTCACTCAGTGCATGTAAAAGAACCCACTGGAACAAAGTTGTTGCCCACCCTCCGCAAAATTCTGTAGCAAAATCTACTTTAAGCAAAAACAAACAAAACAACAACAACAACAACAAAACCCAAAACAACAACAACAACAATAACAAAACACTTGCATAAAGAGAACAAATCTCTAGATGTATCAGCTTAAGTTTCATCAAGTAAATTCCAGTTGTCACAAGACACAAATACAGCACAGAACAAGTAGGCCTACAATGTAATTACCATGCATTTCAAAATAAATACAGTATTAATTCATATCAGCATCAACCAACACTGATAATAAGAACACAATCCAACATCAATCAAACAAAGGCTTTGTTAATTCACACGCTGAACTGTAAAAAAAAATCTGGCATCTCTTTTTACCAAGATTGAAATCATGCTGCTATTCCACATATACTCACAGAATGGGACATACTCTATTTTTTCTACTTAGAAAGTAAGAGCACTTACATATAATTAGTAGAGAACATAAAAAGAAGCAGAAACATGTTTGTCAGAAAACAACGTATGAAAGTTGCTAAAGAAATTAATACAAACATATCAATGTTATGGAATGATGTATGAAATTTTCTTATCATTTAGGCACACAAATTACTTACCATTTCTCAACAAACTGTTTGTTGGATATGTCAGCGATTTGCAAAATGACATAACCTGCACATACAAATGGGAAATAAAAATAACTATGAACTATGAGGCTAATGACAATGTGTATGTGAGAGAATACATCAAATATTGTGAATCAATCATCCATAAACAATCAGGATTCATTTCCAGTACTTTAAAGCAATTTCTAAGACAAGTAACAGGAATTAACATAAAGGGGTATCTTCCCAAGTCACCATATGTCATTTTGTTGGGTGTTCTGACTGGAACCCCCAACAGCCTTTTTCATGATACCAAATGTACTCTCTCTATGTCAATCAGGATTCATTTCCAGTACTTTAAAGCAATTTCTAAGACAAGTAACCGAGGAATTAACATAAAGGGGTATCTTCCAAGTCACCATATGTCATTTTGTTGGGTGTCCTGACTGGAACCCCCAACAGCCTTTTTCATGATACCAAATGTACTCTATGTGAGTCTGTAAAGTCTCCATATCTCCAAAGAATGAAACAAAAGTTGAACGTTTGCATCATATACCTTAAAGAAAGTTTCTGTCGACATGTCTTTAAAGTTTTGAAAAGTCTCAATTAACTGTATATTTGCTTTCTTACCTTTTCTCACCAAATGTTCTGTGCTTATTTTGGTGCTAATCATTGTCGTGAAATTGAAACCTAAACAACAGTATTTATTAATGACTTCTATTTTGTTCCATTGTAAAACCACTGTTAATTTTTTCCTAAAAAGCCCCCTCTTCCAAAAACCATAATATTAATTATTCAGGGCTTAAAACAGGAGGAGGAAAAAAACACTGAAACTAGGGGGTCCGGGGGCAAATCAGGGGCCATAACTTGTGCGCCGTTGCTATGAACGCTTGCAAGCCAATCACGGATGCCTTGCTCCTTTCGGTTTTTTTCTTTCTTTTTTTTTCTTTTTCTTTTTTTGACAAACCGAAATCGCGGAATTCCGCCCAGACGCAGAACGTTTTAAGCCCTGATTATTTCAACATAACGCTGCAGTTTCATGTAAGTCTACAATATTCTAAATTGATTTTGTAAACCATTTGGTGTTGCTGACACTAAAACTACATCACCTGCAAAAAGAAGAATAAATACTTCCATGCCATTCTCCCTTTTTCACCCATAGGAATTGCTAATTGATTGATGAAAATTGAAAATATATAAAGTGTGAGTGTGCGTGCGTGTGTGTGTGTGTGTGTGTGTGTGTGTGTGTGTGTGTGTGTGTGTGTGTGTGTGTGTGTGTGTGTGTGTGTGTGTGTGTGTGTGTGTGTAGGTGTCATGATATACATGTGGGAAGGTTTGCAAGCAAACAAGTGTTGCATGTGTATGTGCATTCATTCATTTGAATGCCTTATGTTATGTATGTGCACCTGTATATGGTCAATATCCAATCAAACTTCTGCCTGAAACCCACTAATACAATCTTCACAATATCATATTAAGCCTAAAAGCTCCACTTTTTTTTTTTAACTTTGTATGTCTTCAAAACACAGACCACATCATGAGTCCAAACTCAGCATAGTTATAAACAGAAAATGACTTCCACGGACCGACTACAAAGTAAGGCAAATTTAGATGGTCATACTCCCAAGAAAGGGAAATAAGGGTCGTTTCCCTTGCAAAAGTAAACGCAAACAGAAACATGGAGACAAAAAAACAAACAACAACAAAAAAACAACAACAAAAAAGTGAGACAAAATAGACCTTTTACTCAACAGAATTAATTGTCTGGTCTAAAATACAAACAGCAAAAAAAAACACACACACACACACACACAAACAAACAATATTCTTTTACGAATAAATGGCCCCTTGCAGCAGCCACACAGGCTGAACTGCTGAGACAGAAAATCTGGTTTGTTGCCTTGCTTTTTGTTGTGTTTCCAAACAAATATATTCTTTTTTTTTCACCTATGTTAAATATTGCTTCTGTATTACTAAACCTTGTGAATATACTTGAAATAGAAAGCAAAGGTACGAAGTTCGAACTAAACAGTAGGAAGACTGAAGTCATGGTGATTAGTAAAAAACATGAAATCCCCTCATGCAAAATAACAGCAAACGGCATAACCTTGAGACAGGTTGATAAGTTTAAATACCTGGGAACGATCATTTCACCAGACGGCAGATGCACATCAGAAATAGCCAACAGAATTGGCCAAGCCAAAACAACATTCAAGAAAATGGAAAGCATTCTTACCAACAAATACCTATCAATTAACATCAGGAAGAGAGAGTTCTTGAATGTTATATAGAACCAATACTGTTGTACGGTTGCGAGGCGTGGACAGTCAACAAGCAAAGCCAGAATAAGATTGAGGCAGCCGAGATGTGGTTTCTCAGAAGGATGTTGAGAGTTCCATGGACAGCAAAGAAAACAAACGAGACAGTCTTGATGGAGGCAGACACAAGTAGATCATTCATAAGGAAGATTAGGAAAAGACAGGCAACATTCATAGGCCATTTTATGAGGAAAGGGGAATTGGAACACCTGGTCACAACAGGAAAGCTGGAGGGAAGGAGAGCACCAGGTAGACCCAGGGAGAAGATACTAGATGGACTTGCAGAGAGGCTGAAGACATGGAGAGTGGAAGAGATGCTTGAGGCAACAAGAGATAGAGACAGATTGACGCCCATAATTGCCAACATCATGCGGCAAGGCACCTGATGATAATGATAATGATTATTACTATTCCCCAGAGTGCTCATTCTGGCTCTTCAACACATCTCCAAACTCAATGCAACTGAGGTCAGCATGACATAAAAGGGCCAGTGAAACAGAACAACGGTTCACAACACTATAATGATGACAAAGAGGATGATAGTGATGATGCTATGACGTTCCACTTCTGATTGAGACTGTGTGATATGGCAATACTCTATTCTACTTTCATATCCTAGCATCAAACAGGCCCAAGACATACAGACGCCTGCACTACTGGTCAGGACATTTAAGCAACGCCTTCACTGATGCAACTGTATAGTGGATAAGACTTGGCTGTGTGGTCCCACTGTATAGTGGATAAGACTTGGCTGTGTGGTCCCACTGTATAGTGGATAAGACTTGGCTGTGTGGTCCCACTGTATAGTGGATAAGACTTGGCTGTGTGGTCCCACTGTATAGTGGATAAGACTTGGCTGTGTGGTCCCAGCCTTCCTAATGAGCACATAGCATGCTCAACTCAAGGTAGAGCTGGGCATGGCTTAATGTTCAAACCCACAATCTCCCAGTCATGAGTGCAATGAACTTAGAATAGACAGTATCATAAAAGTACAAAACATAAACACATATGAATGCAGGTGCTAGGACAGCTGCTCAAATTCTTACTACTGTACAAGGTTTAACAGACACAGGCTTACACCAAGTTATGGATCAGTTATGGATCAGTGTGTGTGTGTGTGTGCATTAGTGAGCATGTATGTGTATCACTGTATGTTTACAGCTGAGGAGGGGATAGGGGAGAAATTGAGTGGGAAAGAGACTGAAATACTTTAAGAAATTTCTTAATCTTTGCTTGTATGTAAATTGTGATATATGATATGCGAATAGTTTATAATTTGTGAGATAATTTTGATTGTCAAGGTGTTAATGCTGTAATACTGAAGTTATAATGTTTTCCCTGTATATGAATTAGAATTTTTCTGTGTTTTTATCTTCATTCAAAATATTGATTATAATTTTATGTACAACTATTGCATGCACAAACAACACACACACACACGCTTGCAAACATAGCACACACACACACACACACACACACAAACACACACACACACACATTCATACATACAATGATACACACACGCGCACAGCAACGCACACACACACGCACACGTACACACACACGTACGCACGCACACACACGCAACAATATATAAACACAGTATGCCTCTTTATTCATATGAAAAATCTGTTAATCTTTTTTCATTACAAAGTCAGTGTTTAAATTTTAATATTCTGTGGTTTCTTATGTGTCTTCTTACTTGTACAGCTTTAATGTTTGTTATCTTATTGTGTATGTAATTGTGAACATTTTTTTTTTATCACCATTTGCCTTTTTTTGCGAAATGTGAAGCGCTGGTGAGCATGTTTTTATAGGAATATGCGCTATACAAATAAACATTATTATTATTATTATCATTTATCTGCCCATGGCTATTCTGGACCCTTCTATCACATGACATCTATATTGATGTTTTGTATTATTATGAAACTGGCTTAAGCAATGATGTTTTTGAATCATATTCATTACATGCCACCTGTATTCATGTCTTGTCTTATCTTGATATTGGCTAATACAATGTTTTTGGATCTTATTGATCATATGGCTTCTGTAGAGTCAATGCACATGGAATTTATTCTGAGTGCAAGGATGTCATCTTGAGAAACTGAAACTGATAGTAAAACATGGCATCTTGGATGTGTTGTGCATATGAAATCCTCTGAGCCCTATAACACCGTCCTAGAGAAACTGATAGAAGGTGGAACAAAAACCTCTTTCACATGCATAAAGTCTCTCTCTTGATACCTTAATCCTCTTCTCTGAAAAATAAAATCTGCATATATTCGAAGAATTAAGATACAGCCTGGTCTGGCTTTTAACCCCTTCACTGACTAACTCACCTATCAAAGTGAGGGAGTGAAAGGGATAAATATAAAAAGAAAAAAATTAAAAGTCCAGTCTAAAAGATAAGAGAAGGCATACATAGTAATCTCTCTTGACACAGACCCTCCACCCTCTAAATGTTTGGACAACTTGTGTTAAACCCAGAGTAGACCTTTTTCACTTTTATTGAAGGTTGAGAGTCAAATAAGTCTGGTTAAGCCTGGGGATACACTACCAATAACTTTAACAAAGTAGCATCATTTGTCAGCAGCACAAACACTTTTGAACACACATTCTTTGTCTAAAGTTTTGAGTAAAACTGGTCGAGGGGTTGGCATGCGTTCTCAAGTGAAAGAGTCACTCTGAAAAATGTTGTAGGTCAGAAGCATGTTACACAGTGCCGCTTTAGAAATCTGAATACTGCAATAACAGTGTGTGTAACAAGACAGAAGCTATCCTCATTGGCACCCGTCAGAAACTTTCTCAGCTGTCCCTTCTTTCTCTCTCATTATGTAACACATCAGTCCCAATTTCTGACTCAGCTAAAACCTTGGTGTCTGCCTTGACTCTACCCTCTCCATGAACAACTTTGTTTCTCAAACTGCAAGATTTTGCTACTATCACCTCCATCGTATAAGCCTGATCAGGAAGTATCTCTCTGTTGAAACAATTGCAAAACTCGTTCTCTCCTTCAAAATGTCTCGCATTGACTATTGCAATTCACTCCTGTCTGGTTTTCCTGCCTCCACCATCCACATCCTACAGCGCATTCAAAACAATGCTGCACGCCTTGTACTCAAAAAGAAAAAAGCTGACCACATTTCTCCTCTCCCGGCACAACTTCACTGGCTCCCTGTATCAAAGCGCATACAGTACAAATTAGACACCATGTGCCACAAAACCTCAATAACGCAGCCCCCGATTACCTGTCAAGCCTACTTGAGATCTATCTTCCCTCTACCCTCCGCTCTGCCTCCGATCCTCTGACTTTTCGCTTTCCACGCACTAAGCTCAATACCTACGGTCCACGAGCCTTCTCTGTTTCTGGTCCACTCTCTTGGAACAAACTTCCTCTCTCAGTCCGTCAGCAACCTACTTTTGTCTCCTTCAAGTCCGCTCTCAAAACTCACCTTTTCTCCTCTGCATGAAATCCTGACCTCACTCATCCCCCTCTGTAGCCTGTCTCCGCTCGGAGTGGAATCACATTGTAATATATATTTGTATATAATATGCTCTCTATAATTTTCCATTGCTTTTATTCTTTTTCCCCATTTATAGCCATGTGTGAGTGTGTGTGTGCGCGCTGCGTATGTGTATGTTCAGCACTTAGATTTGATTTCTATCAAGATTTTGCGCTATGCAAATATTGTAATTATTATTATGTAACCTAGAACCTGTGCACAAAGGTGGCTGAGCCATATGCAGCAGCACTGCTGAGGTAGAGGGCTACGTCAACACTTGAACAACAAATCAACACTTCTACTTCCCCTTATCTGTTGCAGGACCACATGCAGCTCAGCTGTTTTGAAGAAAATGAGTGTGTGTGTGTGGGGGGGGGGTCTTCTGTTTTGTTCCAACCATGACCATTGCTCCAACATGGCTTTTTCACTAAAATATTCCTCAAATTTTAGATGCACTCTCTTTACAGTTTGGAGGTTGTTCAAGATGGATTCATTGCACTTGGACAATTGCCCCAAATCTGCCAGCAAATATTGGCAAACTCCTTGATCCTGTGCAAAAACACTACATACCGGCAATTCTCGAAATGGTGAAGAAGCGGAGGGGTAGACGGCATTTATGAAAACTGACACCACCAGAATGATTGGAGCACTGAGATGGACAGCGAAGAAGCCAACTCTTATGGTGCCAGCTAGGATTGCAAAACTGTGTTGCCAATGGAGACCTCCAACTGCATGCTATTTTGTGTTCTACTGAGGGACCAGTTTCTCGCTTTATGAGTGACACGATCTCCTGGATACATCACTGGTGACTTTCTCCTTATTTTGTGACTCATCCCCCATCCCTTTATGGGCAAAAGTATATAGACCAGATGACTAATGTAAACAGATTAAGGGGTTTTGTAAACAAATGAGCTTTTGTCTTGAATGCTATGATTTATGACACACTGATCTGAACACACTAAAGTAATCTTTGAATAAGTGGTGCTGAATCAATGCCATGAGGCAATGCAAAAGTTATGATAAAACCAAAATAAAAAACAAAAAAACAACATCAAATAAGCAAACAAAAACGAACCAACAAACAAAAATGTGATCTGTCAAAGTTTCCTTTGCACAGGCTAGTTGTGTCTTTTGATAAAGTCGTGGACCCAATATCTGATATACTGAGTTCAATCCCAGCCTGCAACATTGAAAACTGGCCCATTTGTTGTCCATCTGAATGTTTCTATCATTCTGGTGATGTCCGCTTACCAGTTCATAGGCCCTCTCCCCTTCTCCATTTCGAGATCTTAACAGCCAGCAGGGTTTTGTTTTGCACAGGCTCAGCGAGTCTGCCAGACAACTGCTAGCAGATTTGTGTAGAATGCATATGGAATTGCCCAAGAGCAATGAATCCCTCCTGAACCGATTCAAAATTCATGGTGGGATATTTTGCTATATCTTGCACATACTGTTATCAAACAATATCATTCTTCATTACTATTACACTATGTATTCATCATTGTCATTTCTTATGTAAAAGATTCATGCATACATATGTGCACAACTTACAGACTAGAACACTGCGGTCTTTCTTTTTCTTCTTCTCTGCTTCTCTGAACAAGTTGACCGTGATTGTTTCAACTGCAGGCAGATCTCTGAAACACAATAAAATATTTTATTCTTTAAGAACTGATACTTTACCACAATGTAGTATCATCATCATCATCATCATCATCATCAGGTGCCCTGCCGCATGGCGTTGGCGACCATGGACTTCCAACCATCTCTATCTCTCGTTGCCCCCAGCATCTCCCCCACCCTCCTCATCCCCAGCCACTCTGCAAGTCCGTCCAGCATTCTCTCCCTGGGTCTACCTGGTGCTCTCTTTCCCTCCAGCTTTCCCATTGTGACCAGGTGCTCCAAGTCCCCCTTCCTCATAAAATGGCCTATAAATGTTGCTAGTCTTTTCCTTATCTTCCTTATGAGTGATCTACTTGTGTCTGCCTCCATCAAGACTGTCTCATTTGTTTTCTTTGCTGTCCATGGAACTCTCAATCAACATTCTTCTGAGAAACCACATCTCGGCTGCCTCGATCCTGCTCTGGCTTTGCTTGCTGACTGTCCACGCCTCGCAACCGTACAACAGTATTGGTTCTATATAACATTGAAGGACTCTCTTTCTGATGTTAACCATGCATACTACATTGTCTCGTTCACCATGGACAGAGAATGAGAAAATGTAGTAGGCATGGGTGTTTTATCATTATCACAATTAGTGTTTCAAGCCCAGCCAATCGCCCAAAGACACATCAGGGCAACAACCCCCTCAAACAAAACAGATACATCCAAACACATCAATGATCCTAGAAAACCTGGAAAAGAAAATTAAATACACATACCACTGCATTCATGCAAATAATCTACAGCTACATCCCTGGCACTGGCCATTCATCCCAATTTATCACCTGAAGAATAAAAGACAAATATGTAAAACATAAGTATGAAAATGTATCAATAAACAAAACTAAATACACAAAAACATACATAAAAACTGCTCATGAACACATGGGCATTCCATTTGGTCCCTTTTTATCCACTGGACGAGGCGGCAGGGAAGTTTTTAGTCCTCTTTTTATTATCCGTTGTTTGGTGTTGTTTGTGACCATGCATTCGCGCTTGACAAAGGCCTGTTGGCTGAAAATTTGTGCTTGTCTTGTCTTGTTGTGTTGAATACGCGCTTACTTTGGTTTGCTTGTTCTTCTGGTTCCTGACCTAAAGTGCCAAAATATTGCCACTAAACAGTTCACATTTCCTGAGAGTTAAAAATGCAATAAACATATATACCCAATAATGAATCTTAATAGACAGAAAGTTTGTAAAGCTTCATGGAAAACCTACAGGTGAACGGCCAGCAAGGAAAGAAGAAACAAAGACATGACAGAAAGCAATGGAGCAAAGCAAAAACAAAGAGAGTGATAAAAAGGAGGAAATTTCAAGCAAAGAATTTCCAGAAGGTGGGGATACTATCTATACTGAAAGAGCCCCTGGCATTCTCACATGGAATATATATGTGTGTGTGTGTGTGTGTGTGTGTGTGTGTGTGTGTGTGTGTGTGTGTGTGTGTGTGTGTGTGTGTGTGTGTGTGTGTGTGTGTGTGTGTGTGTGTGTGTGTGTGTTTGTTTGTGTGTGTGTGTGTGTGTGTGTGTGTGTCTGTGTATATCTGTGTCTGTGTATTTGTGTGTGTGTTTGTTTGTTTGTTTGTTTGTTTGTTTGTTTGTTTTGTGTGTGTGTGTGTGTGTGTGTGTGTGTGTGTGTGTGTGTGTTGTGTGTGTGTGTGTGTGTCTGAGTCTGTGTTTGTGTTTGTGTGTGTGTGTGTGTGTGTGTGTGTGTGTGTGTGTGTGTGTGTGTGTGTGTGTGTGTGTGAGTGTGTGTGTGTGTGTGTGCGCGCACATGCACTTGTGTATGTGTGTGTGTGTGTGTGTGTGTGTGTGTTTTGTGTGTGTATATGCTTGTGTGTTGTGTGTGTATATATATATGCTTGAGT
>JAPXFY010000026.1:19443686-19471186 GCA_030674185.1 Monoplex corrugatus
CAGAGTGTGCATGAGTGTCCGCTCTCGATTAGAGGAGTGTGTGAATACCGACGGCAAGCAGTTTGAGTATCTGAGGGATTAAGGCTGTGCTTGTTATTACACGTATATGCAATATTCATTTGTTTGTATAATAAATGCAATGAGTATTGTACGTGTTTTCTTTTTTCATAACTGTATACCTACTTTTCCACCCCCCTGTATACATGTATATAAAAAAGCGTACGTCTTTTTTTGTTTGGGGGGAGGGGGAGTGTATACACAGCCTTCTGCTAAACATAACGCCATGGAAGTTGAGTACTGTTTTTTTCTGTTAAGTTTTGTGTTTTTATTTATTTATTTTTTTTTGTATACGCTTGACAAAGGCCAGTCGTCCAAAATTTTGCGCCGTCTTGTCTTGTTATATAAAAATCTCGTTCCGATTTGTCTCTGGGTCCTGTTTGGTTGGACGTTGGTCGTCACTTCAATTTACACAGCCCTACGTTTTTCACTGTACACATTAGAAAAAGTTCCAACTGTTCTTACGATCTCCATTTACATACTAAAATTATTCATCATCATCATCATCATCATCATCATGTGCCCTGCCGCATGGCGTTGGTGATCCTCTATCCCTTGTTGCCGCAAGGACATCTTCCACCTTCTCTGTACTCAGCCGCCCAGCAAGTCCGTCCAATATTTTTTCCTTGGGTCTCTTTCCCTCCAGCTTTCCTGTGACCAGGTGCTCTAATTCCCCTTTCCTCATAAACTGGCCTGAAAATGTTACTTGTCTTTTCCTAATCTTCCTTATGAATGATCTTCTTATATCTGCCTCCATCAAGATTGTCTCGTTTGTTTTCTTGGACAGCAAAGAAAACAAACGAGACAGTCTTGATGGAGGCAGACACAAGTAGATCATTCATAAGGAAGATTAGGAAAAGGCAGGCAACATTTATAGGCCATTTTATGAGGAAAGGGGAATTGGAACACCTGGTCACAATGGGAAAGCTGGAGGGAAGGTGAGCACCGGGTAGACCCAGGGAGAAGATACTAGACGGACTTGCAGAGTGGTTGAAGACAGGGAAGGTGGAAAGAGATCTTGAGGTAACAAGAGATTGAGACAGATGGAAGTCCATAATCGCCAACGCAGGCACCTGATGATGATGATAATGATGATGACATTGACCATGGCACCTTACCTTCCAAACTTGCATTTTCACGACTCCTCAGCAGTAGACAGCTTTGACTAAAACGGGTAGAGATCCACTTACTCAGTGCGGAAAGAATCTTGTTCACACAGTTTTGTTCGGACAGATAAGTACAGGAGGTGACATAGTGCATGTGTATACACGTATGGTATGTGTGGGTGAGATAGAGAGAGAATGACAACTTGGGTTAAGAGTTGCATGCCTAACAGGTTGAGTGTACCTTAGCTCAGCATCATGTGTGTGTGTATGTATGTGTGTGTGTGTACGTGTGTATGTATGTGTGTGGGGTGGGGGTGAGACAGAGAGAGGACGACAACTTGGGTTAAGCATCGCACGTCTAACAGGCTCAGCGTACCCCAGCTCAGCATCGTGCGTGTGTGTGTGTGTGTGTGTGTGTGTGTGTGTGTGTGTGTGTGTGTGTGTGTGTGTGTGTGTGTGTGTGCATGCATGTGTATGTTTGTGTGTGTGTGTGTGTGTGTGTGTGTGTGTGTGTGTGTGTGTGTGTGTGTGTGTGTGTGTGTGTGTGTGTGTGTGTGTGTGTGTGTGTGTGTGTGTGTGTGTGTGTGTGTGTGGCGTGCGCATGTACGGTGTTTGTGTATGTGTGGTAAGGATTTGCATTCTTTTCTATTTAAAAAAAAAATTTTTTGTTGCAGTGGCTGCTGATAACTATGGAGCTACGATTCCCAATACTTACTTTTAGTTCATGTTTTGTTAATGTCTTTTTTTTTTTTACTTGATTTAAAATTTAATGATATCCTATCATCGTAACGAACAAGCTTTGACACTATAATGATTTCCGCTCTTAATCAAATCAATCAAATTATTACACAGCTATCTACCACGAATGTTTGCACCAAGGGCCTTATGAAATTAATGAAAATACAACTATACAGAGCTACATGCTGCGAATGTTTGCACCAAGGCCTTATGAAATTAATGAAATATAACTGAACAAGCTACATGCTGCGAATGTTTGCACCTAGGCCTTATGAAATTAATGAAAATACAACTGAACAGAGCTACATGCTGCGAATGTTTGCACCAAGGGCCTTATGAAATTAATGAAAATACAACTGAACAGAGCTACATGCTGCGAATGTTTGCACCAAGGGCCTTATGAAATTTAATGAAAATACAACTGAACAGAGCTACATGCTGCTAATGTTTGCACCAAAGGCTTTACATGGATGGTTTCCTTAGGGGGATTGGGTTGACACCGGGGTTTTGATCGATCTAGTGTCGTTATCTCTGACCTCTCCACAACTTGCCATGGAGCAAACACACTGACGAGCCTGCCAGCGTGACAGTGAGAGACATGACCTCGGTCACTACTTTTGCTGCGGGCTACACACATACATACATATTCCCATCATCTACATGTAAATGATTCCATCAACATCACGTCAACGGATCGCTGAAATGTCAACACAGGATTCTACGGATGTCACGAATATGGTGGTGATACTTATCAATACCAAAGTTATTCTCGAGATGGACATCACAAATAATTGCACCAAGAAAGGACTGGCGGGCTTCCCCAGCCAACGGCAGTGTATACGTCTGATTTGACAGCATTTTTTGTTGTTGCCACTACCCGTTTTCATTGGCTCAAGACAGTTTCACAACACTCAGGAAATTCCATACGCGCTACATCAAGATAATAATGTCATACGACGGGCAGGAAAGTGAAGATTTTATCAAGATTTTGCTCTATATATATATTGTAATTAAAAAAAAAAGTAATTAATTAATTAATTAATCAATAAGTGGGTACACAGACTTCCAATCGGAAGGCCGGGTTCGATCTTGCCCGGGTACCTGTGGCAAGGTGGGTCAAGGGTGAAGATGTCTTCCGATACCCCAGGTCAACTTGTATACAGACCTCTTAGTGCCTAACCCCCCTTTGTGTACACACAGAACATGTATACAGACCTCTTAGTGCCTAAACCCCCTTTGTGTACACACAGAACATGTATACAGACCTCTTAGTGCCTAACCCCCCTTTGTGTACACACAGAACATGTATACAGACCTCTTAGTGCCTAAACCCCCTTTGTGTAGAGACAGAACATGTATACAGACCTCTTAGTGCCTAAACCCCCTTTGTGTACACACAGAACATGTATACAGACCTCTTAGTGCCTAAACCCCCTTTGTGTAGAGACAGAACATGTATACAGACCTCTTAGTGCCTAAACCCCCTTTGTGTACACACAGAACATGTATACAGACCTCTTAGTGCCTAAACCCCCTTTGTGTAGAGACAGAACATGTATACAGACCTCTTAGTGCCTAAACCCCCTTTGTATACACACAGAACATGTATACAGACCTCTTAGTGACTAAACCCCCTTTGTGTACACACAGAACATGTTACAGACCTCTTAGTGACTAAACCCCTTTGTGTATAGACAGAACATGCAGGACATGAAATACATAGACCTGCAAGTGGCTGAAGACAGAGAAGGTGGAAGATGTGCTTGCGGCAACAAGGATAGATACAGATGGACGGCCATGATCGCCACGCCATGTGACAAGGCATTTGATGATGATGATGATCGGGACAAGCGTAATTTTCGGCCAACTGGCCATTGTCAAGCGCATGCAAAAGACAACAAAGAGCAAATTTACAAAATTTAGTGGAAATTGATTTTTTCATTTAGTGCATTTATTCATTGCCATTCGGCCGAAAACTTGCGCCTGTCTTGTTATATCAATTACTCGTTTTGATTCAAGTTGTGTGTGTTTCTGGTTCCTGTTTGCTTGAATGCTGGCAATCACTTTGATTTACATTTGATTTCTTGTTGTATATTCTGCTGTTGATGTTGCTGTTAACTTACCAGCAGGAGAAAAGAGAATCCCAGGCGTGAATGAACCGGAGCGGAAGGAAACGATACAGCCACCGCTTTGACACACACATGGCTGTACAAAAGCAGCACTAACGTTGTCACATCCACACACCGTCTAATATCACTTATAGTGAAAAGACGTTAAATCAAGGAACGAACGATCCACACACACTATGATTACAATCAGCTTAAAACACTCCCAGCATCGGGCTACTGTGGATGCATAAATTAAGGTCCCCTCCTGTTTTGTTTCGGAACCATAGGAGCTATCCAGTTTGCTTTTAGATAGTTACGGATTCCTCTTTCCTGTCATGTTCTCTTTTCCTCACCAGACTCTTTTTATTTCTTCCTTCCAGATCTCTCACCTGTATTTCTTTCCAAATTCTCTCCTTAGCTCCCCAGAAAGACGAGTATGATTGCCTTTAAGGCGGGATACACAGATTCATCACAAAAACAAAAACAAAAGAACTGATCCCTCTGCTGGCAGGTACGTTTGTACGAGTTTGTATGCTGAGACAGGGAGTGCTCGCAGGAGCTCTAGCCTGCATAAGCAAAAGAAGAAGAAGGTTGAAACAGGCGTCAGTCATTACACCTTACACGTACTACGCCCCACAAAGTGACAGCCTATCCATACATCAGGTCTACGTGATCCCTTGTCTGTCATCCACTTTATACCAAGTTCCACAATCTTTGATCAACTGTACTCCATAGATCAGATACGATCCACGTTGTTCTATACTTGTGCTTCGCCGTATTGTGAGTTTCTCACTTTCTGATGGCCACGTTTGTGATCCGCTGTACCCCGCGTCTGTTATCCACTATATTCTACCTTCTTCACTTTTTGAACCGCTTTTTACTGTATCTAGAATTCACTTTATTTCATGTTTTTTTTTCCATTGTATTCTATGCTTTTTCACTTTTTGATTCGTTTTCATACTGTATCTAAAATCCATTTCATTCCGTATTTTGTGCTCCACTGTACTGTACGTTTCTTAGTTCCTGATCCACCTATGCTGTTTCTCAAATCCACGTTACTTTGTGTTCGTTGTCTACTGTGTTCTAAGTCTCTAGCTTTAGTGATCCGCTTTACAGAATCTAAAACCCTTTTTATCTCATTGTTCGTAGTCCAATGTATTGTACACTTCTCACTTTCTTTACAGTGAATAATATTCACTTTATTTCGTTGTATCCCAATGTATCATAAGTTCTTCACTTTATGGTCAGCTTAATATCCGTGTCTAAAATCTACTGTAGGTCGTGTTTGTGGTTCACCGTAGTCTCTTTCTCACTTTCTGATTTGTTTTAGTCTATGTAACCGATCCACTATATCCTACGTCTGTGGTCTACTCCAGCTTCTTACATTTTGATCTTTCCACCTTACACCCGTACCTGTCCACCAGCATCCTGTGTTGTCAACCATGCTACAATGAGGGGATCAAAAGGTCAAGTTTCTTCAGTTGGATGATAGGGTGCAGGAGTCAAAGAGTTAACTGTGCCTAAAATCCAACTGATCCCGTGTTTGTAATCGGCGGCCGTCTACGTTGTCACTTTCTGATCCTCTTTACATTGTATTTAACATCCACTTCTCTGTCACTTTTTGATCCTCTTTACATTGTATTTAACATCCACTTTTGTCATTTTCTGATCCTTTTTACATTGTATTTAACATCCACTCTGTCATTTTCTGATCCTCTTTACATTGTATTTAACATCCACTTTTTGATCCTCTTTTACATTGTATTTAACATCCACTTTTGTCATTTTCGATCCTTTTTACATTGTATTTAACATCCACTCTGTCATTTTCTGATCCTCTTTACATTGTATTAACATCCACTTTTTGTGACTTTCTGATCCTCTTTACATTGTATTAACATCCACTCTTTGTCATTTTCAGTTTATCCACTTTCATTTTAGCAATTGTATTTAACATCCACTTTTTGATCCTCTTTACATTGTATTTAACATCCACTTGATCCTACATTGATTAATCACTTTTGATCCTCTTTACATTGTATTTAACATCCACTTCTCTGTCTGTTTCTAGTCTATGCCTCCAGTCCACAGCAAGGTGATCTTGGTGACGAAAGGGGAGACACATGGCGAGGGCAAGCAAACAAGCAGCAGATAAAGGGATGAGTACATAATCGCAACACAAGAAACAAAAGCCCGCACGGACACGACACACGCCAAAAGAACAACTCTGGCGGAAAACAATGGCCAAGTCGAGTATAATGAGATTCGGGTCTGGTTTTTGTTTTTGTTTTCTCTTGATTTGTTTTCGTCTATGGTGTAACGTGTGTTGTGGTTGTGTGTGGTGTGTGTGTGGTGTGTGGGGAGTGTGTGTGGTGTTGGTGCGTTTTGTGTGGGTGTGTGTGTGTGGTGTGTGGTGTGTGTGTTGTGTGGTGTTGTGTTGTGTAGTGTGTGTGTGAGGGGCGCGTGTGTGTGAGCGTGTGTGTGTGTGTGTGTGTGTGTGATGGATGTGGGGGGGGGGTTCTGGTGCTTTACTGACTGGCTTGTCACCGGAATTCGAGAATCTGTTTTTTAAGGCACACACACACACACACACACACACAAACACAAACACACACATACACACACGTATATTTATCACGAAATATGCTCTACGACAAACAATGTGGCCAAGATAAACACACACTAAACTTACTTCAACACTTGGCTTTGTTTCCTTGACAGTTCACTACTGAGGTCAGACTTTTGAGTTTGCTCAAGAGACAGTCATCCAAACTATGACAATTCCTTTGGCGTTTTTCACCCAAATCTGCCAGCAATTATCTCCGTGATCCTACGCAAAAAACCCTATGTGCTGAAGGCCTCAACCCTTCGACTCTCGCACCATGTTCGCCACATTCCTGCATTGCCAACCACACTAGTGTTAGTGGACAGGGTGTGTGAGTCACACGGGGAGAACGCGACCCATGCCCACTACTCGTATAGCTGAGCTGACACCATGGGAATTTCTGCAGCTGATTATACGGTGAGCAGGGAACAAGCCAGTTTTTATGCTGCGGGCTGGGAATAAACTATCAAGACACCAGATCCAAGACTCTTCTATCAACCAGTGAACGTGCAGAAATTGAAAGTTATATAAGCCAAAGGACTCCCGCACCCTGTCCACCAGCATCGTGCAATGTCAACCACGTTAGAAAAGCAAAAAACTTAGTGGTAGGGTGAGGGAGTCAAAAGGTTTAAGTTTTTGCAGTTGGTGGATAGGAGCGGAGTCCAAGGATAGAATACCGCAGCAAACCTCTGCCAAGGTGGATGTAGTAACGATTTGGTCGTGACGTTTTTCTTCATGGCTACACACTAGTGCCACACACCGACTTTTGTTAACATCAAGCCCCAGCGGCAGAAAATCCACGTAATCACTTTTGTATTTCTGGACAAAGTGAAAAGACGATCAACTAGGGTGTGACCGTTTTAACTGGGGTTCTGGTCAAGCTGTACAATCTGCAGATACAATAATGAAGTCTGTTCGTTGTGGGGGTACAGATGAACATTACCATCATCATTTGGAAGTCGTGTTAAGACTAGTTGGATGAAATGCCAACATCACAACGAGAATGATGCAATGTGATGGTCACAAAAATACGCTGGAAAAGATGTTTCTCCTGTTGAGGGATATAAACACAGCCTCTAAATTTCGAATGCTTATGTTCGAACGTGGATTCAAGTGACAACCACTATTCTCTGACCGCCGGTTTATAAATGACAACCACTATTCTCTGACTGCCGGTTTAAATAACAACCACTATTCTCTGACTGCCGGTTTAAATGACAACCACTATTCTCTGACTGCCGGTTTAAATGACAACCACTATTCTCTGACTGCCGGTTTAAATGACAACCACTATTCTCTGACTGCCGGTTTAAATGACAACCACTATTCTCTGACTGCCGGTTTAAATGACAACCACTATTCTCTGACTGCCGGTTTAAATAACAACCACTATTCTCTGACCGCCGATTTAAATGACAACCACATATTCTCTGACTGCCGGTTTAAATAACAACCACTATTCTCTGACCGCCGATTTAAATAACAACCACTATTCTCTGACTGCCGGTTTAAATAACAACCACTATTCTCTGACTGCCGATATAAATAACAACCACTATTCTCTGACTGCCGGTTTAAATAACAACCACTATTCTCTGACTGCCGGTTTAAATAACAACCACTATTCTCTGACTGCCGGTTTAAATAACAACCACTATTCTCTGACTGCCGATTTAAATGACAACCACTATTCTCTGACTGCCGTTTAAATAACAACCACTATTCTCTCACTGCCGATTTAAATAACAACCACTATTCTCTGACTGCCGATTTAAATGACAACCACTATTCTCCGACTGCCGATTTAAATAACAACCATGATTCTCTGACTGCCGATTTAAATAACAACCACTATTCTCTGACTGCCGATTTAAATAACAACCACTATTCTCTGACTGCCGATTTAAATAACAACCACTATTCTCTGACTGCCGATTTAAATAATAACCACTATTCTCTGACTGCCGATTTAAATAACAACCACTATTCTCTGACTGCCGATTTAAATGATAACCACTATTTCTGACTGCCGGTTTAAAAAACAACCACTATTCTCTGACTGACGATTTAAATGACAACCATTATTCTCTGACTGCCGATTTAAATGATAACCACTATTCTCTGACTGCCGACTTAAATGACAACCACTATTCTCTGACTGCCGATTTAAATGACAACCACTATTCTCTGACTGCCGGTTTAAATGATAACCACTATTCTCTGACTGCCGACTTAAATGACAACCACTATTCTCTGACTGCCGGTTTAAATGACAACCACTATTCTCTGACTGCCGTTTAAATGATAACCACTATTCTCTGACTGCCGATTTAAATGATAACCACTATTCTCTGACTGCCGACTTAAATGATAACCACTATTCTCTGACTGCCGATTTAAATGACAACCACTATTCTCTGACTGACGATTTAAATGACAACCACTATTCTCTGACTGCCGATTTAAATAATAATAACCACTATTCTCTGAGTGCCGAGTCATATGACGACCGCTATTCGTCTAAATGTCGTTTCTGGCAGTGAAGGAATTACTGGACTGATAATCATGAAATGCTGAGTGTAGACTGTTATCAGGTAGAATTTTACGTCTGGAGACTATTCAAAACGGATTCTACGCATTCCAACCAAATCTGGCAGCAATAATATGGCGAACTTTTCGATTGTGCGCAAAACCTTGTCAGGTTCAGAACTTGGCATAGGGCACGAGACCTATGGAACACTGACACTACCAGAATGATTAATTAATGTATTAAGATGGGTAGCAAACAGGGTAACTGGGACTGGGTCCGAATGGGTCATGATTAATGTATTAAGATGGGTAGCAAACAGGGTAACTGGGACTGGGTCCGAGTGGGTCATGATTAATGTATTAAGATGGGTAGCAAGCAGGGTAACTGGGACTGGGTCCGAGTGGGTCATGATTAATGCATTAACATGGGTAGCAAGCAGGGTAACTGGGACTGGGTCCGAATGGGTCATGCAACGCATGGACAACCCATCTCTGCTTGATGAAATGATTATCGAATGGTGTCGTGAGCTTGGAAGGTGACTGTCTGGAGAGTGGCCAAGCATTGGTGCTCTGGTCCCACCCGCACCTTGGGGTGTTTCTTGTTAACTTATGTTGCCGGGTGCAACTGGATTCCAGATGAAAGGTCTTGCTCTCGGGTGTTTCTTGTTAACTCATGTTGCCGGGTGCAACTGAACTCCAGATGAAAGGTCTTGAATACAGCAAAGCATTGGTAAAACACTACAGATGAAAGTTTCAAACCGTTTCCGTCAAACTGATGATATCCGTAAGGGCCACACACCGAAACTGTTCACATACATGTCAGTATCACCCACTACAAATTTTACATCCCTTTTTTATTCTGCAGATTGGCATAAACAGGAATATGGTACCTAATGTCATAAGTGATTCATCAACACGCCCGATATTATATTCATATATGGTCTCCCATTATCTTCAGGCCAATTCTTTTTCTTTTTGAAACCAATGCTTACATCTGCATCATCATCATATTATCATTCACGGGACTTGTACTGCCATAGCCTGTGGCCCAATACACTTTCCCTGTGTTTTTCCTCCTGTCTCTCCCCCTGTTTCTCTTCCTATTTCTCCTCTCACTTCTGAGTCTTCCCTGGTGGCTTGGCTACACCTGAACATTTTCCTTTCCCGCCAGGAAGCTGGACATCACTATGGCTGTGTGGACGACACAAAGGTTATTCACACCGCTTTTGTTGGCGCTGGCCTTGGGAGCTTCTTTTTTTGTAAACACAGACAAGGTTCCCTTTGCAGACATATTAGCCTCGGTAAGAAGAGCTGTGTGACAGAAAAGACATCCGCCTGAACAGCCGTGGGTCGTGTATCAAGCTGTTGGAGTTGCTTTGTGCAACACTGCTCCATGCTGAGACAGAGGGACGTGCAGGGCAGGAAATGTCAAGTTTGACAATGTTGGGAGTTCACACCACCAACTGTCCGCTCGCTTCACTGTCCAAACGCTGTCTGTCTCTCTGTCTTGTCTTGTCTTGTTTTGTTGAATACGCGCTTGCATTGGTTTTCTTGTTTTTCTGGTTCCTGTTTGCTTGGGCGCGGGCAGTCGCTCTTGTGTCGGATGTCTGATCACGCTCAATGCACACAAATACACAACCGTCTCCTTATGCCGTATGTACAGGAAGATCTGTGTACCTCAAACAGCTGTTCGTAAAGCCTTGTTGCAAAGAGAGACTGCTTGCAATGCAAACAAGTAGTGAAAAAATAAGACTATTTGCAGTGCGCACAACAAACAAACAAACAAACAAAAGACTGCTTTTCGCTCGTATAAAGTAAGACTATCTCCAGCGCGTACAAATGATAAGAAAATAAAAAGAGAAAAAGAAAAGAAAAGGAAGAATGAACAGAGCAAAAAGTAAGACTTTTTGTAGCGTGAACAAGTAGATCGCAAACCCTCAAACGGTTGGTAAGAAGTTTAAGGCATTCTGTACTACAGACACATAGGCCCATTCAATACACATATTATACATTAACACAATCCTTGCGCAGTATACATTGTGCGAGTGACCGCTTCCTATCACTTTGGGCCACAAAAGCAGCCACTGGCAATAGTTTTTCAGGCAGTTGCTGGTGAGTTTTACGACACAGTCTTTCTAAGGCACCAATCGGACACGGTATTACACTGTCGACTAGACTCATTAACACTTCCCTACTGCTTTGTCCAGTGGGAAGCCTTTTCTCCCAGTGGACTTAACAGCTGGGAAGTTTGACCTTTTTTCTGCTAATTTTTTATTTGGTGTTTTTATTCGTTTGTGATCTTATGTCTACGTTTGACAATGGCCGAAAATCTGCGCCTATCTTGTCTGGTTATATTGTATACGCTTTCTGATTCTACTTTCATGTTGGTTTTTGTTGTTGTTTTGTTTTGTTTTTTTCTGGTTCCTGACTGCTTGAACGCGAGCACTCGTACTTGTTTTGGATTTAATCTTGATAATTATGCATGGATACATTTGGAAACAGACACGTTTCCATATGCACAAAACAGCGATTGTTTCCACGACCATTCCTACGATCTGTTGTCTACAGAGATCACACACAGACGGTGAACACTGGGTTGTCCGAGTGTGAAGTCAGTCAGTGAATCAAAAGTAATCCGTCCTCGTGCCCCCCGCACACGTTGACGAGAACAGAGAAGCAGTGTTCCAGCCTTGACCGTTGTCTGGCTATGGTGGCCGTGCTGTCGCCACATCAAACGACACACAGACGTCCGGAATGATAAATGAGCTAACACCACCACCGCCGCCAGAACCAAACAAAAAAACCCAACCGTCAAGAGGACGACGAAAATGCGGAAAGAGATAGTATCGAATCGATATACTGCCTATCCATGATGACATTATCTCACCAACAATGACCGGGAAATACAAAATCAGTAGTGGTGCCCCCCCCCCACCTCCCATCATCACCTGTACCCCCCCCCCTCGGCCCAGACTTTGCACCCGGATCCCCTGATGGATTAGGCAGACATCTACCCGATCTGTAGCCCCCTGTTTGGCCCCCACCGGTCACCCTGGTGTGGGGGCTGTAATCTCCACTAAGGATTAACTGTCCCTATCTCTCTGTTACTGTCGCTGTCTGGGGGGTCTTAATAACTGTGCGTGGGTGTCTGATCAATGGTGCAGGCCCCAGTAGCTCAGTTAGTTTGAGCGTCGGATTCACATGCTAATGGTTGTGGGTTCGAATCCCGGGGTGTGCTACATTAAAACTGGCCTTCTCACTGTCCCATCTTAACAGCATTGTTGTTCTGGTGGAGTCAGTATAGGATTAGATAAGTCCCCCTTCCCCCACTTTCTTGGGATGGTTATCCCCGTCGGCCATATCACCTGAGGCGGGTGTCGACGTAAAAACTGAACCAAATCTGATCAATGGAACGGCGTCCTCTCTCTTTCCACCCACCCAATCACACACACACAATAATCCAGCAGGCCTTTGGACACATCACACACACAGCAGTCCTGCGCACAACACTTCCACTATACACTTTGAAAACAACAATGTCAAATTGTTAACAGTTTCTGCTGTGAACTATTCACACAGTATCAAGCAGAAGTTTGTCTGGTTACAGTTAGTCAATCATTTCCTCACAAGGCTACTACTATATATGCACAACTGAATTTTTGTACATGAATGTGATATTAAACTCCAAGAACGCATTTTGAAAAGAGAAACAGATTACTCAATTGTAAGATTTTTGTCTCTTTCCTTTGATTAAATTTCGATGCAGATGTTATAAGTTTGAGAATGAATTAGATGCAATGGAAAGGGCTGTGTGCAGATGACGTCACTCCAGTCCGGGAGGAGTTACCTTTTCTTTCCTACGGTATTGGTCAGGTCGCGTTTGCGAGTCCAAGGAATGGTCCGTGTCGGGTTTGTCGGTTCCATGCTTTTTTATTGTTTAACCACGTTGATACCAGAATTAAAAATCAATGAAAGAAGCTAAGAAATAAAAAGTTAGAGATGGTAAACAATTGTTGTGTGAAGGATGTCACAACAAACAGTGGAGAAAAAGACAAAACTACAGATCACGTGTGAACGAGGTGAAAAGATGTGGCGGGGGCTGACATGGCAGAGATGGAGAGAATGACTGTCAGTTTCACCTCAAAGGTCTTATATTTGATTCAAACACGATTTACAGATTTGTTTCTTCTTCTTTCTCTCTTTTATTGTTGTTTAAAGCCCAGCCGACTGCAGAAAGCCATATCAGGGCTATAACCGCTTCAAAACACACAAAACTTCAACAGGAAAAAAAAAAAAAAAGAAAATTAAGTACACATATCAAAGCATTCGCGCACATAACCTAAGGACATGCCCCCGGCGTAGGACCATTCCGTCCGATTTATCGCACAGTAAGGACACCATAACTAATATAAATACAGGCATAAATTAACCTAAAATTGCTTCCGTATATCTCACCTCCTTAGAGCCAAAAATGCACTTAATACATGTACCCAATTATCAATCCGAAGAAAAAGTACGTAAGACTTTATCGAAAAAATACAGGTGAATGGACCATTAAGGCAGAAAATAAGTAGAAATGACAGAAAGCACGGCAACAAGGCAGAAACAAAGAGAGTGACAGAAAAGAGGACATTTCTAGCACAGAATTTCCAGAAGGTGGGGATACTATTTATACTCAAAGAGCCCCCGGCAACCAAACGGGGGATGTTTCTTCTTCTGACTTTGAAAATAGTACGTTATCGTGAATGCTACAGATCACTTTATTGGTTTTTGATGCACGCATTATCTTGAGAGAGATCTACTCAACATTAAACACTGGGGTTAAACATCTACTCAACACTAAACATTGGGGTTAACAAATCTATTCAACATTAAAAAAATGGGGTTAATTATCTATTCAATGTTAAACACTGGGGTTAATGGACCTATTCAACATCAAACACTAGGGTTAAAGGATATATTCAACATTAAATACTGGGGGTGGGGGGTGGGGGGGGGGCAGTGAATCCTGTCATGCTGACAGAACAGTGGCAGGTGAGGCACACAGTCAACAAGTCTTTGTATCATTGTGATGCCCCCAGCTTGGACATTCTGCATCTGGGATTTGTTCATGAGAGACTCATCGCATTTGCACAACTCCATACGAGCTCCATCCAAATCTGCCAGCAGAGTTATCAGGCAGACTCCCTAAGCTTGCACCAAAGCCTATCATCATCATCATCAGGTGCCCTGCCGCGTGGCGTTGGCGATCATGGACTTCCATCTGCATCCATCTCTCGTTGCCCCTAGCATCTCTCCCACCCTCCTCGTCCCCAGCCACTCTGCAAGTCCGTCCAGCATTTTCTCTCTGGGTCTACCCGGTGCTCTCTCTCCCTCCAGCTTTCCCGTTGTGATCAGGTGCTCCAAATCCCCCTTCCTCATAAAATGGCCTATAAATGTTGCTTGTCTTTTCCTAATCTTCCTTATGAGTGATCTACTTGTGTCTGCCTCCATCAAGACTGTCTCGTTTGTTTTCTTTGCTGTCCATAGAACTCTCAACATTCTTCTTAGAAACCACATTCGGCTGCCTCAATCTTGTTCTGGCTTTGTTTGCTGACTGTCCACGCCTCGCATCCGTACAACAGTATTGGTTCTATATAACATTCAAGAACTCTCTTCCTGGTGTTAACTGATAGACATTTGTTGGTAAGAATGCTTGTCATCTTTTTGAATACTGTTTTGGCTTGGCCGATTCTGCCTATACATGTAGTATATGCTGGCAAGGTCTTGGAACAGGGAAAAAAAAACATGCTAAAAGAAACTAACACCAGCAGACTGACTGAGCATTAAGACAAGCAGCAAACGAGCCAAGTTTCATGCTGACGGTGAAGGACTAAACTCAACGCATGAGATCTTGAGTCCAGGACTGTGTCAAATGTGTTAGGCTACCAGAGAAGACGAGTGGCACATAACTATGGGTGACCCCCCACCACGAAATCAGTCTTAACTCGCAGTCAGTCGAACAGCACTAGGAGCTGAAAAGGTGACTGAGGGTCTATCTGGGGTTTTTGACTTTTTCTCAAAATTGATTTCTGTAGACTATAATCTATCCCCCCCCCCCCCCCCCGACATTTTTTTCTTGAAAAAATATTATTAATTAATCTAAAATGGTATTTTAATGCACTGATTACAGCAGAAAGAACGCAATTTCCTACCAAAAGTACCTATTTTTGTCTCTTTTTATGAACCGTAACCTGTACAGTACCCGCACATGTAATATTCTACAGAAAGCTCTTTGGTGCACCTTTCAGATAATGACAGCGAAAATTAGAAACAAACTGGATCAAAGCCACCAAATAATAAAAAAAAAAATTAAGGAAAATGTGTAGGAGAGCACACAAAAACTTCAGAGGCCGTTTTCTCAAAATGACCGCCATACAACTTAATGAATTTAATCATATGTAACTTCTACATTTTTTTGAGTACAAGCTTTATTCAAGTACCAAAATATTCAGCAGAATGTACACTTTCCAGTGATATGTATATCTCAAAATGCCCAATATGCTAGTTAAGACTGATTTCGTGGTGGGAGGTCACATGGTACAAGTGCCGTCAAGAAAACAGACGAGCCACACGGCAGTGCTTGTAAACTGAAAGCCTCTAAAAAAAAAAGTGACAACAGCTGAACGTTCAAGTTGCCATTATTTTTGTTGGGGTTCAGTTTGTCACGATCTGTCTCTCGTTTCCACGCTAGTCATACCTCTGTGCTGTCGACGACCCAGAGGTCAGGCGAGGTAAGAGCCAGCAGTCGCACATCACGCTGTTCACCGTTCGTTTATTCTATTCGTTTGTTTAAATTGGATATGGCCAGTAGACTAATTCCTGTATTCATGCTGTACACCATTCGTTTATTTCACTTGCTTGTTTATTTAAGTTTGATATGGTCAGTACATTAGTTAAACTGGAATTCATATTTTACACCGTTCGTTTATCTCTTGTTTATATAGCTACTGGATCATTTTAACAAAAATGCGATAAACTTGCACGAAAGCATGTAGTTGTTTCCTACCTGAAAAGTCAGTCATGTTCTTTTTGAAAAATATCTTTGGTGTGAAAATATCATGGAACAGTGCACTTTTTAGTGTCAGTAAAAAGTTAAAACAGACAGTGTTTGATTTATCAGAATGCCCGCAAAATCATAGATTTAAATGCAAATATGACGTGTCTGAATATATCCATTTTTCAAAAGCAATTAAACATCAGATTCATACTGAACATTTTGATGCCAAGTTAGACATCTGTTTGCTGGAGTCTAACAAAGATTGGTGTTATTCTGAACCAACGTTTTATGACAGAGAATAGATGTACTGTTTTTGAAATGGGCATGAAATTAATGCTATACCATTTATCATTGTTCACCTTACTACATCATATGCAATAATGTGTTGTGTGTTGCCACTATGTTCATATGTTATATATATGTTGTTTAGATGTTATGTTTTTGTTTATGCTTCATATCAGCATTGAAATCAGTCCACTATGTTCATATGTTATATGTTGTTTAGATGTTATGTTTTGGTTCATGTTTCATATCAGCATTGAAATCAGTTTTATTGTAATTTGTTGATGTTGTGTTTCAATCATCTGATAGCAAAACCTGTCATGCCAGTGTCAGCTGCGAGGCTGCATGCAACCTGAGGTTGAATGTTTGCAAACGTCAAAGCAGACTTTGTATGTCAGAACAATTCCATTCTACAAACGAATCATACCCCCCCCCCCCCCCCCCACCTCCTTAGCGTCTAATGTTTGACACAAAATACGAATGAGTTTTTCTGAACAATTCGGACAAGTGTGCATCAAGCTTACTGAGTAAATTCTATTCTTTTTTCATAATCAGCTTAAAGAGCAACGACACTTGCTTAGTTTGTTTCCGTGGACTGGCTTATTTGACAGCGCTTGGGGACTCCCAAGCGGGGGTACATGGACCTGGGTCAGTGATCTCACTGTTCGCCAAGTCATTATCATTACCAACAATGTTTAAAGCCAAGCAAACTGCTCACCGCTATGTCAGGGCCACAACCATCTCAAACCAAACACACATTTGTATACACAGAGATCATCAGGAAATAAAAACTTTAAAAAGTTATCAATCCTACGTAATCACAGAACAGAAAATATGTAAGGCCTCATTAAAAAAAACATACGGGTAAATGGACCAGCAAGGCAGAAAATGAAAGCGCTGACTAAGCAATGGAGCGAGGCATAAAAAAAAGAGAATGACAGAAAGCAGAAGAGCAATGTAGAAACAGAGTGACAGAAAAGGAAATTTCTAACACAAAATGTCCAGAAGGTGGGGATACTATTTATACTGAAACAGCCCCCACCATCCCAACGGGATCAACTTGTACGACATAAATTCAGAAGTTAGCTCCACACAAACACAATAAACATGTTCGTTTTATATTCAATCCCTGGAGGCCATGTTTATATCAGAACAACCCCCCCTCCCCCACTATGCCCTAACACATTACACTCAGTGTCACAATAAACCTAACCATACAACACAATAAACCTAACCACGTTCAAATCTTACCTTTTAGAAAGATGGCCGAACTTCATTTTCCTAACTTTGACCGGGTCGAACCCTGAAGCTACACGCAGAGGAACACAGGCGGCCTTACTCAAATCAGAGACAGACACATGCATTTTCACACGATCGTCGCCGTATGAGGCTCAAAGCCCCCTGAGCCAACCGCTTGCCTCACCAGACCGCTGGGACCCCGTGAATAAGACGAGTGTTAACATTAGAAGAAGAGCAATAACGGTGAAAAATAAAAAGTTAGCTAACAAAAAAGGAAAGGTGGGGGTGTATTGAAAAGAGTGGAGCATACACATCGGGTAAAAAGACCCACACCGTGGGAATGGAGAGAACGTAGAGTTACCACACTGTAATGACAATGTTGGATGATGATAATGATGACTCCTGTCAGGTATTGTGGATAAAACGGGTGTGAAATGAACGAGACAGGGTGGAGGTGGGGGGGGGGGGGGTTATTGTCACTGTCATTACTAACATATTACGTCAATAATGTGGGATTCTTTTTCAAATTTAACCGGCGATAAAAAAAAAAAGTGTTCAGATTGATTTGGAGTGTGTGTGTGTGTGTGTGTGTGTGTGGTGTGTGTGTGTGTGTGTGTGTGTGTGTGTGTGTGTGTTGTGCGTGCGTGCGTGTGCGTGCGTGTGTGAGTGTATGTGTGAGTGTATGTATGTGTGCATGTGCATGTGTGTTCGCTTGTGTGTGTGTATACGTGACTGTGTGCTCCCGCACGAGTATACGCATAGAGAAAACTATGTCATTGAGGACTGTGCAGATGTTAACAATGGATCCTTATGAACAGAGAATAACTGCTATGGACTGACAACAAAATATGGACCGGCTACATATATGTAAATGTAGACAGTCAAGGATCCAACAGATGGAAAGAAGGACTGTTTACTTTGCGAAAGTAAAAAAAACAACAACAACAATATATATATTCTGATAGAACTCACTGTGCCATACGAAAGCAGAATGGAAGAAGCACATATCTACAAGGCCGAAAAATACGCCGGTCTTGCCAGCACCCTGAAGAAAGCAGGTCTGCGGGTCAAAATCTTCGCCATAGAGGTCGGGGCAAGAGGGTTTGTGGGCACCTCCGCTTATGATCTCATGAAACAACTCGCCATTTCTGGGAAGAAGATGGACTAGAGCCCTTAAAGCGATGGCAGAGGCAGCAGAAAGGAGCTCAAGCTGGATCTGGGCAAGGAGGAACCAAAAGTGAACTTCATAAGGATTAAATTCCCTACAGATGATGTGTGCCCCGTTAGCACATTGGTAAAACCGCGTACCGCAGTTCTGAAGCGCAGAATCGCCCAGGTTCGCTCCCCGGCGTGGGAAAAAAAAAAATAGACAACAGCAGAAGGGCATCCAGGAGTCATGACCTGGATGTGGCCCGGCCCCCCGAGAGTGTAAGGAATTCAGGGCCGAAACACTTGTCTAAAGGGGGTTACTTCTCTGAAGACCTTCTGTTGTCTAGCTCTACCTAGAGTTTCTTTCTATCTTTCTACCTATATATATATATATATATATTATATATATATATATATATATATATTATATATCAGGTTAATAAGTTCAAATACCTGGGAAGGGTCATTTCATCAGACGGCAGATGCACATCGGAAATAGCTGGCAGAATCGGCCAAGTCAAAAGAGCACTCAAGAAGATGACAAGCATTCTTACCAACAAATGCCTATCAATTAACATCAGAAAGAGAGTCCTTGAATGTTATATAGAACCAATACTGTTGTACGGATGCGAGGCGTGGGCAGTCAACAAGCAAAGCCAGAGCAAGATTGAGGCAGCCGAGATGTGGTTTCTCAGAAGAATGTTGACAATTCCATGGACAGCAAAGAAAAGAAACGAGACAGTCTTGATGGAGGCAGACACAAGTAGATCACTCATAAGGAAGATTAGGAAAAGACAGGCAACATTTATCGGTCATTTTATGAGGAAGGGGGATTTGGAGCACTTGGTCACAACGGGAAAGCTGGAGGGAAAGAGAGCACCAGGTAGAACCCAGGGAGAAAATGCTGGACGGACTTGCAGAGTGGCTGGGGACGAGGAGGGTGGGGGAGATGCTAGGGGCAACGAGAGATAGAGACAGATGGAAGTCCATGATCGCCAACGCCATGCGGCAGGGCACCTGATGATGATGATATACATATATATATATATATATATATATTGCGCGCGCGTGCACACACACACACGCGCGCGCGACACACACACGCACCACACACACACACACACACACACACACACACACACACACAAAATAAACATACCGACACGCAAGAACACAAACACAGCTCAACGTGTTCGAATGTATCAGCTGCAATGAAAATCTTTACGAACTGGCGACGAAACATGACAGTATACATGTAGTGATACCTACTTTCACATGGGTGAGTGGTAAAAGTCCTGTGGTTTTACCTGTCTGCCTCTGTCGGTGGCAGAGGGCGACCTGTCATTGAATGGGCCCAAACCTCTTAGGTAATGACGGAATAGCTAACATTATGAGATACCATTCCCCTATATCTCGTTCCTTTGAGTCTGAGTTTGGATTGGAACATTATGATAAACAACAATAAGATATATATATAATATATAAATATGTATGTATAATATACATATACATAATATACATATATATATATATACACACATATATACATATTGCAGCTAAGGGTATATACAGCAAAGTATTCGCGACGTTTCTATTTCTTGATAACTAATGGGAACAGACGGTTCGGGAAGCGCATTATCGGATCGTGAGCTCCCCCATAATTACAGAATTGCAAGACCTCGCCAGTCCACTGGGTTTTGCCTATGCACTCGTATCTACAGGTAGTTTACGTGATCTGCTTTTAAAGCCAAAACAGGGCTGCCTGCAGTGATGTAAAAATTCGATATATAAACCTCCCTGCCTGAATGTGTGTGTGCGTGTGCGTGTGCGTGTGCGTGTATGTGTGTGTGTGTGTGTATGTGTTGTTGTGTGTTTTTGTGGTGTGGTGTGTGTGTGGTGTGGTTGTGTGTGTGTGTGGTGTGTGTCGGTTGTTGTTTGTGTTCGTTTTTGACTTTAAGTCTTTTCATATGAGTGATATTAGACGGTGTGTGTGTGTGTGTGTGTGTGTGTGTGTGTGTGTGTGTGTGTGTGTGTGTGTGTGTGTGTGTGTGTGTGTGTGTGTGTGGTGTGTGTGTGTGTGTGTGTGTGTGTGTGAGCGTGTGTGTGTCGACGTGCGTGTACGAGCGATGGCGTGCAATGTGCGCGCACAACAGCGAGGATCAATTCCTCTTTCTTTAAAAAGAAAAAAGAAAACTGTTGACTAAAATTGTGTTCTCTCTCTCTTTCTCTTTCTCTCCTCTCTTTCTCTCTCTCTAAATATAAATGTTCTTGTTTTCTCTGGTTAAATAAAAATGTGCACTCCCACCCCCTCCACTCCATCTGTCATTCACACTTAGGCACTGGCGCGTGAAGTCTAGTCGCATGGCCTCACCAGCGCGTAGGTTTCAAGGGTATGCTCAATCTGCTATGAATACTTTTTTTAATCTTCTGTTAGTACATTGCAGCGTTGATTGCGGTCCACAAACCCCCACACACCCACACACACACCAACACACACACCACACCCACACAACAACACACACACGTACGTAGACATCTACTAACACCAGACATTTTTATCGCAACGATCAGGAAGCCACACACAGACACAAAACAACACTGCCCAAACTTTGATCTGACCCTGTGTTGCTTTTCTGGTTTTCTCACGCACCCATCACGTCTCACCGGACTAAGCCAGGTTGCTTCTTTTGATACAGTCATTGGACATGGAATATTACCAGTTGAAGCCCAACCGCAGCGTTAAAAGCTGGCCGGTTAGCTGCCCGTCTGTATGCTTCAATCATTCTGGTCGTGTCAGTTTAGTGTTTCGTAAGATTTTTCCTCATTCCGCTTTCCCCATTTCAAAACTTCCCCTGTACATAGGCTTTTGCGCAGACTCAAGGAGCCTGCTAGATATTTACTGGCAGATTGGATGGAGTGCATATGGAATTGCCCGAGTGCCACAGATTCCTTTTGAACAAATTCCCATCTCCAGGATTACACTGTGATGATGACGACCATTGTGACTATTGATGTTAGTGTTGATCTTGTTCCTGTTCTGTTTAAAACTAAAGTTAATTATTATTCCGTAATCCGTCAAACCGATGCCAAAGCAGCATGCCAATTTTGCAATCAAGGACTGCGTAAGTCCATGGATCCGAATTTTGCACGAGCTTTGAACGATTTTCGCTGCAAAACGTTTCTGCGCAGGGGGGGATGGGGGTGGGGGGGGGGGTGGAGTGCGGGGAGAAAGTTTGGACTTTTGCATGCAAACTTTTCCCAGAAGTAGTCGGGGCTCATTTCGCGCCACACCGCTCTTCTGCCAAACATGACAAAGGTGACAAAACACGAAAAATTTGAACAACTGATCGACTTGGTTCAAAAGCAAACAACTGTATAAGAGCACACACACACACACAGACACACACACATACACAGACACACATACACACACACACACACACAGTGAAAATTGACAATTTTCAAATATCCTCTTCACTCCTCCTCTATCAACCCCCCCCCCTTTTTTTTTGTTTTGTTTTGTGTGTGTGTCTAACATCACTTTAGTAAATAGACATTACATCAAAGACCACCACAGAGTGAAAGAAACACAGAGAGAAGGGGGGGGGGGGGATGAATCTTCGTTAACAGCACAGTACTTCAGATAGCACATACAGAAACACCGTTGCTGTGTACACACATGTATGCATATTGACACAAAAGCGGACACGCACGGCAAACCAGTTCGGAAGAGAGATTACCTTAAGTGCCAACAATAGCAAGAAGGGATCTGTTGTTCCCTGCAAAAATCGATAATGGCAAGGGAAAAAAAGAGAACACCATTATGTTTTTAATGTCATTTTCTTTTCCCAGTGGTGGGTGACATATTGTCTGTCAACCTCAGCGACCGTGTCAACCTTCGACGTGGACAAGGAGGAACCCTGACTCTGAAAGCTGATGTTACGAATGATCTTGAACACCTCGGCGTTTCCCCAACAATTGTCATGAACATGAACAGCATCTAATTTTCACAGTTAATTGTTTCGTTTTTAAAAATTCTTTTACCAGCTTCTCAAAACTGAAAGAGGGGCTGATTTCCATTTAATAGACGTCTCCACCATTCACTTCATCTGTCTGCTTGTCTGGCTGCCTGCCTGTCTGTCTGGTTGCTTGTCTGTCTGCCTGTCTGCTTGTTTGGCTGTCTGCCTGTCTGCTTGTTTGGCTGTTTGCCTGTCTGCTTGTTTGTCTGTCTGCCTGTCTGTCTCTCATAGGAATGGTAACTGCTGGCAAGACATTGGATAGTAATAATATCGAAAGTGTCAGGCATCGTATTTCTTTTTATTGATTGATTCTTTCGATGGGAGATATGTTGTTAGAAATCATGGTCCTTTATTTTACCCATGATGAGTTTTTGTGCAATCACAAATTCAAGATACCCTACTTAAGGCACGATCATTTGCAAATGTATAATGATCATAGTTTTCATCATGTATGCACAGTCTATATACACGTAATGTATGTATGTATGTATGTATGTATGTATGTATGTATGTATGTATGTATGTATGTATGTATGTATGTACGTAGTATGTATGTATATGTGTGTATTATGTATGTATGTGTGTATGTATGTATTTATGTGTATGTGTATGTATGTGTGTATGTATGTATGTATGTATGTATGTATATGTATGTATGTATGTATGCATGTATATATGTATGTGTATGTATGTATGTACGTATGTATGTATATATGTACGTATGTATGTATGTATGTATGTATGTATGTATGTATGTATGAATGTATGTATGTAGTATGTATGTATGTGCTTATGTATGTATATATGTATGTATGTATGTATGAATGTATGTATGTATATATGTACGTATGTATGTACGTATGTATGTATATATGTACGTATGTATGTATGTATGTAATATGTATGTATGTATGAATGTATGTATGTATGTATGTATGTATTATGTATGTATGTATGCATGTATGTATGTATATACTCATGTATGTATATGAATAACCATATCTAATTTCTTGTATAGTGTGAACCAATTGGATAGAAACAAAAAGACAAAAAGTAAATCAATCACAAAAAAAGTTTGTAGACTACAGTTTGTGGCAAAGCGATTCATCGCACTGGGACAGTTCCATAGGCGCTACATCCAGACCTATCAGCAGCTATCCGGCAGACATGGGAGCCTGCACAACAGTGTCTTCTGCCAATGTAATGTTGTTATTACTTAAAGCAGGGCATAAAACAGGAGGAGGAAAAAACACTGAAACTAGGGGGGGTCCGGGGGCATGCTCCCCCGGGAAAGTTTTTTAAAAACCAAGTGTAAATCTATGCCATTTCGCGCTTTCTGGACATAATGTCAAGAGATATTTAGTGCATAAAAATTGCTGTAAACACATAATTATTACAGGAAATATATATTTGGGAAAAGGGGAGAAGGGTTAAAAACATAATAATAAAATGAACACTCACCCTTTAACTTGAGTGTTTTACAGTTGTTCACCACTGTAAGTCTTTGGATGAAATCTCACTTCTTGGGTTGCTCAATAAGTTTCACTTTTCAGGTTTAAATGATCAAACAATATCAAGTTTGAAGTTGGAGCACACAAAGTCAGTAATTGCATCATTTTGTTGTTTCCAAGAAGTCCGACCGGAAACTTCTTCCAAGAAAAATCAGGGGCCATAACTTGCGCGCTGTTGCTATGAACGCTTGCAATCCGATCACGGATGACTTGCTCCTTTCGTTTTTTGTTTTGTTTTTTTTTTTTTTTTTTTTTTTTGGGGGGGGGTTGTTTATTTTTGTTGTTGTTGTTTTTTGTGTGGTTTTTTTTGACAAACCGAAATCGCGGATTCGCCCAGACGCGGAACGTTTTAAGCCCTGTTAAAGGCCAGCCGACAGCACAGAGCCATATCAGGGCTATAACCATCTCGGAAAGTACACCATGCCACACAGAAGAGTATATGTGACCTCCCACCACGAAATCAGTCTTAACTCGCTGTCAGTCGAACAGCACTAGGAGCTGAAAAGGTGTCTGAGGGTCTATCCGGGGTGTTTTGTCTTTTTCTCAAAATTGATTTCTGTAGACCATAATCTATCCCCCCAGAAATTTTTTTCTTGAAAAAATATTATTAATCAATATAAAGTGGTATTTCAATGCACTGATTGCAGCAGAAAGAACGCAATTTCCAACCAAAAGCATCTATTTTTGTCTCTTATTATGAACTGTAACCTGTACAGTACCCGCACATGTAATATACTGATGGAAAGCTCTTTGGTGCACCTTTCAGATAATGACAGGTAAAATTAGAAACAAACCGGGTCAAAGCCACCAAATAAAGAAATTTAAGGAAAATGTGTAGGAGAGACACAAAAACTTTAGAGGCCCTTTTCTCAAATGGCCGTCATACAACTTAATGACTTTAAACATACATAACTTCTTCATTTTTTTTAGTACAAGCTTTATTCAAGTACCAAAATAATCAGCAGAATGTACACTTTCGAGTGATATGTATATCTCAAAATGCCCAAAATGCTAGTTAAAACTGATTTCGTGTGGGGGGGGGGGAGGTCACATATATTTTGAAAAAGAATAAAAATATGGAAAAGAAAATTAAAACACACACATCAATGCATTCATGCACAAATCTATGGCTACGCCCCTGGCGTTGACCACTCTGTCCAATTCATCACAAGGGGATTAAAAAAAAACCAATATTGTATACAAATGTAAACATAACTAAGGACACTAAAAGATGCGTATAAAAACTGGCCTAAATTACTTAAAATTGTTTCTGCACATTACAGTTCCTTAGAGCCAAAAATGCACTTACTACATGTACCCAATTATCAATCCTAAGAGAAAACATGTAAGACCTTATCGACACAACAGGTGAATGGACCAGCAAGGCAGAAAATGACAGGAAGAAATGACAGAAAACAAAAGAACAAAGCAGAAGCAGAGAGAGTGATAGAAAAGAGGAAATTTCTAGTACAGAATTTCCAGAAGGTGCGGAGACTATTTATAGTGAAAGAGCCCCCAGCTCTGGCAATGTCTTGAAATACATGGAGGCAGTTAGGGTGGAAGGCACTTACGAAACATCGACACCACCAGAACGATCACAACAATAACTCTTTGACTCCCACACCCTGTCCACTAGCTGATGAAAATTAACCCTTTGACTCCTTTATCCTATCCAACAGCTTCCTGCAGGAAGCTGGCGGGCGGATAGGGTGAGGGAATCAAAAGGCAATGTTTTTGCTTTGCTAGCATGGTTGGCAAAGCAGCATTCTGGTGGACTGGGTGCGGAAGCTTAAAGGTAAAAAAAAAAGGCCTTCCAACAAGCCAACTCTTATGTTGTGGGATGGAACATGAAATCTCGAGTCCAGGGATGTGTGTAGTGTATGTATGTATGTATGTATGTATGTATGTATGTATGTATGTATGTATGTATTAATGTATGTTGATGTATGTACGCGTGTATACATATATGAATAACCATATCTTATTTCTTGTGTAGTGTGAACCAATTGAATAGAAACAAAAAGACAAACAGCAAATCAATTATAAACAAAGTTTGTATACTACATTCATATAATCTAGTTTCCAACTTTAATCATCATAAAAGTGAATGCATGAAGCCCTTATTAGAGTTCCAGTTATCGAGGATTTCTCCACCATCATCGATGGATGTGCTTAATGTCCGGTCAAAAAAAAAAGGCCAAAGGTAGACAACAAAATGTTATTATTTTCAAAATGCTTACTTTACATCACCAGCGTAAAACTGAATTCATAGATATTTGCAATGCTTTTATTTAACAAAGCAAGTATGAAAACCAACAGTCAACCAGCAAACCTGGCAACCAACTAGCAACCAACCAACCGAATAAGGCATATATTTCAAATTAAAGTTCATAATATTATTTATCTCTCCAATGTACAAGTGAATTACATGTTTATGCCAATATTGTAAAAGGCAACGATTTCAAAGCAAGCAAGCAAGCAAGCAAGCAAGCGCGCACACACACACACACACACACATTACTAACAAACATCACTATTAACCCTTTGACTCCCGCACCCTATCCACCAACCGCAAAAACGTAACCTTTTGATTCCTCACCTTTGATCCCAACAGACAGACAGGCAGGCAGTCAGACAAGCAGACAGATGAAGTGAATGGTGGAGATGTCTATTAAATGGAAAGCAGCCCCTCTTTCAGTTCTGAGAAGCTGGTAAAAGATCAAAAGTTAAGTTTTTGCTCTGCTTATATGGTTGACGATGCAGGATGCTGGTGGATAGGGTGCGGGAGTCAAAGGGTTAAAAAAAAAACAACAACAGGTAAACAGTATAGCTTTCACTGTCGTCATCTCTCATGAGCGTGTGTGGATATTCCGCATTCAGTTACGCTGACCAAAACCAACCAGAAAGCGGGACAGCGTGTATCGATCGTGCGGCGAACATGATTATAATATCACGCGCTGTTCCCACTCAGCACGCGCCCAGCAGTCTGTCGTCTTCAAGCCAAGCTTACCCCCATAAATGAGGACTCAGAACATCGCCTGTCTCTTGTCCTCGTACTGACACTCGGTTAGGTGGACTGAGAGTCACACTTGAGAAATACATCACATTTTCACAGGAA
>JAPXFY010000026.1:19476186-19531186 GCA_030674185.1 Monoplex corrugatus
GTGTGTGGACT
This sequence comes from Monoplex corrugatus, assembly GCA_030674185.1. Lineage (NCBI taxonomy): Eukaryota > Metazoa > Mollusca > Gastropoda > Littorinimorpha > Ranellidae > Monoplex > Monoplex corrugatus. The sequence continues at coordinate 19,476,198 of JAPXFY010000026.1, forward strand.
GTCCACACCTTCACAGTCGTACAACAGTATCGGTTCTATACAACATTCAAGAACTCTTTTCCTTATGTTAATTGACAGGCATTTGTTGGTAACAACGCTTTTCATCTTCTTGAATGCTGTTTTGGCTTGGCTGATTCTGCTGGCTATTTCTGATGTGCATCTGCCGTCTGGTGAGATGACCGTTTCCAGATATTTAAACTGATCACCCTGTCTCGAAGTTGTGCCATTTGCCATTATTTTGCATGAGAGGATTTCTTGTTTTTTACCGATTACCGCGACTTCAGTCTTCTTAATTGCTGTTTAGCTCCAGCCCTTTATTTTTATATTCACAAGGTTTCGTAGGTCTGTTTCATTTTCTGCAATTGACACGGTGTCATCGGCGTAATGAATGTTGTTTATCATTCTTCCTCCAACCTTTATCCCAGGGCATTCTTCTAGGTTTCTCAGGACGGTTTCGCTGTAAAATGAAAACAAATCTGGTGACAGAGCACAACCCTGCATGACTCCTCTAAATACTTTGGAAAGAGCTTACATCGTTTTCTTTTCTCATTGCTACTGTTTACCCGATCAAAAGCCTTGGTATAATCAAGAAAGCATGTAAATAAATCCTTATCGATGAGGATTAGGACAGAAACTTTACCAGCATCAGAAGTAAGAAGAAGTTCGTTGACTATGTGAACAAGAGCTGTTTCTGTACAGTGGTTTGTTCGACATGAGGACTGGTAAGGATGGTGGAGATGATTAAGAAGATGTGCTCATTTTTACGGAGCATGAACTAACTTGCAGAGTAGATACTTAACTCTTTGACTCCCTCACCCTCTCCATCAGCTTCCTACATGAAAGTTAAGCTGTTAGGCAAACTGGCCACATTCCATTATATTGTTGCACAATGAAGCATTCACATAACATATGAATACAGACTTAACAACCAAACTGTCCCAAAAAAGGCAAATCAACCAAAACAACAATAACAACCCCCCCAAACAAAACAAAAAACAAAAATGAAAGGAAACACACACACACCAAAAAAACAAAAACAAACAAAAACATCAAGCGTACAAACTTAGCCAAAATAACAACATGAACCCCCCCCCCCCCCAAAAAAAAAAACAACAACCAAAACCAAAACAGCATCAATAGAAAGAAAAAAAAAAGCAAGCAAACTACATCGAGAAAATCCCCGTATCGATAGGACTAGAGGGCCAAATGGAAGGCCTCACCTTATCATTCTGTAGGGATGTCATCCTAATCTGCCTATGCCAATTTAATCCCCTTGGGGGCACTGCGTGGAATGCAGGACTTGTGAAGAGGAGGCAATTTCACTGCTTGCGGTTCACGCAGAATTTGTATCAATAGGGAAGAATAGAAGACATAGAGATAGACAGACACACAAAGGATAGTAGACATAGACAGACACACAAAGGATAGTAGACATAGAGATAAACAAAGGATAGAAGACATAGAGATAAACAAAGGATAGAAGACATAGAGTAGACAGAACAAAGGATAGAAGACATAGAGATAGACACACAAAGGATAGAAGACATAGAATAGACAGACAGACAAAGATAGAAGACATAAAATAACAACAAAGAAAGAAGACATAGAATAACAAAGGATAGAAGACACAGAGGTAGACAAAGGATAGAAGACATAGAGATAGACACACAAAGGATAGAAGACAGAGAGATAGACAGACAGACAAAGAATAGAAGACAAGAGATAGACAAAGAATAGAAGACACAGAAATAGACAAAGGATAGAAGAAAAGAGATAGACAAAGAATAGAAGACATAGAGATAGACACACAAAGGATAGAAGACAGAGTAGACTAGACAGACAAAGAATAGAAGACATAGAAGACAGACAAAGAATAGAAGACAAGAAATAGACAAAGAATAGAAGACATAGAGAAATCAGACAAAGATAGAAGACATAGAGATAGACAAAGAATAGAAGACATAGAGATAGAAGACAAAGATAGAAGACAAGAGATAGACAGCAAAAAATAGAAGACATAGAGATAGACAACAAGAATAGAAGACATAGAGAAGACAAAGGAATAGAAGACATAGAGATAGACGACAAAGAATAGAAGACAGAGATAGACAAAGAATAGAAGACATAGAGATAGACAAAGATAGAAGACAAGAAAGACAAAGAATAGAAGACAGAGATAGACAGACAAAGAATAGAAGACACAGAGATAGACAGACAAAGAATAGAAGACATAGAGATAGACAGACAAAGGATAGAAGACATAGAGATAGACAAAGAATAGAAGACACAGAGATAGACAGACAAAGAATAGAAGACATAGAGATAGACAGACAAAGAATAGAAGACATAGAGACAGACAGACAAAGGATAGAAGACATAGAGACAGACAAAGAATAGAAGACATAGAGACAGACAGACAAAGGATAGAAGACATAGAGATAGACAAAGAATAGAAGACATAGAGATAGACAGACAAAGAATAGAAGACATAGAGATAGACAGACAAAGAATAGAAGACATAGAGACAGACAGACAAAGGATAGAAGACATAGAGATAGACAAAGAATAGAAGACATAGAGATAGACAGACAAAGAATAGAAGACATAGAGATAGACAGACAAAGAATAGAAGACATAGAGATAGACAGACAAAGGATAGAAGACATAGAGATAGACAAAGAATAGAAGACATAGAGATAGACAGACAAAGGATAGAAGACATAGAGATAGACAAAGAATAGAAGACATAGAGACAGACAAAGAATAGAAGACATAGAGATAGACAGACAAAGAATAGAAGACACAGAGATAGACAGACAAAGAATAGAAGACATAGAGATAGACAGACAAAGAATAGAAGACATAGAGACAGACAGACAAAAGGATAGAAGACATAAGAGATAGACAAAGAATAGAAGACATAGAGATAGACAGACAAAGAATAGAAGACATAGAGATAGACAGACAAAGAATAGAAGACATAGAGACAGACAGACAAAGGATAGAAGACATAGAGATAGACAAAGAATAGAAGACATAGAGATAGACAGACAAAGAATAGAAGACATAGAGATAGACAGACAAAGAATAGAAGACATAGAGATAGACAGACAAAGGATAGAAGACATAGAGATAGACAAAGAATAGAAGACATAGAGATAGACAGACAAAGGATAGAAGACATAGAGATAGACAAAGAATAGAAGACATAGAGATAGACAGACAAAGAATAGAAGACATAGAGATAGACAGACAAAGGATAGAAGACATAGAGATAGACAAAGAAATAGAAGACATAGAGATAGACAGACAAAGGATAGAGACTAGAGATAGACAAAGAATAGAAGACATAGAGATAGACAGACAAAGAATAGAAGACACAGAGATGACAGACAAAGGATAGAAGACATAGAGATAGACAGACAAAGAATAGAAGACATGAGATAGACAGACAAAGAATAGAAGACATAGAGACAGACAAAGAATAGAAGACATAGAGATAGACAAAGAATAGAAGACATAGAGATAGACAGACAAAGAATAGAAGACATAGAGACAGACAAAGAATAGAAGACATAGAGATAGACAAAGAATAGAAGACATAGAGATAGACAGACAAAGAATAGAAGACATAGAGATAGACAGACAAAGAATAGAAGACATAGAGATAGACAGACAAAGGATAGAAGACATAGAGATAGACAGACAAAGAATAGAAGACATAGAGATAGACAGACAAAGAATAGAAGACATAGAGACAGACAAAGAATAGAAGAATAGAGATGACAGACAAAGAATAGAAGACATAGAGATAGACAGACAAGAATAGAAGACATAGAGATAGACAGACAAAGATAGAAGACATAGAGATAGACAGACAAAGAATAGAAGACATAGAGATAGACAGACAAAGAATAGAAGACATAGAGATAGACAGACAAAGAATAGAAGACATAGAGATAGACAGACAAAGAATAGAAGACATAGAGATAGACAGACAAAGAATAGAAGACATAGAGATAGACAGACAGATAAGAATAGATAGACAGACAATAGAAGAGATAGACAGACAAAGAATAGAAGACATAGAGATAGACAGACAATAGAAATAGGAAGATCATAGAGATAGACAGACAAAGAATAGAAGACATAAGAGATAGACAAAGAATAGAAGACATAGAGATAGACAGACAAAGAATAGAAGACATAGAGATAGACAGACAAAGAATAGAAGACATAGAGATAGACAGACAAAGAATAGAAGACATAGAGATAGACAGACAAGATAGAAGAATAGAGATAGACAGACAAGAATAGAGACATAGAGATAGACAGACAAAGATAGAAGACATAGAGATAGACAGACAAAGAATAGAAGACAAGAGTAGACAGACAAAGAATAGAAGACATAGAGATAGACAGACAAAGAATAGAAGACATAGAGAAGACAGACAAAGAATAGAAGACATAGAGATAGACAGACAAAGGATAGAAGACATAGAGATAGACAAGAAGAAGAAAGAAGACAAGAGGACATGACAAAGGAAGAAGACATAGAGATAGACAGACAAAGGATAGAAGACATAGAGATAGACAAAGAATAGAAGACATAGAGACAGACAAAGAATAGAAGACATAGAGATAGACAGACAAAGGATAGAAGACATAGAGATAGACAAGAATAGAAGACATAGAGACAAGACATAGAGTAGACAGACAAAGAATAGAAGACATAGAGAACAGACAGAAAAGACTAGACAGACATAGAGCATAGACAGACACAATGAATAGAAGACATAGAGATAGAACAGACAAAGAATAGAGCATAGAGATAGACAGACAAAGAATAGAAGACATAGGACGACAGACAGATAAAGACATCAGAAGACATAAGAGATAGACAGACAAAGAATAGAAGACATAGAGACAGACAAAGAATAGAAGACATAGAGACAGACAAAGAATAGAAGACAGAGATAGACAAAGAATAGAAGACATAGAGATAGACAGACAAAGAATAGAAGACATAGAGACAGACAGACAAAGAATAGATTACACAGAGACACACACAAAGGATAGAAGACACAGAGATAGACAAAGGATAGAAGACAGAGATGGACAAAGGGTAGAAAAACAGACAGACAGACAGACAGAAAATAATAAAAGGTATAACGATTGACAAAGGATAGCAGACGCAGAGATAAACAGACAAAGGATAGAAGACACAGCGATAGACAGACAGACTGGATGGAAGACATAGAGATCGACAATGGTAGAAGACAGAGAAATACTCTCTCTCTCTCTCTCGTACGCAGGCGCGCTCACACACACACACACACACGCTCGCCCGCGCACGTGCATTGTCCTTGTTTGTTATGGCTTTTAGTGTTTTATCTTGGTCGGGGTTGGGAAAGTAAAGCATCGAGGAAGAGGAGGTGGCAGCATCCTTATAATACTCTTCCAGAGAAAAGTTTGTCCAAGTGACCTTATCTAACTTATATAATCTCCACTTCTCAACAGTCTATACCTTTGACCCAATTTGGTAAAAACCCGCCCAGAAATTGCAGAGAAAAGCTTGCAACAAAATTTTTTTGTCACAGACACACAGACGGACAGACACAGACGGACAGACACAGAGACGGACAGACAGACACACTGACGGACTGAGAGACAACCTGAGACAGACACACGAGGACACACAGACGGACAGACACACAGACGGACAGACACACAGACGGACACACACCGACGGACAGACACACTGACGGACAGACACAGACGGACAGACACAGAGACGGACAGACAGACACACTGACGGACTGAGAGACAACTGAGACAGACACACTGACGGACACACAGACGGACAGACACACAGACGGACAGACACACAGACGGACAGACACACCGACGGACAGACACATGACGGACAGACACACAGACGGACAGACAGACACACGACGGACAGACACACAGACGGACAGACACACTGACGGACAGACAGACACACTGACGGACAGACAGACAGACACACTGACGGACTGAGAGACAACCTGAGAAAGACGGACAGACAGACACACAGGCGGACAGACAGACACACGGACAGACAGACACACTGACGGACAGACACACAGACGGACTGAGAGACAACCTGAGACAGATAGACAACGACAGACAGACGGACAGACACACACAGACGGACAGACAGAGACACACTGAAACAAATACATGGACGGACAGACACAATGACACACAGATATCTCTCGCTCTCTGTTGATCATATCATCATTTCATCATCATCATCATTCATCATCATCAGGTGCCCTGCCGCATGGCGTTGGCGACCATGGACTTCCAACCATCTCTATCTCTCGTTGCCCCTAGCATCTCCCCCACCCTCCCCATCCCCACCCACTCTGCAAGTCCGTCCAGCATTCTCTCCCTGGGTCTACCTGGTGCTCTCTTTCCCTCCAGCTTTCCCGTTGTGACCAAGTGCTCCAAATCCCCCTTCCTCATAAAGTGGCCTATAAATGTTGCCTGTCTTTTACCAAACCTTCCTTATGAGTGATCTACTTGTGTCTGCCTCCATCAAGACTGTCTCGTTTGTTTGTTTTTGCTGTCCATGGAACTCTCAACATCCTTCTGAGAAACCACATCTCGGCTGCCTCAATCTTGCTCTGGCTTTGCTTGCTGACTGTCCACGCCTCGTATCCGTACAACAGTATTGGTTCTATATACATTCAAGGACTCTCTTTCTGATGTTAATTGATAGGCATTTGTTGGTAAGAATGCTTGTCATCTTCTTGGATGCTCTTTTGGCTTGGCCGATTCTGCCAGCTATTTCCGATGATGGTTGATATGGAACAATATCTCCTCCCATCCGCTTCCTCTGCGCTTTAATTTAAAGGGAGATTCAAAACAAAACAAAAATCATAGTTAAACAATCGTCTATTATCAGTATTAATTACAGTGAAAAGACCCAACAAAGAAAAAAGAAAAAAAAACCCAACCAAACAAAAAACAAAACAACAAAAAAGAAATAGCAAAACCTTACAAACAGCTAAACGTTAAAGCAATTTCACAACAGCAAAACATTTAAAAACAATCTAACAAAGAGGAAAACAGCTGAATTACTCTTACAAACAGCAAAACATGAAAAATTCCAACAAAGAGCAAAACAGTTAAAACATTCTTACAAACAACATAACATGTAAAACAATTTATAATGAGCATTAACAATATCAGGAGATGTCTACAAAAGGAAAAGTGCACGAAAACAAACCACGATAAAAAAAATGTCCAAAAAGAAAGAAACAAACAGAACAGCAATAAAGCATCTCAAACAATCTATCAGCATCAGCAATATCAGCAGTATCTGACAAATAAGCAGAAGAAACCAACCGAATAAAACCCAACATGTCTCACGAAAGCTGTTAATCATGACATGCAATTCGAGAATGCCGTACTCCGAGAACAAATATTTTACTTCTGCAAAAGGCAACGTTTATGTTTTCGGAGAGAGAGAGAGAGAGAGAGAGAGAGAGAGAGAGAGAGAGAGAGAGAGAGAGAGAGAGAGAGAGAGAGAGAGAGAGAGAGAGAGAAAGAGAGAGAGAGAAAGAGAGAGAAAGAGAGAGAAAGAGAGAGAGAAGAGAGAGAGAGAGAAAGAGAGAGAGAGAGAGAGAGAGAGAGAAAGAGAGAGAGAGAGAGAGAAGGAGAAAGAGAGAGAGAAGAGAGAGAGAGAAGAAGAGACAGAGAGAGACAGAGAGAGACAGAGAGAACAGAGACAGAGACAGACAGGCAGGCAGAGACAGACAGGGCACAAATCGTCCACATTGCAAACTTATTCACAGGCACACACATCACACACGAAATTCGTGATCCACAGCCTGGCAAAGAAGCACACACCACCAAAAAGGCCACTGAACGCAGCAGATCTGTTTCTATATTTAGTTATGACTTCATCTGTCCTCTCCAGCTGGATCAACCGTGGCGGATTCACGACCTGGCTGCTGATGTCTGGAGTTCGGTTCCAGCATGACACATTACAGTATATACGCCAAGATTGTTTGCCATGTTTTAAAAAGAAAAATTCCTTTTCTATTTCAGGACTTTGCCCTATGTTCCCTTTCCCTGTCAAAATTCCCTGCCTTTCTGGCGTTGGTTTTGTGCTGCTCAACGAATGTTCCAGATTCTTGTTCTGATTGTTGCCGTAAAAAGAGTCATAATGGACGTACAGTCTGATGTCTGAAGTTCGGTCCTAGTCCACAACATAAAATTAGTTTGGTCTTCATGCATGTGCCAATCATTCTGGTGTGTTCCCCTTCCAATTCAAGATCTTTCCAGCATGAGGTACTGGTTCAAAGAGTCTACCAGCGTTTTAATGAAAGATCTGGTTGAAATACAAATTGAACAGTACTAGCCAGCAATTCCCATTTCATTCAGTGGAGCACTAAATCGCGTTCTTTTGGGGGGACATTTATGTGATGTTCACTGCACTTGGTTATCATCATCATCAGGTACCCTGCCGCATGGCGTTGGCGATCATGGACTTCCATCTGTCTCTATCTCTCGTTGCCCCTAGCATCTCCCCCACCCTCCTCGTCCCCAGCCACTCTGCAAGTCCGTCCAGCATTTTCTCCCTGGGTCTACCTGGTCCTCTCCTTCCCTCCAGCTTTCCCGTTGTGACCATGTGCTCCAAATCCCCCTTCCTCATAAAATGAACTATAAATGTTGCCTGTCTTTTCCTAATCTTCCTTATGAGTGATCTACTTGTGTCTGCCTCCATCAAAACTGTCTCGTTTGTTTTCTTTCCTGTCCATGGAGAGAGAGAGAGAGAGAGAGAGAGAGAGAGAGAGAGAGAGAGAGAGAGAGAAAGAGAGAGAGAGAGAGAGAGAGACTTGTACATGTGTGTGTGTGTAAGTGAAACCATTTTAATGTACTGACTGCTGATTTTTTGCCGACTTTACACTGGTCTTTGCTTCATACCGGACTCGCATAAGCCTGCTTAATGTTAATTTCACATATTATTGAACATGACTTAACCAATACTTTACTGCGGATTTCTGTTATATATATTTCTGCTGATGTCACCACAGCTTACTGATGACAAATCCGGTCACTTTCTTTTTGCTGAGTCCGACATTACAACACTGACATAAAGACTGACCACTGCTGCTTACATCACTTATGTAAGCTGGGCACTTAGGGTCATTGTTTAAACAAACGTTCAAGCCAACATCCAACTGGTACGAAATCTGGGATCAGACTTACGGTAAGGTTGGGAGATGGAACGAGGGGGGAGAGATGAGAAAAGGAGAGGAGAGGAGAGGAAAGGGGAGAGAGAGAGAGAGAGAGAGGAGAGAGAGAGAGAGAGAGAGTAGAGAGAGAGAGAGAGGAGAGAGAGAGAGGAGAGAGAGAGGAGAGGAGAGAGAGAGGAGAGAGAGAGAGAGAGAGAGAGAGAGAGAGAGAGAGAGAGAGCATAACAAGCCATTTATTATCAAATAAACATGAAAGTTGTATCCACACGCACACACTCCACAAATTATTTTTGGTGAAGCGTTGACACACACACACACACACACACACACACACACACACACACACACACACACACACAACTACTAAAATTACGAAGACAGTGACTGACCGAAAACATACCCACAAACAACATAACTGACACCAATACTAGCGAACCGCATTATCAAACTGACCCCAAATCACAAAACCGTTGCCTGCAAAATTAATCACTGGCATGATGCAATGCGATAAGTAAAGCAGCGATTAGGCGGCCAAGTGTGCAAACATCCAGCACACACAAAGCTTGCATCGAGCATGCTTTTACACCTGATCTGTACGTCAGCAGGTAAGGCAGAGCCGCTAACAGGAGCCGGCTTGCTTTTAACCATTAGCAAGACCCGTCTTGTATTAGCTGGTAATCCGGGGTTAGCTCAGCTATTTCCTGCTAAAGAAAAGAGGTGAAAGCCACCCAAAAGGCCTGTGGTTATTTTACTGGAGCTTGGCAGTTTTTGGCACAGGCGTTCGAGACATAATCATACCGCCATGCGGGTTAATGTGTTACGTTGTGCGATGCGTGCGAAAGCAAACACACAAGTACGCAAGCGCATACATACACAGCGCGCGCGAGAGAGAAAGAGAGAGAGAGAGAGAGAGCGTGCACGTGCACACACACGCACACACACACATACACACGTAAGGACATGCCCTCTCTCTCTCTCTCTCTCTCTCTCTCTCTCTCTCTCTCTCTCTCTCTCTCTCTCTTAGTTCTAAAGGCAGACTTTTTTTTCTTTTTTTTTTTTAGGATCATCGCGGTCAGGCAGTGTCCTTTCTGGCCACCTCTCTCCCCCCACCGTCTAATTTCTATATCGCTTAATGGCCACTGAAGCTGGGACATTTTTTTTACAATGCTATGACGATGGCGATGAGGATGATAATCACGGTGCTATGGGGTTACATCCAGGATTGAGACAGCGTGACAGGGCTTGGACCAGGCCCATGAGACAGACAGACACCTGCATGTTGGTCAGAAGATTTGAGCAACGCCCTCAATGACACATCACTTTAAGTAGACGAGACTCGACTGTGGGGTCCCAGTTTTCCCAAAAACACACTGATTCCATTCAGGCAATTTTTGTCTGTTTCTTGAAGCATTATTATTATTATTAAGGGCATTTAGAGCGCCTAATCTTTCTGGAAAGCCCTAAGCGCTTACAAACTGTACAATACACATTACATCGAACATAGAAACATAGGCCTAATATAATTTTCATCATACATGGCGGACCTCTGTCACTCCATCCCACAAGCACATACACACCGTTAATAATATCAAATATTAGTACCTACTCTCTGGCACACACACACATATCCTCCTCCCACCCCGAGACATATCTATAGGCGCACAGCAATAACATACACAGAAGCACGCTAGCGCGCAGACAGCATAGCTCTTTTAGGTTAATAAATTTCAGAGAGGAAAGAGATGCGTTTTCAAGCCAGATTTAAATGACTGAAGACTTGTTTTGTGCCTCAGCGGGTAGGGAAGTGAATTCCATGAGGAAGGGGCTTGAAAAGAAAAGGATCGCTCACCATATGATTTTGTTCGAAAAGTTGGGATTCGAAATAAGCGGGTATCGGCTGAGGTACGAAGATGACGAGATGGAACGTATAGTTGAAGATATTCAGACAGGTAAGAGGGAATAGAATTGTCGAAGTATCTGAAGCACTGAACAGCAATTTTATGTTGGATCCTTTTCAACACAGGTAACCAATGCAAGTCTTGGAGAAGAATGACTACATCTCAAGTGGTCAGTCCTGTGGTCTGGATGTCCTGTGGTCAATGCTTCTCTGATGTTCGCTCTTTTTTTTTTTTTTTTTTTTTCCATTTCTAAACAGTGGGCTGAACCGTACAACGTGCTCTGGGGGACCGTGGTCTTGTCTGGCATAGACATTAATTTATTTATTTTGCCCGTGTGGGGACAGCCCCATTCGGCACATATGATGGGGTAGGAAACAAGTTTCCAGTTGTCAGGCGGCAGACTAAGCGGACTGTTGCCGTCATGTCATAAAATGGATGGGTATATTTCTGTGCAAAAACTGCAGAAGCAGCCACCCAGCCACAGCCATCAGTCTTCATGTGCGCCAGCTGTGCACGTGCCAAGAACTGTCACTAAAGAATCGGCTCGTTCAGCCACAGCTGACACTTTTCCACATCCAACATGACACTTTTCCACATCCAACATGACACTTCTCCACATCCAACATGACACTTTTCCACATCCAACATGACACTTCTCCACATCCAACATGACACTTTTTTCCACATCCAACATGACACTTCTCCACATCCAACATGACACTTTTCCACATCCAACATGACACTTCTCCACATCCAACATGACACTTTTCCACATCCAGCATGACACTTTTCCACATCCAACATGACACTTTTCCACATCCAACATGACACTTTTTTCCACATCCAACATGACACTTCTCCACATCCAACATGACACTTTTCCACATCCAACATGACACTTCTCCACATCCAACATGACACTTTTCCACATCCAACATGACACTTCTCCACATCCAACATGACACTTTTCCACATCCAACATGACTTTTTTCCACATCCAACATGACACTTCTCCACATCCAACATGACACTTATCCAACATGACACTTTCCACATCCAACAATGTCCTCAGCTGGACGCATCCACTGTCTAATCGGACAGACGGAGCCACCGTTGCTGTAGTGTTCAGAGTGGATGTCAGGCATGTAATAATAGGCCTGATGTTGGCGGCCTTTCTTGCCTCTGCCACAAGTTTGCCTGGCATTCGGTAAGTTTTACAACAACAACTAGTTTTGCTTCTTTTAATATTATCATTGTGCCTACTACTACTATCACTACTACTACTACTGCTGCTTCTGCTGCTACCATACAAGTACTATTACGATTACTACTACTACTGCTGTTACTACTACTATTACTACTACTACTACTACTGCTCCTGCTGCTACTACACAAGTACTATTACGATTACTACTACTACTGCTGTTACTACTACTACTATTGTTACTACTAATACAACTATTACTTCTGCTGCTGCTACTACTACTACTATTACAACTACCGCTACTGCTGCTACTGCAACAAGTACTACTTCCTACTATGGATCATTAATCTAAAAACAATAAAATACACACACACACACACACACACACACACACACACACACACACGTGCGCGCGCACGCACACGCACATATTAATATTTCATACCCACCATATGTTTCTTCTATTTAGGAATTTTCAGGCAGACCGGTCATGAAGACCAATTTCACTAACGGCACTGCCAACCGCCAAAAGCGGACTAAAAATTACCTGAAGCCAAGTAACTGGGTGCGTCGACCTGTCTAATCCTTCCTGCCCAGTGATAAATACGTGTTGGAACACTGTACACCGACTAAGATCTTTCTGATCGGTGTACAACCAGGGCTTAAAACAGGAGGGAAAAAAAAAAAACCCACTGAAACTAGGGGGGGTCTGGGGGCAAATCAGGGGCCATAACTTGCGCGCCGTTGCAATGAACGCTTGCAAGCCATCACGGATGCCTTGCTCCTTTCGTTTTTTTTTTTTTTTTTTTTTTTTTTTTTTTGACAAACCGAAATCGCGGAATTCCGCCCAGACGCGGAACGTTTTAAGCCCTGTACAACGTTACAACACCGACGGAGACCATAACAAGTTTGGCTTTGTTGTGTCATTGTATTTCGACAAACAAGGCCCCCCTTTTCAAGCAGGAAGGACAGGGATGAGTAAATTCCCAAAGAAACAAGGAAAGGAAGACAGAAACAACGATGTAAAAGAATGAAATGATGAATAAACAGATAAATAAACGAAGAAGCAATCGATAAATAAACAACACTAACAAAGTTCTGTCAGATCACACTTCACAGCATCGGATATCTTACGGAGGGAAACAAGAACAAGTGCACACACACAGAGAGAGAGAGAGAGAGAGAGAGAGAGAGAGAGAGAGAGAGAGAGAGAGAGAGAGAGAGAGAGAGAGAGAGAGTCGTTTCCCTTACCCGTCTTTCAATTTCAATTGAATTTCAATTACAATATTCATACGGCGCCAAATCTTAACAATTCAAATCAAAACGCGCTCACGCACCAGGCACACGCATACAATCGACAAAGACCACTTTACAACATTCAATATTAAAAAAAAAAGTAGAAGATATATTAATACTAACATTACATTTTAGACCATTAAGCAAAAAACAGAATGAAATACGACAAGGAAAACAAACACAAACAAACAAGCAAACAAACAAAAACACACACAAACAAGCAAGTCCCCAAACAACAAAAACAAAACCAACCCTTCTCCAATGCATATTTACACAATGCTATTGAAACACAATTGTGAAGCGACCTACATTTGAAACAAGTTCGGGTCTGCTAGAAACGAGGTCACTGACTTCTTCCGGTAAACAGATTTCACTTCCTCCACTCACTCCCTCTCCACCCCCCCCCCCCTTCTGATGTATTTCTTTTCCTACCAGTCGCCTCGATGTAGTGGTTAACGCAACGGGCTACCGACTGGCAGATTGTGGGTTCGAATCCCCATCAGTACCTTCAAAAATTCATTGTGGGATTTTTCGGCTCCAACCGGCTCCTACCCAGAGTTGGGCGTGCTATGGGCTCATTGGGAAGACTGGAACCACACAGTCGAGTCTCATCCACTTGGCGGATGCGTCATTGAGGGTGTTGCTCAAACCTTCTGACCAACACCGCAGGTGTCTGTATCTCTCAGGCCTGGTTGACGCCAGGATATATAATGATAGTAAGCGTAGAGTACAACCCTGTCACGCAGTCTCAATCCTAGATGGAACTCCATAGCATCATGATTATCATCCACATCGACATCATCATCATCGCACAGTAAAAACTGTTCCAGCTTCTGTGGCCATTAAAGTGGCGTAGAAAATGGGACAGGAAAAAAAAGGTGAGCACAAAGGTAACCTCCCTGAGTGCAATGATCCCTAAAAAAAAAAAAAAAAATAAAAAAAAATTCTTTTCCTTCTCTAGTCCCACATTTTCTTTCTCCGTATTCTTATGCAACTCGCCACGATCTATCAATTTTTATAGCAACTGTCAATCCTCTACATCAGTTACAATTCTCTCTCCCGGCCTCAGGTTTGGACTCTGTTCAAGAGGGATTCCTCGCACTTGGACAATTCTGTGTGCCTTCCACCTACATCTGCCAGCAATTATCTGGAAGACTCCTCGAGCCTGTGCACAATCCTAAGCGCTGGCTTGTTTTTGAAATGGGGAACGGAGGGAGGAAGGGGGGGGGGTGAAGAGACCTACGAAACAGTAAGTTAACACCACCAGATTGATGGAGAAATTACAATGGGCAACAACGTTCTGTCAGATCACACTCAGACCTTCCGATTTGTTGTTGTTGTTTTGTTTTCGTTTGTGTTTTTGCTGGGATTGAACTGAAGATATCAAATCTGGAATCCAAGGCTCTATCCAAATAATCAAGCACGTAAAGAAAAAAAAAGTATAATTATACAATAAGGTGCAGTTTTCCATTGTGCTAAGGCTCGTGCAGTCCAGTGTAACTGCATATCTGCCCAGGTTTGATCAACTAACCAAAGTTTGTGTTTGCCGATTCTGGTCCACCCAGCTCTCAATGTGTCCCTGACCTTGTCAAGGACTGGGGAAGGCGAAGAAGCAATAAGAGGAGGAATGTTCGTACTCACAGTGAGAATTCTTGAGGCACGAAACAGTCTGCCCCCAAAGGTTATCTCTTCAGCCTCGGTGGAGTGCTTTAAGTCCCGAATTTGACCAGCCAGCCCCCCCCCTCCCCCACCCTCTACCACCACCACCCCACCCCCAAAGCCAGTTCTACATACCAGCATCCTGGCCAGCGGAAACCCCCAGTTTTTATACACATCAGAACCATCAAAACGATGATGGTGGATGTTCCAAGAAAGAAGAAGAAGAAGGTGTCTTACACTTACGTGACAAGCATAACGAGCGGAAAGCCTCGAGGATGAGAACATCAAAATGAATAAATAAAATTGATGAGGAGTGTTTACAGAGGCACCATAAATATCTTGATGTAGAGCCATGAAGAACAATGCAAACACCACCAATACATTCCACCATCTAGTTTGGTTTACTACCATACCAGTCAAGTGGTTACCACTCCCAGTGTTCCACAGCATGCCATGTAAACAGACTGTACTTCAGTCAAGACTTCGTCAGGGTGGTGGGACACAAACTACTGACGATATTTACACAGAGTTATATAAAATGGTCAGGCCATTCTAACTACCTCGCTTTTAGACACACACACTCACACACACACACACACACACACACACACACACACACACAGAGCCATACTTAAGGATCAGTTGCACGCGCGCGCGCACACGAATACGCGCGTACACAAACACACATACACGTACACGCACACATACACTCACAAGAGCCATACTAAGGATACTTTACACACACACACACACACACACACACACACACACGCACACACGCACGCACGCACGCGCGCACGCACGCACAGACAGCCATTCTAAGGATCAGTTGCACAGAGAGAGAGAGAGCGAGAGAGAGACAGAGAGAGACAGAGAGAGAGAGAGAGAGAGAGAGAGAGAGAGAGAGAGAGAGAGAGAGAGAGAGAGAGAGATGTACGCGTGCACTTCTATCTAAAAACACTCAATGTAAATTACATACGTCAGAAGAAATAATAAAGCACGCACATGTACGAGCGCGCGAGCAAATATAAGTACACAGCCACACATACTTCAAACACAACAGTGAGACATTTCAGAATAACCGAAAAAGACGCCCCAGCTATTTCTAGAAAATATCGGGGCTTGAATCGTCGTCAGTGGATCCCTAAAACTGTGTTGAGGATCCACGACCAACTGACGCCATAAATTACAGTGACGTGTTCAAATGACCTCACCAGTAAATTTCATCCTGATGACGTATGCGAGTGAGGTGGTATAGGCTATAGACCTCAACTTCTATGGAACGAGGACCCCTTGTTTCTTGTTACGTACACCCCCTCAATTCTCTGAACAGGGTCAGGTACCTTTTACAGCTGAGAAAGTGAATGAGGTCGGGGCTTTACAATTTCTTTTCTCTAGTGTGATTCGCATCCATGTAATCGGATCTGAAAGCGGAAGCCTCACCTCTACGCTAACCAGACTCTATTTCAGGCCTCGTGCCTATTATAAAAGTTACAGAATGTACAAGCACAGCCAAAGGTGTTTTTCACCAACACAATAAGCCTACACATAGGCACGAATGAGCCAGTCACACACTAATCTCTGCTTCCTACTCTAAATTCTAATTCTCTCCGTCAGCTCGCAGCGTGACGTATGGTCACAATGAAACAAGCACATAATCCTGTTTCTTATTTTGCTCGCCTCAATCAGTTAATGTACAGCCCAGAAAAGGCACACACAATGCAACACACATAATCCTTTCCCTAATTATTGTATTATCACACCAGGCTTAGGTAATGAAATAGCCACGCATTCTATCTAATCCTTTTCCTGTTTTAGATTCTTGCATAGCTGTCTCAAACCGTAGTTCACACACATACCTCCCCCCCCCCTCCCCTGTTTTCAAGATCTGTACCAGCATTCTCAGTGTCCACGTGATTTTTTTGTCCTATTTCAAGATTTCACAGCGTTTGGCAATGCAATGTGAGAATTTTTGGCTATGCAATGTGAGAATTTGAAAAAGGTAAAGTTTTATGTAGGTTGAATGTGTATAGGAGTACATTTAGAGAATTTTAAACAAAAAAAACCTGCCTTGTGTTAGGAAATTGATTACTTTTTCTATTTCAAGATTTCTGCCGCTTTTTCCCCTTTTAAGTTTCGTGTATTCATTCTTTGTTGTCTTTTGTACACCCTTGTTATCAAGGTCAGTTGGCCGAAAATTTGCGGCTATCATAAATCTGTTCTTGTTTCAAGTTTCCTCATTGCACTTACTAGCAAAGTCGTAGGAACCTTTTCCTATCTGAAACATTCTCATTGCATGCAGAAACAGACTTCCTTTTTTTTCAAATCTTTTTTGATCGGAAATATCTTAGTGCACCACTCAAAACAGCCCGCACATTTTTGTTCTTCTTTTTTTCCATTTCAAATTCTCTCAGATAACACAACGCGCACACAGAATATGGCGTGTATCTTGTTCCCATTACAAATGCTCTCGTGATACTACACCACGAGATAACAAAGAGCGCATGTAGTGTAACTTTTTCACATAAATTACAATGTTCTTACTGCACCTTTACCACAGGCAACACATAGCTCTTCCCTGATTTAAAGTTGTCATTTACTCATACGAAAGACACACGTGAATGTTTTCCGTCCGTAACTTTTCCCCATAACAGGATACAAACTACCCCCACCTCGTACTCTCGTGTTATCATTAATTTTTTCCCGTTTTCCTGCCTCATCCACGGAGCTTGTCCTATGTGGTTATCCGCACGCAGCTCATGTCAGCTCTCCAACAGACCTCCACATCCACAGAAACTAAGGTCACCGTTACAGCATGGCACGTTGATCTACAGAGTCTGGGAACACTTTCACAATATTATGATGATGACAATGGGCACATCAGTGATTTTGTATTAAGACTGTGTGACAAGGCCGTAGTTTACGCTTAATGTCACAATACAGGGGGGTGCAAAAGTAGGTATACAGTTATGAAAAAAGAAAACACGTACAATACTCACTGCATTTATCATACAAACAAATGAATATTGCATATACATGTAATAACAAGCACAGCCTTAATCCCTCAGATACTCAAACTGCTTGCCGTCGGTATTCACACACTCCTCTAATCGAGAGCGGAATTAAACATTATAATAATGATGTGATACTGTATATCTACTTTTGCACCCCCCTGTATATCATGGCGATGCTAGACAAATTCTGAGCACCACCCTCCACATGACATCCGCACAGTGCATAAGACTTGACTGCGTGGATCCAGCCCTAAGCACGCTCAACTCTGGATAGGAGCCGGTCGGGGTGGTACATTTTTATAATGATTTTCTGGACTGATGGAGGAAGAGCGCGGGCGAAGATGTGTGGATCGAACGCACGACCTCCCAATCAGTTGTCCGTTGCGTTGACCACTTCGCCAAACTGACTGGGTCTTCTTCTTCCTTCATTCCACGAAAAGTCGTTGGGCAGCAGCACTAAAACATTGTTAACCAGATTCCTCTAGCTCTGCTGGTTGTGTGCCACAGTCTAGGTCTCTGCAAATGGTTTCTCTGTCCATTCCGCTTTGTTGTCAGTCAATCGCATTTTCTGTCTTCCCTTCTGTCTCCCTCCCTCAACAATTCTGTGGAGGACAAATTTAACCCTTTGACTACCGCACCCTATCCAACAACTGTTAAAACTTAACCTTTTGACTCCCTCACCCTCTCCACCTGCTACCTGCACGAACTTGGTGGACAGGGTGAAAGAGTCAAACGGTTAAGTTTTTGCTTTGGTAGAATGGTTGATAATGCAGTATGCTGATGGACACCGTGTGGGAGTCGAAGGGTTAACAAGATCTTGTTACATGGCCATACCAACGTAGTTTCCATTTCTTGACAGATGTCAGCAGATCTTCATAATAACCGTCCACTGTTATGACTGACGGTTTAGTGCACTCCTTCACTGACTGACTGGTTTCTTACTATCTCTCATTCCAGCTCTGTCAGCATTCCCACAAAACATAAATACATAATTCTGGCGAAACTGAGCGCAACTTGCACAAAAGATTAAAAGAACTACAAACGTGAGTCCTCTCCAGTGGGAGAACATCTGACCCACACCCAACACCACTTTGAAAAGGACAGTGTGCAAGTTCTCGACAAAGAGGCAAGATGGTTCCAGAGGGGAGTAAAGGAGGCAGTTTACATCGCCGCAAGGAACCCCACCCTCAACCGTGACCGGGGCCGACACAACCTGCCATCGGTGTACTCCTCACTTATTCAGTCGCACTGTCGTGAGTTCGCTCACGGCGGTGCGCACTGAAGCCAGTTCTCAACCCAGCAGTTGCGCTGAAGAAGTCGGCCGGATCGCCGATGAAAGCTACGCAGTAAGTAGCCTTTTTTGTCACTGAGAGACAGGTTCAGCCAGGTAGCCATTATACATAATTCTTCTCCCTCTACATTGCATTCCACCACCAGACGCAATCTACTATAATCATGTAGACAACAAGAGAGTTGTAACAGGTAAGACCTCATCTGTCCTCTGATACACTACATACATGTACAAGTCACGTTACTCACCTGGTGCGGTGTGACTTACAACTACTAGTCCAACCTTCGCGTTCTTTCCCATATTTATCATGTTCATTTCAAGACATGGCTTCCAAACAGGTGTTGTACAGGGAGGTGCAAAAGTAGGTATACAGTTATGAAAAAAGAAAACACGTACAATACTCATTGCATTTATCATACAAACAAATGAATATTGCATATTATATACATGTAATAATAAGCACAGCCTTAATCCCTCAGATACTCAAACTGCTTGCCGTCGGTATTCACACACTCCTCTAATCGAGAGCGGACACTCATGCACACTCTAGCACAAAGATCTTTATCAGCATCAATTTCTTGACAAGCCTGCAAGATGAACTGAATCACGTCATTAACAGTGCGCGGCCTGCGTGCGAAAACCCTTTCCTTTACATATTCCCCCCCCCCCCCCCCCCCAAAAAAAAAGAAGTCCATCTGTTTTCCAGTATTGTTTTAAAATCCATTTGCGCTCCTCGTCTGTCAAATTACCAGCCATGGTTAAATTAAATTGCCGCTTAGATCTAAATTAAATTGCCACTTTACCTGCAAAAATTAAAAAAAATTAAAAGTTAGGATAAAAGTACATGCATATTATTAGTTACGATAAAATATAATTAATGACACTAAAAACATCGAAAATAAGGCCAACTAACTTAATGTGCTAATGATTTTGATGAATTAAGCATTATAATAATGATGTGATACTTAATGTATACCTACTTTTGCACCCCCCTGATATTTAAAGCATCATTCTTTTTTTGCTGTGGACACACTCATCACTCTATCTTAATATACAGACGTGAGCCACATTCCATTTATCACTCTATCTTAATATATATAGACGTCAGCCACATTATATTCATCACTGTATACTTCATATATAGACGTCAGCCACATTACATTCATCACTGTATACTTCATATATAGACGTCAGCCACATTACATTCATCACTGTATACTTCATATATAGAGTCCATTAACTGAGTCAGCCACATTACATTCATCACTGTATACTTCATATATAGACGTCAGCCACATTATATTCATCACTGTATACTTCATATATAGACGTCAGCCACATTATATTCATCACTGTATACTTCATATAAGACGTCAGCCACATTACATTCATCACTGTATACTTCATATATAGACGTCAGCCACATTACATTCATCACTGTATACTTCATATATAGACGTCAGCCACATTATATTCATCACTTATACTTCATATATAGACGTCAGCCACATTAATTCATCACTGTATACTTCATATATAGACGTCAGCCACATTACATTCATCACGATACTTCATATATAGACGTCAGCACATTACATTCATCACCATACTTCATATATAGACGTCAGCCACATTACATTCATCACTGTATACTTCATATATAGACGTCAGCCACATTTATTCCATCACCGCATACTTCATATAGACGTCATCACTGTCTATGCATATTCATATTAGAGTCAGCCACATTAGCCATTATCCCCCTCTTACTCATCATCAGTCTAGCAATCTTTTCACACAGCAAATCTATCATCAAGTCTAGTATCTTTCCCTGCCTCCCTCCTCTTCAAACTATCACAAGATGAGTCACAATCTGTTTCTGCCTATCTCTTATGGAACCTGACTGACAAGTACACAATAGTTACAACATCACTCCTACATCACGTTAATGGCTCACAACAACTTACAATTTTCCGAATTATAACCCTTTCAATCCCGATCCTATCACCAGCTGCAAAACTCAACTTTGACTCCTCACCTAATCTAACAGCTTCCTGAAGGGTTACGTTTTCGGTTTGACATCACTGATGGGGGGGGGGGGGGGGAGAGAACACCAGGTAGACCCAGGGAATATTAGACGGACTTGCAGGGCGGCTGAGAACAGACGGTGAAAGATGTGCTTGCGGCGACAAGGGATAGATGCATATAGACGGCAATGATCGCCAACGCCATGCAGCAGGGCACATGATGATGATGACGATCATTGATGGTAATTCAGGATGCTAGTGAGTAGGGTAAGGTAGTCAAAAGATTAATGTTCGCTTACATGAAGTTTCATTGTAAACTCTGTGGAGGCTGTACTGGTAGCATGGACAAGAAAGAAGACATGCATGATGTGACAGTGAGTAACAGTGGATGGGGTAAGGGAGTCAAAGGGTTAATACTGGTTTACATGAAACTTCAGACTAAACTCCATTGAGGCAGTATTGGTAATATGGACAAGACAGAAGAGATGCGCAATGTGACAGTGATTAACGCGAATTCGTTCTGACCGACTGGTTTCATAAACGCAGAGACAGAGACGAGAGACAGACAGACAGAGAGACAAAGAGGGAGGGAGGGATGGGAGAGAGGAGGCATGGGAGAGAGACAGAGAAAGAGAGAGGAGGCATGGGAGAGAGAAGAGAAGAGAGAGATCGGGAGAGAGGGAGGGAAGAAAGAGGGAGGGAGAGAGAAGAGAGAGAGAGAGAGAGGAGGGAGGGAGAGAGAGGGAGGAGAGAGAAGAGAGACAGACAGAACACAGACAGAGACAGGGGAAAAGTAAGTGAAAGAAAAGAAAGAGAGCAAGACAGACAAAGAGACAAAGAGTTGCCGAAAAACCAACAATTCTCCGAAAAAGGTCAAACCAATGGCTTACCTCAAAACTTTGGGGTAGGGATAACACCTGCGAGTCGGTCTGTCCTTCTTCATCCTGTCTCTCCCGTCAGTGTCGCCACGCTCACAGACACACAACAGTCAACAAAACCTCCACAACGACACGTATTCCAATACACCAGAATCTGTTATTCTTTCAACGTGTTTTGCCTTCAAAGGCAAAAACGGACACAGCGAAAACCCCTGCGTGTTCAGAAGTTATGAACTTCACACAGACAACGATCTGGTTTTTTTTCTCCCCCGTGTGGTGGTTGTGTCTTCAATTCCATAGAATCCATAATCATCAACTTCCCATGGAAATATATCTTCCTGTCTCTCAGTAGGGATTAGTTTTAGTGCTTTTCTCCCCGATATCACAGTCATCGTTTTTCACACGGAGAAATACCCGTCTTTTTTTTTCAATAAGGATCGTCTTCTTTCCAACAATGATACCATAATCATCTATATCCGTGGACACATGCCTTTCTTTATGTATACATGTGTGGATCATGTGTTGTATGCCCCCATTCCACAGTCACATATTTCACATTGGCAAATAGCTTTCCCTTTCTATGCAGCACCGTTTATTTCATCCTTTCCGTGAAGTTCACAGTCATCTCTTTCACATGGACAATTACATACACAACGAGAAAACAACAAACATTAAAGCTATATAAGTAAGAAGACACATAAGAAACCACAAAATATTAAAGTTTAAACACTGACTTATGTCATAAAAAAACAACAGATTTTTCATATGAATAAAGAGGCATTGTGTATTTATATATTCATGCGTGTGTGTGCGTGCGTGCGTGTGTGTGTGTGCGTGTGTGTGTATGTGTGTGTATGTGTGCGTGTGTGTGTGTGTACGTGTGTGTGTGTGCGTGCGTGTGCGAGTGTGTGTGTGCACGCAGGCGCGTGCACACACGCATGTGTAAGAATATGTGTGCATGTGTGTGTGCGCGTGTGTGTGTTTGCGTGTGCTATGTTTGCATGCACGTGTGTGTGTTTGTGCATGCATAGTTGTACACAAGATTATAATCAATATTATGAATGAAAATAAAAACACATCACAGAAGAATTCTAATCCATATTCAGAAAAAAAATTATAACTTCAGTATTAAAGCATTAACACCTTGATTATCAACATTACCTCACAGATTATAATCTATTCGCATAACCTATATCACAATTCACTACAAAAAAGGTTAAGAAATTTCTTAAAGTATTTCGGTCCCTTTCCCACTCAATTTCTCCCCTAACCCCTCCTCAGCTATACACAAACATACAGTGATACAACACACACACACACACACACCACACACACACACACACACACACACATCACACACACACACACACACCACACACACACACACACACACACACACACATGCACGCACACACACACCTCGCTCTATAGGCCCGGATACAAAATACTATTATACAGGCAGGAGAAATTAGTCTGATGACAGACTTGCAAACTTAGGCTCTTCAGGTTAGATGAGTTTGAAAGAGGTGGGTTTTCAGGTGCTGCTTGAAGGTTGAGAAACACTTAGTTTTTCTGAAAGACCATGGCAGAGAGTTCCATACATTTGGGCCAAAGACAGAGAAACACTTTTTACCAAAGGTGTCTAGAGAGAAGCGAGGAACAGTCAACAGTGAGGTGTCAGAAGAGCGGAGCGTTCGAGAAGGTTTGTAACTCTGCAGGAGGTTGGCATGTTCTCATGATAGATACACTGAAAGCAGAAACAGGCAACTTTATATTGAATCCTAGCCTTTACCGGGAGCCAATGAAATGTTCTAAGCAGAGATTTTGCACTCTCACGCCTGGGCTTGCGGAGAACAAGGCGAGCCGCATGGTTCTGTATGCGCTGAAGTTTATATAGTTGATTGTCTTGGAGACCTGCGAGTAGAGAGTCTCGTAGTCCAGTCTAGACAGTATGAAAGAGACAGCAAGCTTGTTGGCAGCATCAGTGGAAAGGAAGGAGCGAAGCTTACCTATTCAGCGTAGCTGATAATACAGAGTACGGCACAACTGTTTGACATGGGCTTCCATAGACAGTGTTTCATCCTAGAAGCCAAGATTTCTAACAGTTTGTGAGAAAGATACATCACAACCAGAGACAGATACAGTGAGAACAATTGTGACTTCTTTCAACATTGTTAGACTATCTGTTCGCTTCAGAACTATTAAAAAAAAACAACAACAGAAAATTAGAATGTATCGAAGAAATAACATGCTATACGCAAAGATCTACAATATATACAATACGCAGATATATACAGCGAGTACAATTGTGACTTCTTTCAGCATTGTTAAACTATCTTTTCGCTTCAGAACTATTAAAGAAAAAAGTGGAAAATTAGAGTGTATCAAACAAATAAATTGTATCATCGGTACAATAGTTTGTATGCACACAAGCGCACGCGCGCGTGTGTGTGTGTATGATGTGTGTGTGTGTGTGTGTGTGTGTGTGTGTGTGTGTGTGTGTGTGTGTGTGTGTGTGTGTGGTGTGTGTGTGTGTGTGTGTGTGATGTGTGTGATGTGTGTATGTGTTTGTGTATGGTGTGGTGGTGTGTGTGTGTGTTTGTGAGATGTGGTGTGCGTATGTGTGTGCGTGCGCGCGTGTGTCTATGTGTGTGTGTGAGCGTGTGCATGTGCAGGCTAGCACGCACAGAAACATACCAAAAGGCTATCTCCAATAAAGTCACGTCCTCTCATACAGCAAAAGCATTGTGTTCTACTACGTTGTAAGACACTTTCTCCCATAAAATAATGATTAATAACGCGATCTTAACGTCACTCACGAACGTATCAGCACTCGTGAGTCACGGAACATTATGCGTAATTTAACTGTTTTAATTAATACCAATTTCATCATTATCTGGTACAGCCGTTTAATGCCCTTACATAAAAAAAAAAAAAAAAAAAAAAAAACACACCGACTTTTTTGCAGACGTCGCACACGACGAATTTATCCCAGGAACTTTTCACTATATACTACCCTTTGTTCAGCAGTCACCATTCTTCACAATACGATGTACACGTCCAAAAAGTCTTCACACATCAAAACAGAGCTACCACTTATTTTTACTGGCCACACATTAAACGGGCCCGGCCCTCACTTGTTAAAACGCACTTCTCAGCAGACCGTATACTATAAAAGTCTTTTCCCTCCTGACCGTAAATCGCCACTTGCTCTTCTGATCCTGCGTCTTTCACGACCAATAGCAAGCGTTGGTCATAAATAACTGTAGTCGTGGTCGCCAGATTTGACTCACAGTCACATACACACACGCGCGCCCGCGCACACTGACGAGTCACTACTACCTCCTACACACTACAATGTTTTTCTCCTTTCTCACGAGACCCGGGGCGAAATTACCCACACAAGCTTCAGTCTAGAGGAGAGAAAAAAACAACTGCCCAAAGCCTGTCTAGCGAGGGCTTATGTTTTTACACTGGTTTCTTTCAGACACGCACAGGTGAGCAGCGAGAAGAGAAAAGCCCTCGACAGGTCCACGACATGAAATTGCTTTTGTTGTGCCGCTGTTTGGTCACTTGTGCTCGTTCATTCCTTTCTTTTTCACCTGCTGGTCAATCACCATTCCACACACAGGACTGTCCACCCTATGGAATGATTTCAGTTTCTCCATGAATAACAGCTTGAATCATTTTTTCTTTCCGGAAAATTCGTATTTCAATGCATTAAATCAAATTATTACGAAAGAACTGCCACGATCTTCGATACATGTGCATGTAAGGTTTTCTGTTAGGGTTGATCGAAATTATCGGCACTACCAGTCTCCGATTATTGGAATTATTAGTCCTGTTTACGTACGCCGGGTGTTTTAAACCCATCAGCAAATAATTATCAGTCCTGTTTATAGATGCCAAACGTTTACAGTCACTTCGCTGATTTAAGCAGAGGAACGTTACACAAGTAATTGACATTAAAAATGGCAGACACGATCCACTGTTACAATCAGTCCTTTCAGCACAGTAACGACAACCATCCATGCCGTTCGGAGTGTACCGTGCACAGCCAGACCTAGCGACAAATCCACTTTTCCTGAGATCATTTGTGACCTCCCACCACGAAATCAGTCTTAACTAGCATTTTGGGCATTTTGAGATATACATATCACTAGAGAGTGTACATTCTGTTGATTATTTCGGTACTTGAATAAAGCTTGTACTCAAAAAAATGTAGAAGTTATGTATGTTTAAAGTCATTAAGGTGTATGACGGCCATTTTGAGAAAACGGTCTCTGAAGTTTTTGTGTGCTCTCCTACACATTTTCTTTAAATTTCTTTATTTGGTGGCTTTGACCCAGTTTGTTTCTAATTTTCGTGTCATTATCTCAAAGGTGCACCAAAGAACTTTCCATCAGTATATCACATGTGCGGGTACTGTACAGGTTACGGTTCATAATAAGAGACAAAAGTAGGTACATTTGGTAGGAAACTGCGTTTCTTCTGCTGTGATCAGTGCATTAAAATACCGATTTAAATTGATTAATAAGATTTTTTTCAAGAAAAACAAATTCTGTGGGGGATAGATTATAGTCTACAGAAATCAATTTTGAGAAAAAGTCAAAACACCCCTGATAGACCCTCAGTCACCTTTTCAGCTCCCAAGTGCTGTTCGACTGACTGCGAGCTGAGACTGATTTCGTGGTGGGAGGTCACATTTGTAGTAACACGTTCCTTTGTCCTTAAGGTTTGTTGACAAAGAAACAGCAATCAATACAGTTAAATCAAGATAACAACAATTTTCTCCTTTTGATACAAGTAAAACACCCACGTCATATTCGTGATAGACCAAAGAAAAAAAAGTTCCGTTCTTCAAACAATAATTTAGGCTATTTATTTTTCTTTTAAAAATTTGTTTAGCGTTTCGATTTTTTCGAATGCGTGTATGGACGTCATTTTAGTTCACACTGTGCGGACAGTATGTTGTTGCACAGTCTGCATATTCCGGCTTCGGCAGGTGTACATGCTAAGCATTTTGAGGTTTCCATACAACATGGGATACTGATGTGGCTTGCAGGGTCTCTAATGTGTGTATTTGATGCTCTGCGTGTGTATTCAAACAACGGGGGTTTATGCACAAACAGGTCTGTAGACACGGTGATTTGGGAGATGACAAAAATCTCCATCCTTTGCCCACCAGACGGAAGGTATCCAGAAAGAATGGAACCCATATCTTCCCACAGGAAGCTGGACGTCTGACCTACCTGACTGTGACGCCAGTTCTTGATTGCTTTAAAACCTCGCCGATGCATGACATTCATGCGCAGACTTCTGGCATCTGCCATAATTAAAAACGGATTCCAATCGTCTGACACCTTTGGTCTGAATCATACTCATCCGTGCAATGTGACGTGCCTTCTTGGGAGAATTGACCCCGACTGGTCCTGTCAAATTCATTTTCACGCCTTTAACCGTCACTACGTGATCTCTGAGATGCGCATGTCCGGAACTGTTTTATCATCTTTGCTGCCGTTTTCGCCATGTGTGCTGAGTGACATCGCTCTCCTGAATTCTGTTCTGATCTTAGGTGTTGGGGTCAGAAACATACTTTATTTTTTGTTTTCTGTGTTAATAGATTTTCAAAACGCCCGTATGATTTTGATAAAAGATAGCACTTATGACAAGTGATTTAAAGGCTTTGATAACTCTGAAACACACTGTGAAGTTAACGGGGCTTTTTCTTCTCCAAAAAATAAACGGAAAGAATAAAGAACACAAAAATGCCGTTACTAGCCAACGACTATCGAGTGTTTTCAAAAGGAATTTATCGTACCCTAACAATTCCATACGCATTCCACCTAAATCCGCCAGTAACCATCCGACACACTACTTGATCCTGCGTAAAACCTTATGCCCAGACAAGGTCTTCAAATGGATTTGGGGGGGGGGGGGGGGGGGGGGGGGGAGAAGGACGGTACCTATCAACACTGACACGAACACCATTAGAATGACGCGTAACAAAAGCAAGCCCATTTTTAAAATTGCAGGGTGGCAATGAACTCAGACATGTGACATCCTAAGTCCAAGGTGCCATCAAAACAGCCAGCCAGCCCTGAGCTGAAACAGTGTGGAAGTCTGCCCCACAACACCCTTGCTTTATCGTTCTTTGACAAGCAGCCACTATAAGTCTTTAAATTCAGGTCAACGGCTCTCTTTTTCTCTCAGATATTTGTAAAATCGCACCCTTCGTCTACATTTCGGGAAAGTGCCTCTTCCAAAGACCAGAAAAACACAAAAATAGAATCAAAACGCGTATTTATCATAACAAAATGAGACAGATGCAAATTTCCGACCAACTGGTCTTTCTCAAATGTAGTCAAGGACACACACACACACACACACACACAAAACAACAGGAGAGACAGAAAAGAAACAACAGAAGAGGAGGAGAGAGAGAGAGAGAGAACAAAATAGGGGGGGGGGGGGAACAACAAGACTTTCTTTCTTTGTTTTCTATTCTGTACGTTTGACACAGGCCAGCGGGCTGACAATTTACGCCTGTCTTGTTTTGTTATATTAAAACACGCCATCTGCTTCTTTTCTGCGCTTTTTTTTTTTTCTGGTTCCTGTTAGCATGAACAGAGGTCGTCATATTATGATTTAGATTATCTTTTAAAGTTTTAGTACTTTTGGGTTTTTGTTTTTCTGCTTGCTTACTGTTCGCAGTGCAATACGTTCTTGTGAATTTTGTACTGTTTGTGTGCCTAAGTGTCCACCCTACAACCACTCCTCCATCTGTCCCTTATCACTAGCATTCCTCCTCCCTCCTCTCTTTCTGGACGAGTGGCCAGCTGGTTTGTTTGACTCATGTCCGTGCTGCCGTGGCCTGAAATCCTGTTTACCTGTGTGCAGTTCGCTCCCTCTGTTGCTATTCTTGTCTCCCCTAACCCGCTTGTGTTACACAACTTGCCACTCCGCAACAATGGCGCTTTACCCCTTCGGTCTTTAAAAAAAAAAAAGTCATTCTTTTTCTAGCGTATACTTCAGAAGATATGTTTAAACAGTAATACAAGTTCACCCTTCGGTCTTAAAAAAAAGTCATTCTTTTTCTAGCGTATACTTCAGAAGAAATGTTTAAACAGTAATACAAGCTCTATAAATTCAGATAATCAACTGCACATTCCAAGCCTAATTTATCAACAGCATCACTCGTAATTAAAAATTAAATAATCGACTGCAGCATCCAAATTAATAAAAATCAAATCAAACGGAATATAAAAAAATTCAAAATGATTAATCAACTGCATCATCATCATCAGGTGCCCTGCCCCATGGCGTTGGCGATCATGGACTTCCAACCATCTCTATCTCTCGTTGCCCCTAGCATCTCCCCACCCTCCTCGTCCCCAGCCACTCTGCAAGTCCGTCCAGCATTTTCTCCCTTGGTCTACCTGGTGCTCTCTTTCCCTCCAGCTTTCCCGTTGTGACCAGGTGCTCCAAATCCCCCTTCCTCATAAAATGGTCTATAAATGTTGCATCATCGAAATCAAATAGTCGAACACAGCATCGAAAATCAAAGATTTAATGGCTGCATCAACAAACAAAACAACAACAACAACAAAATCGACTGGAGCATCCAAAATCTAAAATAACATCAAGTAATCAATAACATAATCTAAACTCAAATGTTATCTCTAAAACTCAAATAATCGATCGGAGTATCTAAAGTCAAATAATCGATGGAATTATCTAAACTCAAATAACCGATCGGATTATCTAAACTCAAATAATCGACTGAATTACCCAAACTCAAATAATCGATCGAATTATCCAAACTCATATCATCGATCGGATTATCAAACTCAAATAATCGATCATATTATCCGAATTCAAATAATCGATCATGTTATCCAAACTCAAATAACCGATCATATTATCCAAACTCAAATAATCGATTGGATATCCAAGAAATGCCTATCAATTAACATCAGGAAACAGAGTCCTTGAATGTGATACAGAACCGATAATGTTATACGGTGTGGGGCGTGGACAGTCAACAAACAAAGCCAGACAGATGAGCAAAGCAGACAGTTGAGGCAGCCGAGATGTGGTTTCTAAGAAGAATGTTGAGAGTTCCATAGACAGCAAGGAAAACAAAAGAGACAGTCTTGATGGAGGCAGACACAAGTAGATCATTCATAAGGAAAATTAGGAAAAGACAGGCAACATTTGTAGGCCATTTTATGAGGTAAGGGGAATTGGAGCACCTGATCACAACAGGAAAGCTGGAGGGAAAGAGAGCACCAGGTAGACCCAGGGAGAAAATACTGGACGGACTTGCAGAGTGGCTGAGGACATAGAGGGTGGAAGATGTGCTTGCGGCAAAAAGGAGAGAAACAGACGGAAGGTCATGATCGCCAACGCCATGTGGCAGGGCACTTGATGATGATGAGGGTTATACCGAGAGAGAGAGAGACAGAAAGAGAGAGACAGACAGACAGAGACAGACAGACAGTCAGACAGAGACAGACAGCGAGAGTGTGATAGAAAGAGAGAGACAGACAGAGAGAGAGAGAAAGAGAGAGAGCGACAGAGACAGGACAGACAGACAGCGACAGAGGAGAGACAGGACAGACAGACAGACAGACAGGACATAAGACTGCAGAACTAGCAAATACTACGACAGTGGTACATGTTCCCTCACGTCTTAAGAATAGCCAATCAAATACGCTCACAATTAAAGGTCACATGCCAATTAAACTTAGACGAATGGATTGCCAACAGTTGTATAAAGTCACGGTGCATTCATATCTGTAGCAGCATGCCGTACGTGCGGTTTCGCAAATAACATTCTAGTTACCACAACTTCATGATGTAATTCATCCATTGTAAATCAAACGGCTGCCAGAGTTGGAAGTGAGGACCTTATTCATGAGGGATCCACTGCATTCGGACAGTTCCATGTGCGCTTGACCCAAAATCTGCCAGCTACTGACATCACTAGAATGACAGAAACATTAAGCTGGGCGGCGAACAGGTCAGTTTTTTAATGTTGCGGGCCGGGGTTGAAATGGAGATATCAGATCTCAAGTCCACGATTCTATCCAAAGAACCAACGTGGCCCTGTGAAAATGGTGACTGGCCCGAGGGTTGAACCCACAACCCCTGTATTAAGAGCATGGTGCTCTGCTGACCACTGAGCTAATGGGTCACTCAAACTGTCGCCCAATGTGGAACTGCCAGAGCTGGTGACAATGATGCACGACTCCCTCACCGTGATATGATGGCTTGCCCGCCCTGCGCCTTGACAACCCAAAGAGCTAAGTCGGAGGAGGTGGGGGAGGGGGAGGAAACCTTCTGCTTCTGGCATGTCTGACCACCAAGTCGGACAGGAGCCGGATTTTTATACGCCTGAACGCTCGTGCGCAAGTGGCGAGATGACGAGTGGCAAGGGCGATTAAAAAACAAACAAACAAGCAAACAAACAAACAAACAAACTGTACTATGAAAGTAGATTTTTAGCCAACGTACAGCGTTTATTTTACAATACAAACTGGAGTCGTCGTCAAACACAAAGAAGACTTCCAACAGCCATCATGTGACCTCAACGGCAATATCCACTCGATACTACCTACCTTACCTAGCGAATAACTGGCAACGCTTGCCGCTGGGTGGAACAAAGAGTGGTCCGCGTGGGGTAGCGGCCGCACGACACTGTGCACCCTGGGATGGGTAGCCTCTGTGAACAGTCCGCCACTCGTGTACACCTAAGGCAGGTGTTTTGGACAGACTAAGAGCAGAGCAACCCTGACAGAAACCTTGTGTACTGAAGGCGGCGATGTTCAGCCATACGGCGTACTCTAACAGACCATGACACCATTTTAGCCATCATGACATTTTGGAGACATTCTCCAGGTGTAACGGCAACAAAAAGAACAAACAGAAACGCTGCCAGAGAAACCAGAAACACAGAATGAGAACGCGTATGTGATTGACAAAACCAGACAGGCGCAAACATCCCACCAACTGTCCTTTGTCAAGCGTACACAGGAGACTAGAAAGAAACAATGTCACAAGATTCAGGAGAAAAACAGCAGATCAGATAACGCCACTGATACTTCCTTGCACTGAAGAATAGAAACCTTCACGGAGAAAAAAAAAATCATAATCTTCAGATCAAACCAGTCACTTCTAAGCTTTCTGGGTCTGTTATATAAAAATGTTGACAGCACAAACGGCTTTCGGACCCAGTAACATGTATTATCAATTACCAAAGAATCGAGCAAACTGTGGACACAATTACAGTGTAGGACTTGTACCCCGTAGCCCACACTAACCCTGGCTACTGTCAGGAACAACTGACCATCCACACCAGCCGTTTGGACAAGTCAGTCAATTTGATCGTACCAACATTCAGGGGAAAAAATCAACAAGGTTGTGAAAGGCACCAGTCAAAGGAAGGAAAGCAGGTTTATTTGGTCAATGGAAACAAACACTATCGACATTTACTGCTATCATGGAGTGCCGCCCACACAAAGGAAAAGTCAGAACCAGTGTGGGTTTGGTGACAAGCACTTCAAGCACAGGCCGGTGGGTTGTGAAGTGGAGGTAAAGTCAACATCACGGATTAGGGGGTAAAAAAAATGTACGGGACAAATTAAGACGTCTTCGTAATTGGCCATACTCCTTGAGCTGGTCGTCACCTTTCTACGAACCTTTTTGTGTTAGGCGCTCTCGCTATAAAGCGATGACTCTCTCACGATGGAATGACAACAGTTTGCTCTGTCACGATGACAATATCACGGATACTGTGTCATGATGAATATGATCACCAGTACCTCGACAACTACAACAGATCGATGACGTTCTAACTGCACGGATTTTTGATCGGTGGAAAAAAAGTGGCCCAGTTGAGGGTTCAACATGTAATCCTTGTTTATCAGCGTGACCTTCTAACCAATTGAACTGACTTTCTTACTTTTTAAAATTTTTGTTAGGATCATTGCATTCAGGAGGTTACCTTTGTGCTCACCTTTTTTTTTCTTTTTTTTTTTCGTCCCATTTTCTATGCCACTTTAATGCCACAGAAGCTGAACAGATTTTATTATGCGATGATGATGATGTCGAGTGGATGATAACATGATGCTATGGAGTTCCACTAGGATTGAGACTGTGTGACAGGGCTGTACTCTACGCTTACTACATAATATATCCTGGCGTCAACCAGGTCGAGAGATACAGACACCTGCAGTGTTGGTCAAAGATTTGAGCAACACCCTCAATGACGCATCCGCGAAATGATGAGACATGACGGTGTGTTCAGTCTTCCCAATGAGCCCATAGCACGCTCAACTCTGGGTAGGACCGGTTAGAGCCGAAAAATCCCACAATGATGTTGAAGTTACTGATGGGGATTTGAACCACAACCTTCCAGTCGGTAGTCCGTTGTGTTAACACTACACCACGGCGACTGGTAATTGAACTGACTTTCACCTACGAAAGAAAACCACCACCCCTATCCATTGCCTCTTGTCAACCCGGGTATTACACCACTTTATTAGGACTACCTT
Source organism: Monoplex corrugatus (assembly GCA_030674185.1). Taxonomy (NCBI): domain Eukaryota; kingdom Metazoa; phylum Mollusca; class Gastropoda; order Littorinimorpha; family Ranellidae; genus Monoplex; species Monoplex corrugatus. The sequence goes on from JAPXFY010000026.1 coordinate 19,510,277, forward strand.
ATGTTTATAGGAGAACTTTTAATTCTATCATCTAAGTTTAGCTCTATCTCATTCGTGATAGACTAAACAAGTGATGTTCTCTCATAATGTGAACTTCAAGATCTGCTGCCGGTCAGTCGGTCTGACTCTGCAACTGAGTGATTACTGTCATTATACTAGGTGGCTTATCGTTATCATTATTGTTTAAATCCCAGCTGGTGATTACTGTCATCATAGCAGGTGGCTTATCGTAATCATTATTGTTTAAATCCCAGCTGGTGATTATTGTCATTATACTAGGTGGCTTATCGTAATCATTATTGTTTAAATCCCAGCTGGTGATTATTGTCATTACAGTAGGTGGCTTATCGTTATCATTATTGTTTAAATCCCAGCTGGTGATTATTGTCATTATACTAGGTGGCTTATCGTAATCATTATTGTTTAAATCCCAGCTGGTGATTATTGTCATTACAGTAGGTGGCTTATCGTTATCATTATTGTTTAAATCCCAGCTGGTGATTATTGTCATTATACTAGGTGGCTTATCGTAATCATTATTGTTTAAATCCCAGCTGGTGATTATTGTCATTACAGTAGGTGGCTTATCGTTATCATTATTGTTTAAATCCCAGCTGGTGATTACTGTCATCATAGCAGGTGGCTTATCGTTATCATTATTGTTTAAATCCCAGCTGGTGATTACTGTCATCATAGCAGGTGGCTTATCGTAATCATTATTGTTTAAATCCCAGCTGGTGATTACTGTCATCATAGCAGGTGGCTTATCGTTATCATTATTGTTTAAATCCCAGCTGGTCATTATTGTCATCATAGTAGGTGGCTTATCGTTATCATTATTGTTTAAATCCCAGTGGTCATTACTGCCGTTAACAAGACAAGAGATACAAGATAACAAGATTTTATTTCAGCCCAGTGTACAGACACAAGGAAAATGTTTTGGCTATGTATACAATCACACTCACGCCTCACAACAATTACAATATTCAACATCATAAAAGACAAATACGTCGGTCATCCACAGAATCGAAGAAACACACGCACACAACACACACACACTCTCACGCCAAGGCGTCCACATCCAAGCCACCTTAGCTGGCCACTAATTGTTGTGGGGACTTATCATCATTGTTTGTCGTTAGTAGGGGGGGGGGGGGGGGGTCTTATCGTTCTCATCATTGCTTAAAAGCCAGCCGACTGTGCTGAGCATATCAGGGCTAAGTAGAGGGCTTAATAAGTTATGTCCTTAGTAAGCTGGATCAGAACGGACACTATCGCACTCCACAGAAATGACTAAGCTGCAGTGCAGGGTCTCTTCTGGTAGGTAGGTATACGGCAGCTCGATGTTTCTGGCACTAGTGAGCTTGCTGGCGCTGGGTCTTCGTCTGAATAAACTTGGGGCTGATGGTGTTTTGTGGAGCCAGAATGAGTGCCATGGGATCAGCATCATGGAGATGCTGCCATAATCTGATACCCACGCTTTCTCAGCCTGTCTTATAATGAAACATCTCATTAAGAATAAGATCAAATGTAATAATGTTTAGTCTATCAATGTTTCGATGCTCACATTCAATGGCACATCTTTTACTACAAACATTGCGTTAGAATTATGTCTTTTAGTAACAAAAGATGACTGGTGACTGAAAAATTGATTACTTGCTATGATTAAAAAATTCTTTTCCTTCAGTGAAAAACTAACATGTGACTGAAAAGCTGATTTTTTCCCCATTATATTTCACCCAAAGACAACTACGGAGGTAAATGCGAAAACAAATGTAAACTACCCTTTTCAAAGGGAGAGACAACTTAAGGGGGCAGACCTACCCAGATTTGGGTACCAAGATTGTGATGTTCAGTGTTTCAGTTCTAATTAACCAATCACCATGATATTTGGCAAGAAGATACTTCAGACAGTATTCTTTGGATTGAATATCTTTGTTGGGGTCTGTGAGTTATGAAAAGTTGACAAAAATTAATTAATTAAAAAATATTTTCGCGAAAATAAAAAAACTGTAGTACATACTGTGACATTTATAACTACACAATATCATGTTAGGAATTTGATATTTAGTGAGCAAACACATATGTAGTGTATGTATGGCATGTAGTGAAATCTTAGCTCTACTATCATCATTTTCTGTACAATCATCACACCAATTTTTAGAATAATTTTAATAAAAAAAATATAATACAACTTTTGATAAAAATGTTTCTTTCAAGCAGAATTGCAAGATTTTACTACCGGCTATAGGTACTTGTCCCTGCTATATGTGTGCAAAATATCAAGGAAATCGAATGAAAACGTTTGAACATATTATGTCTGATGTATACAATCTCACGAAAAATCGCAATTAATTAATTAATTAATTTTTGTCAACTTTTCATAACTCACAGACCCCAACAAAGCTATTCAATCCAAAGAATACTGTCTGAGGTATCTTCTTGCCAAATATCATGGTGATTGGTTGATTAGAACTGAAACACTGAACATCACAATCTTGGTACCCAAATCTGGGTAGGTCTGCCCCCTTAATGTGGGTTTCTGAATAAGATAGTATTCATATATCATTCACAGGAAAAAGCGAAAAAGGAAAAAGCAACAGTTTTACAGTACGAGATACAAGACAGCCTAACATACATCAACGCGATTATTAAGCCTCGAGACAGGGCGTCTCCGTCAGCGGTAATCCACAGGAGAGGCGAGCTGTGGCGAGTTGCATGACGGGAGGTAAGTCTGGCAGCACACTCTCTGTATGAAAGTATTAAGCAAGTAAAGGGGGGGGGGGGGGGGGGTCGTTACTTGCAACATTCTGTGTTGAAAACCACAACGGTCTTTACAGAAAAGTCAATAATACGGCAATGAACGTCACAAAACGCCATCTCTACGTCCAAATTCTCCCAATTATCCAAATTCTCTGTAGTAAGTCAGCGGTAATGGCGAAACATAAGATTGTAAAGTCGTGTTCATATGTTTTTCTTCATTGTGTGACTGGATCATATCGGCACTCTTCATCTTCTCCTCTTCGTCTCCTTTCTATGTACGCCTATTTCCAACATTGTATGCAACACATTCATATTATAAAAAAAAAAAAAAAAACATACACACACAAAGAAGAAGAACAACAAAAAGCACAACACCAACATAACAGCAGCAACAACAAAAAAGAAACAGAAAAACAACAAGCAAACATGATATGCCAGAGGGGAAGCAGATGGCAAGTCCGTTAACTTCAAGCTTGACTGTGATGCTGATGTGTCTATTAGTATTATTCCACAAAATTTGCCCCGGTGGGGAAGGTGGTAAAGAAAACTAGTACAACACTGTGTGGTCCTGACGAATCTTCTTTTACAAGTGAGGGGGACATTCAGCACAAAAATGACTTCAAGTGGCATCACACAACGACACAGGATTTTATGTTGTTGACAAACTACGCCAGCCACTGTTGGGCAGGCCGGCATTGCCTGCTATGGAACTGTTAAAACGTGTCAAAGCCGGCGTGACTCGAAGAGACAGCACAAAAGCTACAGTGATAATCATCCAAAGCTATTCAGGGGCTTGGGAAAGTCAATGAAACATCAGGGCTTAAAACAGGAGGAGGAAAAAACCACTGAAACTAGGGGGGTCCGGGGGCATGCTCCCCTGGGAAATCTTTTTAAAAACCAAGTGTAAATCTATGCCATTTCGCGCTTTCTGGACATAATTTCAAGAGATATTTAGTGCATAAAAACTGCTGTAAACACATAATTATTACAGGAAGACATATTTGGAAAAGGGGAGAAGGGGTTAAAAACATAATAATAAAATGAACACTCACCCTAACTTGAGTGTTTTACAGGTGTTCACCAACTGTAGTCTTTGGATGAAATCTCACTTCTTGGGTTGCTCAATAAGTTTCACTTTTCAGGTTTAAATGATCACACAATATCAAGTTTGAACTTGGAGCACACAAAGTCAGTAATTGCATTATTTTGTTTTTTCCAAGAAGTCCGACCGGAAACTTCTTCCAAGAAAATCAGGGGCCATACTTGCGCGCCGTTGGTATGAACGCATGCAATCCAATCACGGATGCCTTGCTCCTTTTTTTTTTTTTTTTTTTTTTTTGACAAACCGAAATCGCGGAATTCCGCCCAGACGCGGAACGTTTTAAGCCCTGAAACATATACCATCAGATTGAAACAGGATGCAGTGCCATATGCTGCCTCAGCACCAACTGACCTAGACGTGTTCCGCTTCCAATACAGTAGAAGCTGTGAGATGAACTGAGGCGCCTGGAGGATCTGGGCGTGATTCCTCCAGTTTATGCTGACAGAAAGAATCCTGCTCGCACCAGTCACCATAGTCAGGCCCTGGGTTCGGCTCAGTATCGCCACAAGCGAGAAGGTAGCCAGGAAGAAAGACCAGTACTAGGCATAATAGAACAGTGCTAGCAAAACACAGTGTCATCGCAAACAAAACATACCTGTTACGTTGATTTGTGTCACTGATCGTTAACTGCACAAATCTGCCTGTTGCCAGCATAAGAAAATCGCGTTGCATTTGGTCTCTTTTTATCCACTGGACGTGGCGACAGGGAAGTTTTTAGTCCTCTTTTTATTATCCGTTGTTTGGTGTTGTTTGTGGTCTGTTTGTGACCGTGCATTCGCGCTTGACAAAGGCCGGTTGGCCGAAAATTTGCGCTTGTCTTGTCTTGTCGTGTTGAATACGTGCTTGCTTTGGTTTGCTTGTTCTTCTGGTTCGCGTTGTAGTGTTTTCATTGCATGTTAGCATTACGCTTTTCTACGCAAACTTTATTTGTTTGAATAAAACGTTCGTGACTGTAGCTCGAAAACACTGCAAGGAACGGGCCACATCATAACAATGACAATGCAACACCCAGGCAAACAGTTCACACTGCGCTTAAGGGGGCAGACCTACCCAGATTTGGGTACCAAGATTGTGATGTTCAGTGTTTCAGTTCTAATTAACCAATCACCATGATATCTGGCAAGAAGATACCTCAGACAGTATTCTTTGGATTGAATATCTTTGTTGGGGTCTGTGAGTTATGAAAAGTTGACAAAAATTAATTAATTAAAAATGTTCTCGCGAAAATGAAAAACTAGTACATACTGTGACATTTATAACTACACATATATTCATGTTAGGAATTTGATATTTAGTGAACAAACACATCTGTATAGTATGTGTGGCATGTAGTGAAATTTTAGCTCTACTACCATTATTTTCTGTACAATCATCACACCAATTTTTAGAATAATTTTAATGAAAAAAATAATGATAAAAATGTTTCTTTCAAGCAGAACTGCAAAATTTTACTATCGGCTATAGGTACCTGTCCCTGCTATATGTGTGCCAAATATCAAGGAAATCGAATGAAAACTTTTGAACATATTATGTCTGATGTATACATCAGGGTAGGTCTGGGTAGGTCTGCCCCCTTCAAGGCCAGCGCAGCACAAGTCTGCAGTTTCTTGCATTTTGTTTGCACAATGTCTGTTTTGACGTGAAAAGTTGCCAAGTCCAATAAATTTGTCTACACGTCATGCTTGCAGACAAATTTGGTATTGTCGTGATAGCAATAACTTTAGGAATTCAAATTTCACAAAAGCCAAACTTACTTAGTTTCTTATTAGCAAAAGCAGATAATCAACCGAGCACAATGTGATAGTGCGTCTTGCCACTTAAGTGAACACGATTCACCCAGAGAGAGAGAGAGAGACAGAGAGAGAGAGAGACAGAGAGAGAGACAGAGAGAGAGAGATACACGCACAGACACACAGACAAAGAAAGAAAACAAAGAAGAGAGAGACAAAGTCAGACAGACAAACAGACCAAGAGACGGACAGAAAGTCACACACTCAGTCGCGCGCACATGCATAAACACACGCGTACATGAACACCCACCTACACACGCACGCACACACATACTCACACACATATACTCACTCACTCACACACACATACGCACACACACACACGCACGCGCGCGCGCGCGCACACACACGCACACAAAAACACCACTAAATTTTACAAACATACTACAAAAACATACCGGCGCTATCAGTCCTCTTCAGTACCGAATGTTTCTAAACCTATGATTTCAATGAGACTATTTAAAGTCCTGAACACAGATATTTCAGTCTTCATATAATAATAATAATAATAATAATAATAATGATAATAATAATAATAATAATAATTAGTTGCACAGCACCTCATCTCACAGCAGCCCTAGGTGCTTAATTATCATATGTTTATCAATGCATCAGTTTTAGGAAGAAATTTGTGATTTGTAATACAAGGAAAAGCAAACCAAATGAATGAACGAATGAACAAAAACAAACACCAAAGAATAACATACTGATACCCAAACAAACAAAAATCAATTAAACAATCGATATCAGCAAACAGCATCAATCAATTTTACTTCCACATGCTCTTTTGTACTATATCTTACACGATCACTCAATTAACACAATCAATCATTCAATCCAATGGACATCCATGCAATTTTGCAAAACATACAGCACGACACAATCAATCAATCCACTTATCACGGCAATGAATGAATGAATCAATCAATCAAATCGTTAATCAATCACGACCAGCCAGTCAATCAATCCATTGATCAATCGCTCCATCAATGCATCCTCAGTCAGTCACCCAGCCAGTCCTCCACACTCTTAATACTACAAAACATACAGTTTAACAACCAATAAAACGATAATTAATCCGCCTACCTATCCATCAATTAATGAATAAATCAACCCCTCCATTAACCAATGAATAAATCCACCCATCCAGTTATCAATCCATCAATGTCAATCCCCACCATCCACACACACACACACACACACACACACACACACACACACACTCACATACACACACACACACACATACATCACAACACACACACACACACACACACACACACACACACACACACACACACACACACACACACATACAATCTTACCGTACAACCACACAACGAGTGATCATGCCTTCTGTCCACAAAACCAGAGCTTCACTTGCCAGAAACCTTCAGCTGATTACTGAATGAACACGTCCGAGAGGAACCTTTCCCCGCACACAACACCTCCAAAATCTACACCATTATAGTCTGGTCTAATAACACAAGCTTAAAACCAAGCTTAAATTATCTATGCATCACACATGTCCATACATAGATAAGCTTAACTACCGAACGACTCTGTCTTCTCTAATCAGCTCTGTTGGCATCAGCAGGCCCCGCAAAACCGAAGCCATATGCTTGTTTGTGCCAGAAACAGTTTTTTGGGGGGTGGTCGTGGAAATGGCTTTTTCTGCAAAGGCTGGTACCTGAAATGTACAACTTGTCGAACTGAAGTTATCAATCAGCTACTGATTTCATTCAACGTCTCAACTACAGATAAGCAATCCCGACATTAAAGTTTACACAGAATCTAGCGAACGAACCCACCTTTCTGCGGCTAGTCAGTCGATGAGGAAGCGCGCATCTTCCATTTTCCAGTCAGCATCGCGATTGATCGTCTGTTGAAAAGGGAGACTGACGAAGACTTACTTCCCTTGCCGTTTTGCACGCGTTTCGGGTCTTTGCGGGCAGAGTAAGACAGGGGAGGGGTGGGGTGGGGTGGGGTGGGATAAAAATCCGCCTCATGCAAAATATTCATGCGCTCTGTTGCGAAAGCCGTTATTCTTATTATGGCTGCATATTCTGCAGTATATCTTTTTTCCCAAGGGGGAAGAGGGGGACGGGGTCTGCGGAGGAAGTTTGATGGGGAGGTGGGATGGAGAAATATATTGCAAAACGAAACTGTGCGTGTGTGTGTTTGTGCATGCGTCTGTTCGTGTGAATGTGCGCATGCAACGTGTGTTTTTTTCTCTGAGATATAAACGCCAACGGTGCTTACCCAGCTATTAGTGGATGCATGTGTGTCAAGTCAAAACAAACGAACAAATGAACTCCTTTTAACGTGGTACTTACCTGTATTTGTAAGTAGTAATAAGAAACTCTGGGTACAGCCGGACAGCAGAAGGTCCTCAGAGGAGGAACCTCCGTCAAGCAAGTGTTTGGGTCCTTAACTCCTGACACTCTAAGGGGGGCGGGCCACATCCAGGTCAGGACTCCCGGATGACCCTCTAATGTCGCCTTTGTTTTTTTAATTTGTCCTCGTCCTGGAATCGAACCGGCGCATCCTAGGTGGTCAAGTTTCGCGAGGCAAAGTCAGCTTTGTGACGGGTGTCTTAACTACGTGTCTGTCGGTCACCAGCAACATTACAGGGGCATTTTAAGTCTGATAAAGTTTACTTTTCGAGGCAGACACAAGTAGATCACTCATAAGGAAGATTAGGAAAAGACAGGCAACATTTATAGGCCATTTTATGAGGAAGGGGGATTTGGAGCACCTGGTCACAACGGGGAAGCTGGAGGGAAAGAGAGCACCAGGTAGACCCAGGGAGAGAATGCTGGACGGACTTGCAGAGTGGCTGGGGATGAGGACGATGGGGGAGATGCTAGGGGCAACGAGAGATAGAGATGGTTTGGAAGTCCATGGTCGCCAACGCCATGCGGCAGGGCACCTGATGATGATGATGAAAGTTTACTTTTGTTCCTCCTGGTCCAGATCCAGTTGGAGCTCTTTTCCGCTTCTTCTGCCATCGCCTTTAGGGCTGTGGTCCTCTCTCTCCCCGAAATCGATGCCTGTTTCATGAGATCATAGGCTGATGTACCTATCAACCCCCTTGCTCCAACCTCTATAGCGAGGGTTTTGGCTAGAAACCCAGATGTCCTGAAGTTGCTGGCTAGACTGGTATACTTTTCCTCCATTTTACTTTCGTACGGTTCAGTTCGCTCGATTAGAATCATTTGTTTGGAAGAATTGGAACGGGAACTATGTCGGGTCTCATGCCATTTTTGATGATGATTTCTGGGTGTTCCCCCCCCCCCCCCCCCCCCATCATGGGAGATGTGCTGTGCACTTCCAATAGTCCGCTCCATTCAGCAGACCCCACTTCCATGCCCCGTGTGTCACATCTTTTTCAGGCTACATTTCTTATCTCCTGCCACGTAGAAGGTTGCTGGAGCTAATGGTGCAATTTTTATCGTTCTTAATATTATTATTGATGTTATCATTATTATTACCCTACTAATGTTAGAAGTAAAAATCTATTGTGACTGTCGTTTATGGACTCTAAGTGCTGATTACATCAACATTACGTGTGGTTAAGGGAAACAGCACACTGCAAAGTATAATTCACAGCTACCCCCCCCCCCTCCCCCACTCATATACACTCTTTTTTATATACTCCGCAAATACGCATGCGGACACACATACACATCCTGATAAAATTTCACATTTACTTTTGTTCAACATAAACAAACACAGAACACGCACACGCACATACATCACATACGTACAAACTATTGGATCTTCTTTATTTGTCTAATAACTCTCTCTCTCTCTCTCCTCCCTCTTTTCTCTCCCTCTCTCTTGCCCGCATAGATATACCCCACCCCACACACACACGTCCAAGCTTTCCCTTTATCACCCCCACACGCCCACACAGACTGTAACCTGCAGAGTGTAGTCTGGACATGTGGCGTTCATTCAATTTGTCTACATGAAAGTTTAATGACTGCAATTCAACAAACTGTTTTCGTCAGTTACCTGCCCTCACTATCAGCAATTCCAGTTGTCTTTTCCTTTCAACCGCCTCACTGTTCAGGGCTTTTAAACGAAGAAAACAAAATGAATCAATAAAATAACAAATAAATGGATAAATGAATGTCCAAATTCCGCTTTTAAATCAATAAAAGAAACAAATCAACCAATAAAATAATCAATAAAAGAATAAAGAAAATTAAAAAACAAGTGTGACTGCCTGCGTTCAAGCAAACAGGAACCAGAAAAAAAAATCACGAAAAGAGAATCAAAACGCATATTAACCAGACAAGATAGGCGCAAATGTTCGGCCAGCTAGCCTTTGTCAAATGTAGACGTAAAATCACAAACGAACAAACACCAAATACAAAAAACTTTTAGTCATTTGAGTCATCTTAGTATTTTTTTCTCCTAATTTGGTGATCGTTCGTTTGTGATCTTACGTCTACTCTTGACAAAGGCCAGTTGGCGGAAAATTTGCGCCTGAATAAAGAAAAGTCGAAATTTCCAATAATTTCAGTCCGCTACTTCTCTGAGCTATCACTAGGTATGAGATCCTTCATATACTGACAAAGCCGCTGGTCCATCCAAACAGGGACTTTTTCAAGCAAGAAGGGGATAGAAAGAAAGAAAGAGCAAAAGGAGAAAGAAAAAAAGACAGAAGGAAACAAAGGAAGAAAGGCAGACCAGGAAGAAAGAAAGAAGCTACTGAATTAATAGCTGCATGAGTTTCCAGCAATCCCAGTTACAATTCCCTTCTATTAATCCCCCACGTCGCTGCTTTTTTCCCCATACACGCATGAACACATACATGAAATTCCCTAAATCCACACATGCTCGCTCTGATTTTTCATGTTACTACTCAAAGGCTTTCAACAAATCCTTTGCTTGAAAAACAAACAAACAAAACATTAAAGAGAGATTTTAGACTTCTGTCGGAGAGAGAGAATTGTTACTATTGTTGTTGTTTAAAGCCCAGCCGACTGCGTAGAGCCATATCAGGGCTATGATCGTTTCAAAACATACACAACTTCAACAGGAAAAAGAAAAGAAAATTAAGTAGCCACATCAATGTATTCGCGCACATAAATTAAGGACATGCACCCCGGCGTTGACCACTTCGTCCAATTTATCGCACTGGGGATTTAAAAAACACACATGAATACAAATTTAAGCATGTCTACCGACACTAAAACATATATAAAACGGGTGTAAATTACGTAAAATTGCTTCCGCATACCTCACCTCCCTGGAGCAAGAAATGCACTTAATTATCAATCCTAAGAAAAAGTCCGTAAGACTTTATCGAACATATACAGGTGAATGGACCAGCAAGGCAGAAAATGACAGGAAGAAATGACAGAAAGGAAAGGAGAAAACAAACAAACAAACAAACAAAGAGAGTGAGAGAAAAGAGGAAATTTCTATCACAGAATTTCCAGAAAGTGGGGATACTATTCCTACTGAGAGTCCCCGGCATCCCCACGGGGGAGAGATAGAAGAAAAACAAACAAACAGCAACAACAAACAAACAAACGGGCCCAAATAAATAAATAGTAAACAAATGAATAAATAGATAAATCATCATCATCATCAAGTGCCTTGCCACTTGGCGTTGGCGATCATGGCCCTCCATATCCATCTATCCCTTGTTGCCGCAAGCACATCCACCACCCTCCCTGTCCTCAGCCACCCTGCAAGTCCGTCCAATATTTTCCACTGGGTCTACATGGTGCTCTCTTTCTCTCCATCTTTCCTGCCGTGACCAGGTGCTCCAATTCCCCTTTCCCCGCAAAATGGCCCACAAAGTCTTTTCCTAATCTTCCTTATGAATGATCTTTCTGTGTCTGCCTCCACCAAGACTGTCTCGTTTGTTTTCCTTGCTGTCCATGGAACTCTCAAGATTCTTCTCAGAAACCATATCTCGGCTGACTCAATCTTGTTCTGGCCATGCCTGTCGTCCGTCCACGCCTCACAACCATATAACATTATCGGTTTCATACAACATTCAAGAACTCTTCCTGATTTTAATCGATAGGCATTTGTCCGTAAGAATGCTTTTCATCTTCTTGAATGCTGTTTTGGCTTGGTCGATCCTGCTGGTTATTTCTGATGTGCATCTGCCGTCTGATGAAATGATCGTTCCCAGATATTTAAACTTATCAACCTGTCTCAACGTTGTGCCGTTTGCTGTTATTTTGCATGAGGACATTTCATGTTTTTTACTGATTACCATGACTTCAGTCTTATTGTTTTTAGCTCCAACCCCTTACCTTTGCTTTCTATTTCTATTATATTCACAAGGTTTTGTAGGTCCCTTTCATTTTCCGCAATTAGCACGCTGTCATCTGCTTATCGAATGTTGTTTATCGTTTTTCCTCCAACCTTTAATCCAGAGCATTCTTCTAGGTTTTTCATGATGTTTTCGCTGTAAAGTGAAAACAGATCTGGTAATAAAATACAACCTTGTCTGACTCCTCTTTTGATATTTTGGAAAGAGCTTATATCGTTTTCTATTCTCATTGCAGCTGTTTGTTTCCAATACATATTTCTAATTATTCGTAGATATTTTCCATTGATATTGAGTCTTTCTTGTTGGTTGATCAATTCTTCATGTCTTACCCGATCGAAAGCCTTGGTATAATCAACAAAGCATAAATATAAATCCTTATTCATCTCGATTGACCTCTTTATGATAGTTCTCAGAATGTTTATGGCATTAATAGTTCCTTTCCCTTCCACAAATCCAAACTGTTCTTCTGCTATTTCTCTTTTGATTCTATTCCTTGTCCTCATCATGATTATTCTTAATAGGATTTTTGTCACATGACTTATCAAGCTGATTGTGCGATGGAGTTGGCATTCTATAGCCCCTGTTTTCTTTGGAAGTGCAATGAAATTTGATTTTGTCATATCTCTGGGGATTTTTCCGGTGTCATAAATCTCATTTAGGAGGACTATTAGTTTTTCAATACCAAATTCCTCCAGGGCTTCAATCATCTCTGTGGTAATGTTGTCTGGTCCTGGAGATTTTCCTGGTTTCATCTTTTTCAGTGCTAATCTAACTTCATCTTTCTTTATGGGTGATCCTTCAATAGATAAATACATAATATTTTTCTTCAACTTTCAGAAATAAACCTTTGTCCAAAGCCTCTCTCTTTCTCTCTCTCTCTCTCTCTCTGTACACACACACACACACACACATATATATTACATATATATATATATTGTGTGTGTGTGCGTGCGTGCGTGCGTGCGTGCGTGCGTGCGTGCGTGCGTGTGTGCGTGCGTGTGTATGTGTGTGGAAATTTGAGACTTGCTTATTAGAGAAAAGGACTTCACGGTATTTTTGTGTTCAATATCGGCGTGTAAAACTTGCTGGATATGAACAGTACATCATTGTTTGGTTTATTTCTTTGCTTACAGCTTGCAATCTTCCAAGATCAAAATATGGTCTCCGGTTGATAACTAGCTGTAAAACTGAAACGAGAAATACCCCACACACAAAAAAAAAGAAAACGTGCACTTAATTCACAATACAAGACAAGTGTAAACTGTTGACCAACTGGCCTTCGTCGAAGTGAAGATAATACTCATCGAACGAACGAACAAGAAGAAAAATGCTGGACGGACTTGCAGAGTGGCTGGGGATGAGGAGGGTGGGGGAGATGCTAGGGGCAACGAGAGATAGAGACAGATGGAAGTCCATGATCGCCAACGCCATGCGGCAGGGCACCTGATAATGATGATGATGATGTGTGTCTACAAAGCACTAAGCAATGTTTCTTACAAATCCGATCAGTACATTTCCAGACTTTTTTCAGTAGTTTCAAGACACAACTCACTATACACTTCAGAAAAACACAGAAACAAGAAAGACCACGGATGAAGAAAGAGAGAGGGCAAGTTGTGCATATGTGACTGTGTGTATGAGCATTTGTACAGTATGTGTGCGCGAGTGTGTACGTGTGTGGGCGTATGCATATGCACGTGTGTGTGTGTTTGTGTCACAGAGAGAGAGAGAGACAGAGACAGAGAGAGAGACACAGAGAGAGAGAGAAACTCACAAAGAGATACATTATAATGGAATAAGGCTGAAATCAAACACACACACACACACACACACACACACACACACACACACACACACACACACACCACACACACACGCACGCACGCACACACACACACACACACACACAGGTGTGTGTGTATCAGAGAGAGAGAGAGAGAGAGAGAGTGAGAAAGAAAGACAGAGGAAAGAGACAGTGACATAGAGAGAGACAGACAGACAGAGAGACAGAGGCAGAGAGACAGAGAGACAGAGAGAGACAGACAGAGAGAGAGAGAGAGGCAGACAGACAAAGAGACAGACACAAAGAAGAGGGAACGAGCGAAAATAGAGAGAGACAGAGACAGAGAGAGAGAGCGAGAGGCAGACAGACAGGCAGACAGACAGAGACAAAGAGACAGACACAAAGAGGAGGGAATGAGCGAAATATGAAAGTACAAGTGTGAGCCATATTCTGTGTATTTGTATATATGTGTGTGTGTGCGTCGCACGCACGCATGTGTGTAAGATGTATAATACGTGCATTACACAGAGACAGGCAGACATACAACAAAGCAAAGACACAAAGAAAGGGGAGACACACACACATACACACACAAACACACACACACACACACACGCACGCACGCACGCACCACACTTACACAAAAGATAATTATCTATATCATATGGCCTCCAGTAAAAACACAGACAAAAATCAAACCACGATCAAATAATATTACAATCCCAATTCCACACACGAAGCCCTCTCACCTGACTTTCTTCCATTTCTCCATAACTGCAGCACCACACCTGGCAGCGAAAACCCTGAAGCTAAATCCAGCCAAGTTGTCCCATGTATCCAACACACTCAGCCACACACACACACACACACACACACACACACTGTTATGTATCCACAAAGAGACAAAGACAAAGAGACACGAAGAAGACAAGCAGGCCCGAGAGGTAGTCTACTTGACAAATGGCGGGTAAAACACGGGGTATGTGTATCACTGGCGTGACACTGTGTCACACGTTAAGTCAACACCGGCATAGTTGACGACACCCCTAAACCAGGAAGTAGGGCAGTTTGTGTGCATGTGTATCTGTGGGGGGAGGAGGTTTTGTATATGTGGGGGTGGGGGGGTGGGGGTGAGGAAGTATTGACAGGGGGTGGAGTGGGACTAGGGGAAGAGGGCGGAGGGTCAATCTGGACGGAATAAAGAAGAGGCCAGTTTTGCCTACAGGATCTATGGACGTTTACCACCAGCTTTTAGACACTGGAGCACTCAACTTTCCTTCGAATGGAGCAGTACTTGCACCCGTGCATAAGGTTGGGCATAATAATATCAAATGGGCTTTTGTTATCAAAAGAAAATAACTGCTAGGGGCTGACTATAAGGATTGACAATTGGGTACACGTATTAAATGCATTTTTGGCTCTAAGGAAATGGTATATGCGGAAGAAATTTTAGGTAATTTAGGCCTGCTTTTATATTTTAGTGTCCTCAGTTATGTATAACTTTGTATTCAGGTGGGTTTTTTTTTAAATCCGATGTGCGATGAATTGGACGGTGTGGTCAACGCAAGGGGCATCTCCCTAGATTACGTGCGCAAATACATTGATACGCGTACTTAATTTTCTTTTCCTTTTCTTTTCAGGAAATACTGTGTTTGTTTTGAAACGTTCATATTCCTGATATGACTACGCAGTCGGCTGGGCTTTAAACACCAATAACAATAACAATAAGTCTCTCACATTTATCAGAACAAAACTCGCCAGCTACCAGCGCTAAACCAAAACACCCCCAAACACCTCAACCGACTGCTGTCTCTCAGCTACTGGAGGACGAAGGAGACTGGGCAAGGGAATCTGTCCGTGTGTTTGTCAGTGAAAACCTGGTCACGCAAAGATCCACGCCGCTCGTGCCACATCGTGATGGCCATTGTCCACATCGTGATGGCAATTGTCAAATTGACCTTTGTGTGTGAAGAATTCATACTAATTTAATTAATTCGTCTGACCTCTCTCTCTGTGAGTGTGTAAATACTAGTGTGTGTGTGTGTGTGTGTGTGTGTGTGTGTGTGTGTGTGTGTGTGTGTGTGTGTGTGTGTGTGTGTGTGTGTGTGTGTGGTGTGTGTGCTTGTTTGGATAATGTCTCCAAGCATGTTCGTAGCACACAGACACATAGGAACACACACGCACGCATATATTCATACACAAAACTCTGAGCAAACCGATGAAGCCTGATCGAGCTAATGTTCTGACTGTTTTTCTCTTGTTCTTTAAATTGTTTGATGTTACCTTAATTGATACAATGCCTTCGTGATTTCATAGATTCTTTCATCCCACAGACATCTTTTCTTCTTCTTTTTTTTTTTCGTCTAAAAGCACGTATGTGAATAGACGTTAAAAGAAATAACGAACGAACGAACACACACACACACACACACACACACACACACACACACACACACACACACACACACACACACACTCTCTCTCTCTCTCTCTCTCTCTCTCTCTCTTTCTCTTCCCCCCTCTCTCTCGCTAAGTGGTTCTAGCTGTGTTTGTGTGTGCGTGCGTGCGTGCGTGCGTGCGTGCGTGCGTGCGTGTGTGTGTGTGTGTGCGTGTGTGTGACAGAGAGGGAGGGAGAGAGAGACAGAGGGAGAGAGAGAGTACAAGGACATTTTTATTTTTATCACTGCGGTTGACTGATATCAGTAGAAAATGTTTTTCTACTTCCATGAAGTATTAGAGACGGCCAAGGCCCAATGCAGATCACAAGATACTACAGTAACAAGGGGGATTTTGGTGCTAAAGTGGGACAGGAGAATGTAGATGCCGTACATGTAGTTGGACCTCATGGCCTTGGCACACAGAATGAAAAAGGAGGGAAACTTGTTGAACAGACACAAATAAATGAATTCATAATAGGAAATTCCTGGTTTGAGCAACCTAACAGAAGAAAATGGAGATGGATGAATCCAGGATATAGTACAAAGCTTCAAATTGATTACATCCTCATAAATAAAAAGATTTAGACATTCTTTACTCAAAGCAAAATCACTACCAGGTGCAGACTGTAGCAGTGACCACAATCCTGTAATGGGAAGAATAAGGCTGAAACCAAAGAAAAGAAACAAACTAAAAGTAACATCAAACTAAATCTTGGACTCTTAAGGACAGATGAATCAACTCGTGGAAAATTTAACATACACATTCAAAACATGTTCAGTGTTCTGGAGGACGTAAGTGACAGTGAGAAACTCGATGAATGAAATATACGAAATGTGAAGAAATCCCAAGAGTTGAAAGAAAAGCAAAAAAGAACTAGAGGACAAAACAAATTTAAGGCTTGATGAAAGAACGGAGGAAGGCAAAAGAAAAAGAGGAAAAATACAAAAAGATAAACAAGGAAATCAGGAATGGGTGCAATGAAGCTAAGGAAGCTTGGCTGGTTACAAAGTGCAAAGAAATAGAAGACCAACACAAAACAGATCCTCAACTTATGTACAGAAACATTGAAGAAACTGCCCACTTGAAAAAGACGTGTACATCAACTGGTTGGTTAAAATCGAAAGATAGTACGATTACTATGGAAAAATATCAGATAAATGGGGAGAGTACATGAAAGAACTTTTAAACGATGACAGAAACGAAGAACACGTTATAAGAAAGAACGTTGAAAGAACATCCATAATGAAAGAAGTTAGAGCAGCATTGATAAAGATGAAAATGGGAAAAGCCCCAGGACCAGACAATATTACTACAGAAATAATTGAAGCCCTCGAAGAATTTGGTATGAAAAATTAACAGTCCTCCTAAATGAAATTTATGACACCGAAAAAATCCCCCCAAATATGTCAAAATCGATTTTCATAAGCACTTCCAAAGTAGACAAGGGCTATAAAATGCCAACTCCCATTGTACAATCAGCTTGATGAGTCATGTAACAAAATTCCTATTGAGAACAATCATGATGAGGACAGGGAACACAATCAAAAGAGAAACAGCAGAAGAACAGTGTCGATTTGTCGAATGGAAAGGAACTATTAATGCCTTATGCATCCTAAGAACTGTCATAGAGAGGTCAGCCGACTTGAATAAGGATGTATCTTTATGCTTTGTTGATTATTCCAAGACTTTCGATGAGTAAGACACGAAGAATTATCAACCATCTAGAAAGGCTCAGTATTGATGGAAAAGATCTACGAATGATTAGAAATATGTATTGGGAACAAACAGCTGCAATGAGAATAGAAAACGATATAAGCTCTTTCCAAAATATTAAAAGCGGGGTCAGGCAACTCTGTGTTTTCACTTTACAACCAAACCATCATGACGAACCTAGAAGAATGCCCTGGAATAAAGTTTGGAGAAAGAATGATAAACAACAGTCGTTAGGCAGATGACACCATGCTAATTGCAGAAAATGAAAAAGACCTACGAAACCTTGTGAATATAATAGAAATAGAGAGCAAAAATAAAATCAAAAATAAAGGGCTGGAACAAAACAGCAAGAAGACTGAAGTCATGGTAATCAGTAAAAAAAAAACCATGAAATCCCCTCACGCAAAATAACAGCAAATGGCACAACTTCGAGAAAGGGTGATATGTTTAAATATCTGGGAACGGTCATCTCACCAGACGGCAGATGCACATCAGAAATAGCCAGCAGAATCGGCCAAGCCAAAACAGCATTTAAGAAGATGAAAAGCGTTCTTACCAACAAATGCCTATCAATTAGCATCAGGAAGAGATTTGCTGAGTGTTATATAGAACCGATACTGTTGTACGGTTGTGAGATTTGGACAGTCAACATGCAAAGTCAGAACAAAATTGAGGCAATTGAAATGTGGTATATAAGAAGAATGTTGAGAACTCCATGGACAGCAAAGAAAACAAACGAGACAGTCTTGAAGGAGGCAGACACAAGATCATTAAAGAGGAAGATTAGGAAAAGACAAACAACATTTGTAAGCCATTTTATGAGGGAAGAGAAATTAGAGCACCTGTTTACAAAAGGAAAGCTGGAGGGAAAGAGAACACCAGGTTGACCCAGGGGAAAATATTGGACGGACTTGCAGGGTGGCTGAGGACAGAGAGGGTGGGAGATGTACTTGCAGTGACAAGGGATGGATTCGCATGACAATGACCTTGATATCCTATCTTCCAAACTTATATATTTGCGACTCCTTAAGGGCCCATACTTTGGAACCAAACCTGGTAAAGAGCCATCCAGACACAGCTGAGAAAATCTTGCTCACACATTTGGTAACAGACAACTGTTAGGACATCAGTTGTATGCATACTGTGGAGTATGATGCTATAGTTTGTTGTTGTTGTTGTTTTTCCTTTGGAGGTGGAGGTGCTTCACACGTCTTTCTTCATTACTTTTTTTCATATAAAATAGTAATATATATTCAGCGTTTAGTAACGGGTATCTGTCGGTTTTGTTAATTTAAAGTTCATATTTTCGGAAATAAAGGTTTTGCGGTTGTGGTTGCATATGCCTGGATTTTATCAACACACACACACACACACACACTCACACACATATACACACAAACAAACATACACACGTACACTCACACATATACACACAAACAAACATACACACACATACAAACACACACACACTCATACACACAAACACACACACACACACACACACACGTGCGCACGCGCATACACACACACACACACACACACACAAACAAACAAACATACACACACAAACATACACATACACACACACACACACACCTCTGATCGATACGAAGCCATCTCTCTATCTTTATTTTTTTACATGAAATGAGAGATTGAACCAAGAGAAGAAAGAGTAACAACTTACAATGAAACCTGCCTCTTCAGTTCATTCTGCACGATATTTGAGCGCTCCTTTCATGAAACCTTCACTGCGTATGGCAAAGGAGTCGGATTCAAACGACACAACTTGGTTCCTTTGCACGAGTCTATCCACCCACTAAACAACTTACCTCCCACCTTCCCCCCCTCCCCCTACAACAGTCACTGGCTCAATCTTTTCAAAATTCATTAGAACACGGTATATACAGGGGGGGGGGGGGGGTGCAAAAGTAGGTATACAGTTATGAAAAAAGAAAACACGTACAATACTCACTGCATTTATTATACAAACAAATGAATATTGCATATACATGTAATAACAAGCACAGCCTTAATCCCTCAGATACTCAAACTGCTTGCCGTCGGTATTCATAGTCTCCTCTAATCGAGAGCGGACACTCATGCACGCTCTAGCACAAAGATCTTTATCAGCATCAATTTCTTGACAAGCCTGCAAGATGAACTGAATCATGTCATTAACAGTGCGCAGCTTGCGTGCGAAAACCCTTTCCTTTACATATCCCCAAAAAAGAAGTCCATAGGGGTTAGATCAGGCGAACTAACTTAATGTGCTAATAATTTTAATGAATTAAGCATCATAATAATGATGTGATACTTACTGTATACCTACTTTTGCACCCCCCTGTATATATCAAGGAACACAGCGACCATCAGACAAGTCGACGAACCCAATCCAGAACCATCTACAATCACAAAGCGTTAGTGCTGCTGCCGTTAGACCATTGACCCAGCGGTCTGGTCACGATGGCAGTCATCAAAATGCCCTGCACGTACGCACTGGCCAATAATCCGCTCATCGACAGCCAACCCGCTAAATAGTTTTCCAAACGGCCTCCAACGACTCATCCGAAAACCATTACCAGTACCATCGACATCAAAATAGAACACACACACACACACACATACACACACACACACACACACACACATACACACACACACACACACACACACACACACACACACATACACGACACACACACAAACACACGTACCAGCTTTCTAAAACTCATCAGATTACACCACAGGCGCACCTTCCCGAAGCCATTACTGTACGTAGACACCGTGCAACTTTAGAAGACAAGAATTGATGTCCAGACGGATATCCCTGTCCACTGTATTTCAGTTCAGTACAAGCCCAACACAATTACTACACCCCCATCCCCACCCCCACCCCCAATGTCGTAAATCGATAATGATGATGAAGCCGGGAGGGACAGATACCACATCACATACTCCTACTTTCACTCCCTGACTTGCCATGATCCGATTAGTTCCCCTTGGGTCATTCCCT
>JAPXFY010000026.1:19536186-19553686 GCA_030674185.1 Monoplex corrugatus
ATCGATCCAATTACAACACTGAAGAATAACATCTAATTTTCGGTTTCAGTTTCAGTTCTCAAGATGACGTCTTCGCACTCAGAATGAATTCCATATGCACCGACGTCACTGGTACCATGTGATGGAGTAGATCCAAAATGATCATGGTATAAGCCTTACGCCTGTATACAAACCCATAAGCTGGTCAGTTTCTGAGGTCGTACCTACCCCATGGGTTTTGAATCTGACACTAATATCTGTATTATTCCGTCATTATAACAGCCTTGGCAACATTGTAATGACGTGTGTATCTGTGTATCTCATATTTAAAAAATAATGGCATAAATAAATGAATAAAGAAATAGATGAATAAATAGAAATGAAGAATAAAAAAGGATGAAATGAGAACAAAACTATCCACTAAATGAAAACACAATTAGCCACTAAGTATAAACTTAACCACAAAGCATAAACTGATTTTCGACCAAAGTTAAAACTCATCATCATCATGATCAGGTGCCCTGCCGCATGGCGTTGGCGACCATGGACTTCCAACCATCTCTATCTCTCGTTGCCCCTAGCATCTCCCCCACCCTCCTCATCCCCAGCCACTCTGCAAGTCCGTCCAGCATTTTCTCCCTGGTGCTCTCTTTCCCTCCAGCTTTCAAGTTGTGACTAGGTGCTCCAAATCCCCCTTCCTCATAAAATGGCCTATAAATGTTGCTAGTCTTTTCCTAATCTTCCTTATGAGTGATCTACTTATGTCTGCCTCCATCAAGACTGTCTCGTTTGTTTTCTTTGCTGTCCATGGAACTCTCAACATTCTTGTGAGAAACCACATCTCGGCTGCCTCAATCTTGCTCTGGCTTTGCTTGCTGACTGTCCACGCCTCGCATCCGTACAACAGTATTGGTTCTATATAACATTCAAGGACTCTCTTTCTGATGTTAATTGATAGGCATTTGTTGGTAAGAGAAGGTCTGGCCCCCAGACGTGAGGCATGCAGGCCCCAAGCTATGCGTAAATAGCTCCACTGCCTTGTGGACATGTCGGGAGAGAGTAAGGCTAAGGGAGTTAACCCTGAAAAAAAACCTATGGAAAGCAAGGGGAAACCATCATCGTAGTTTTCCCCAGGAAAACCATGGACGGAAGAAAGTTAAAACTGTTCTAGTTATAACACTGAAGGATAAGTTTCACCAACGTTAAAATCGATTCAGTTATGACACCACCAAATCTTTCAGTAATGTCCACAATATGTCATTGCCATTCCAGTGCTTTACGGTGAAAAGAAAAAACCCAACATATCACAGTATTTCATCGGTCTTCCCTCAACCTGATTAAAAATATCGATCCTGCATTTGCTTGCATAGTCTGTTGAGACAGGAGCTTGGTTCGGCGGAGACTCATTCAGTCCACAGAATCGTTATCAGCCCACACAGGATCCCGTCAGTTTGACAGACATCTTATGTGTGGTCCATTCCATTCAAGAAATGATAAGGAGTGGGAGGGTGAGAGAGTGGGTGAGGGGGAGAGATAAAGTGTCCGTGGGAGAGATGGAGAAAGGGTCAGGTCAAGGGGGATAACACTAATGTAAATTGAACGGTGTGGCCGTTACCAACGGCTATGTGTGGGAGCATTCTTACATCAAGAAAAGGTCAAGAGATGGCGGACTGGTCAACTGTAAGGACGTGACGCGAGGCAGAAGGGAGTTATGGCCCTGCTGCTTCTCCTTGTTTGTGTCCAGTACGTTGGTAGTATACACTGCCTCCGACATCTGCCTCTTAGATTGCCACTCTTCCTCGATCAGTGCTGACAATATTACAGCTAAGTTAAACCAACTCTAACCTTAGCCTAACCCAAAATCCTCACTGTCAGGGTCAGCAACATATGCAAGTTTACAGTGTATTCATGAGACAGTCACCAACATTCAGACAAGTCCGTATTTAATCTGCTGTCTGTTATTTTGAGCCTGCACAAAGCCCCATGAGTGGAAAAGTTTTGAAATGGACTGGGGAGTAGGGGTGGGAGTGAAGGGGAGAACAGGACTAATGAAACACTGACGGGCAACTAACAGGCCAGCTTTTATGTTGAGGGGCTAGGGTTGACCTTGAGACATCAGATATTGAGTCCACGGCTGTACTGAAAGAGGCAATCAGCACACTCACGGCTATACTGAAAGAGGCAATTAGCCCACTCACGGCTATACTCAAAGAGGCAATCAGCCCACTCACGGCTGTACTCAAAGAGGCAATCAGCCCACTCACGGCTGTACTCAAAGAGGCAATCAGCACACTCACGGCTGTACTCAAAGAGGCAATCAGCCTACTCACGGCTGTACTCAAAGAGGCAATCAGCCCACTCACGGCTGTACTCAAAGAGGCAATCAGCCCACTCACGGCTGTACTCAAAGAGGCAATCAGCCCACTCACGGCTGTACTCAAAGAGGAAATCAGCCCACTCACGGCTGTACTCAAAGAGGCAATCAGCCCAATCACGGTTGTACTCAAAGAGGCAATCAGCCCACTCACGGCTGTACTCAAAGAGGCAATCAGCCCACTCACGGCTATACTCAAAGAGGCAATCAGCCCACTCACGGTTGTATTGAAAGACACGGCCAGCGCACTAAAAATAGCGGACCTGGGGAGAATTCCCTCCATGCTGAGTACATGTACAGTGAATTACCGTTGCTAAGTGAAAAAAGCACTACTGTATCATCTAGGTCTATCTCCATAGCACTACAACAATAGTCGTGTCTTCCTACTGTATCATCTAGGTCTATCTCCATAGCACTACAACAATAGTCATGTCTTCCTACTGTGTCACCCTAGGTCTATCTCCATAGCACTACAACAATAGTCATGTCTTCCTACTGTGTCACCCTAGGTCTATCTCCATAGCACTACAACAATAGTCGTGTCTTCCTACTGTGTCACCCTAGGTCTATCTCCATAGCACTACAACAATAGTCGTGTCTTCCTACTGTGTCACCCTAGGTCTATCTCCATAGCACTACAACAATAGTCGTGTCTTCCTACTGTGTCACCCTAGGTCTATCTCCATAGCACTACAACAATACTCGTGTCTTCCTATTGTGTCACCCTAGGTCTATCTCCATAGCACTACAACAATACTCGTGTCTTCCTACTGTGTCACCCTAGGTCTATCTCCATAGCACTATAACAATAGTCGTGTCTTCCTACTGTGTCACCCTAGGTCTATCTCCATAGCACTACAACAATAGTCGTGTCTTCCTACTGTGTCACCCTAGGTCTATCTCCATAGCACTATAACACTAGTCACGTCTTCCTACTGTCACCCTAGGTCTATCTCCATAGCACTCCAACAATAGCCATGTTTTCCTATTGTGTCACCTTAGCACTCCAACAATAGCCATGTCTCCCTACTATGTCACCTCAGGTTCATCCCCATAGCACTACAATAGTCATGTCTTCCTACTGTGTCACCCCAGGTCTTTCTCCATAGCACTACAATAGTCATGTCTTCCTACTGTGTCACCTTAGGTTCACCCCCATAACACTACAATAGTCATGTCTTCCTACTGTGTCACCTTAGGTTCATCCCCAATCCATACACTATCCTGATGGAGAGGAAGGAGAATGGCAATGAGCGGTACGCTATTCCACACGAATTGTTTGCCTTAGTACGGGAGGACAGGGGACAGAACCATGTATCTGTATTGATCAGGCCAAAAGGGGAGATTATTTACACAGTTTTTGTCAGACATTCACCACCTTCCAAGGGAGACGATTACTGATTCAATCTCTACGCCCCTCCCCTCCCCCATTCCATTACCTTTACCTTGCCATAGACACGAAATGTTCACATGGTAACCAGTAGAGTGAAACTGGTTGCTGCTGCCAACGAAGTTACTCCAATGTAATATTGTATGTGTGGATAGCGTTTGAGAGACTATGCTTCTCTAGTTGAGGGCTATCAAAATTAAATGATTCCAATGTAATTTATTGTAGAAAGTGTTTGAGAAATTGAACTAATCTCGTCCAGGGTCATCAATATAGCATACGATTATGATGCAGATTTGAAGGTTGGAGTAAAAATGTTATGATTTTTGTATATACATGTATATACTAGGAATTACAAATCAAGCTCCCCCAGAATATGTATCTTCCTGTTAATCTCATATCTGTTGCCATTATACTTTATTTTCAATCTTCTTACTCTTTCAAGATCCAGCTAATTCTTCATACCGCTTTATTTCCTTGTTTAGCAGTATGTGGCCCATTCTCACACAGTCGACTTCTGGTGATGTTAAGAACTGGCAAAGGGCAAGAAATGTCTTTTCTAATGACACAGAAGCCAAGTTTCTGAAACACACAAACCGTAGGACTTATGACTGATTACAATGTCACAGTTGCATAATCCTTGTTTTGAGAAAACGCGGATAAAGTTTGAGAACATTCTCTGACAGATTTTCATTAGTAACCACTTTGATAAATATGTATGTTGTTATTTTTAAATTATTGTGTGCAGCTTTCGGAAGCTGACTTCGAAACGAAGAATGGAATATTGGGACTCTGTACCAGCAAGGACTGAGACGTGGTGACGGTATGAAAACTGCCAGTTTTTTTAGTGCCAAGGAAGCGCTGCTGAAGGGAACAACCACGATTATTTAATTCTAATGCTTTTTAAGGATGAATTTTACTATAACCCTTATCAAACACCACAAGAAAAGCCCGCCCACAGAACAAGTTGAAACTACGACTAAGCTTCACCCTGATAGACACTCAACCACCTCTCCCAGGCTTATCTCGGTAGACTCGTGTGTGACTGAGGCCCCCGTTTGTCGGAGAGGGTCACATACAGTTCCAGTAGTCAGCTATCAGCGAAAGACTATCTCCAGCTTGGTAATGGGGCGACCATCCCATCCCCGCAGGTCGTAGGTGGCGCCTAACGGATGGCCTTAGATATGGACGTTAGCTGCGAAATAAGCCAGGCTTGCCTGGACCAATAAAAAGTCTTGGACCAACTGACCATGGCCTCTGTCAATAGAGAGAGAGAGAGAGAGAGAGAGAGAGAGAGAGAGAGAGAGAGAGAGAAGAGACAAACAAAAGAAGAGAGAAAGAAGAAGAACAAGAAAATGAAGGCGAAGACGACGATGACGAAGAAGAAGAAGAAAGAGAAGAAGAAGAAAAAAAAGAAGAAAAAAAAGGCAGCGTGAGAATAAGCAGACTGAAAAGGCTGAAAATTCAACAAAGGTTTCCAACATACTCCATAAGAAAACATAAGAAAACGAAGGATGACAAAGGAAATACCAAACACAAACAAACCAAAAAAAGATGAAAGAAAAACAAAGAAAACGAAGGGGAAGAGAGGAAGGAAAACGCGTCAAACGCGTCTAAAAACAAAATCAATAGATACATTTTTCATTTTAATCCATAAACTTTGCAATTTCAATATGAGCCACAAACTCAGAATCAAAATTTCACACTTATAGCCGGGGTTTCACAGGAGGGTCCATTATCTATCTATGTATCTATGTGTCTATGTATCCATCCATCCATCCATCCATCCATCCATCCATCATCTATCTATCTATCTATCTATCTATCTATCTGTCTATCTATCTATCTATCTATCTATTTCTCTCTCTCTATATATATATATATATATATATGTATATATATATATATA
The DNA here is from genome assembly GCA_030674185.1 of Monoplex corrugatus. Classification (NCBI taxonomy): domain Eukaryota; kingdom Metazoa; phylum Mollusca; class Gastropoda; order Littorinimorpha; family Ranellidae; genus Monoplex; species Monoplex corrugatus. The sequence continues at coordinate 19,541,836 of JAPXFY010000026.1, forward strand.
CATATGTATATATATTACACATATATGTATACACACTTAGAGACAAAGAGATAGCTGGTAAGTTGGTAGCTAGCTAGATACCCCCCCCCTCTCTCTCTCTCTCTCTCTCTCTCTCTATATATATATATATATATATATATATATATATATATACACATACGTATGTATGTATATATATGTATATACATATATATATGTATATGTGTATATGAATATATGAATATATGTATATATATGAATATATGCATATATATATGTATATATATATATATATGTATATGTATGTTGTGTAAAAAGACATATGCATACATCTGTAGATCGATCGATAAACAGACAGACAGACAGACAGATAGATAGATCGATAAATAGAAAGAATGAAAAAAGAGAGATAGATAAACAGACAGACAGACAAACAGAGTCAGACAGATAGGTAGATAGATAAACAGATAGACGGACCACACACATAGACACACAGGCAGACAGACAGACAGATAGACAGATAGATAGATGGATGGATGGATGATGGATAGATAGATAAAGATTGATAGATAAATAAATGTATAGATAGGTAGACAGATATACATATATATATATATATATATATATATTATATATATGTATACACATATCTATACATATATAATATAATATACATATATATATATACATATATGTATATATATATATATACAGGGGGGAGCAAAAGTAGGTATACAGTTATGAAAAAAGAAAACACGCACAATACTCATTGTATTTATTGTACAAACAAATGAATATTGCATTTACGTGTAATAACAAGCACAGCCTTAATCTCTCAGATACTCAGACTGCTTGCCGTCGGTATTCACACACTCCTCTAATCGAGAGCGGAATTAAGCATGATGTGATACTTACTGTATACCTACTTTTGCACCCTCCTGTATATATATATATATATATATATATATATATATATGTATATATATATATATATATATATATATACATATATATATATATATATATGTATATATATATATATATATATATATACATATATATATATATATATATTTAGAGACAGAGAGAGAGAGAAAAGAGAGAGAGATGCATGAAATCGTGTGTGTGCCAATTAAAGGGAAAAAAGCAGTGCCAATAATAAATGAACGCAGTCGGCATGCAAGTGAGAAAAGAATACGTGAAAAACAACCAACTGGCCATACAGCGTTTACCAATCACACAAACCAAGCCATAGCAAAATAATAAACAGCACAACCCAACGACAATGTGAATCGAAAGGAATAAAATCAAATATTGAAAAAGAAGCTCGACGAAACCAAATCAAAACAAAACCAAACCAAACAAGACCAACAGAACACCGTATACGGCAACACATGAATCAACCAAAAGAAAAGGGAAAGAGAACTCGTGGATAAAAACTACTCACACGTCCGGTTCATCTGCCTGGGAAGGGGTTTTGTTTCGTTTTCGCACTAGACGCCCCAAGCTGATGGAGCGCTTTAAGGTGCCCACCACGGAACTGCTACAAAAAGGCAAAGAAACAAACGAAACAAGGCAAACTCAATACAAACGGGTAAAAAAAGCATCAAGAGAGGCGCAAAAATTAATCCACAAAATAAGGCAATAATGGTGAAACATCTACAAAAAAAATCAAATACAAAAGAACAAAATAATGAAACAAGTGAGGTTGTTTGGGTACGTGCTAAAGTACAAATACATGCATAGAGAGACACTAACTTGGTACCAGCTCTGAAATGAGTCTGTGGACCCAAATCAAGCCCGAGTGCATGGCATCATTTTATCTCCTACATCACTCTAAATGTTCAAAGTATTATGTGAAATGGAAGCAATCAACCGGTCGCCTTGGTGCAGCAGTTAGCACGACTGATCACTGGAAAGTTTACGGTTCGAATTCCCATCAGTTCTGTCAAAATCATCATAGCATTTTCGAACCAAACCGGCTCCGAGTACTATCTAAAGTTGAGAGTGGCATGTGCTCATTAGGAAGACTGGGACCACACAATCGAGTCTCATCTCCTTCACGGATATATGGCAGAGTATTTTATGCCAATCTCCTGACAAACATCACAAGTGGCTGTATCTGTCAGGCGCAGTTGACACCAGGATATATCACAAGAGTAACCGTACAGTACAGTTCTCACGCAGTCTAAATCTTAGATGGAACTCTATAGCATCATGACTACCATCTCTGTCTTCATCGTCATTATCATAGCAGTGTAAAAAAACGTATTAGCTTCTGTGGCCATTAAGGTGGCGTAGAAAATGAGACAAAAATCAAACACTTTCAGCATTTAGAATGTTTCTGAGAGACAGAATCGTGCTGTACACGTGGGCTCTGAACAGTCATCATCATCAGGTGCCCTGCCGCATGGCGTTGGCGATCATGGACTTCCATCTGTCTCTATCACAAACGCAGAAAACGAAGAATCGTTTTATTTTGTTTGTTTGTTCGTTTGATGGATTGCCAGGTAAGTGCATTACTGAACAGTTCCTAACGTCACTCCATAGACAGTCATAGTAATAGTGGTGGTTGTTGTGGCTGGCCATTAATTTGGTCTTCTCGGCGCTGGTATCCATGCCATATCTTGTCGATATTTCATCTGGCATTTTAACATGTTTAGAGCCTTCTTGCTCACTGCCTGCCTGGTCATCAATGTGACCTGCAAAGCGAAGATTTGTGGTGATTCTCCCCCCAATGGTGACTGATGACATGATGTTCAAATGCGTTAGTTATGATGCGTACCAAGAATATGCTGAAAAGTGGGAAATAGAGCTCTATCTGTAACATGAGGTATCGAAGCCAGAAAACCTTTCCAGGGCAGCAAAGACAACAACAACACTGTCCAGGCTGAAATCTGCATGGAAGTACAAGAACATTTCCATGAAACATGAGATCAGGCTCTGGTAGCTTACGTGCTCTGGTAGATTCCTATTCCTGTGTGCATACGAGAATTTGAAAAGACGAAAACAGGTATGGAAATGAGATGTTATCACAAGATACTAAGCATCAGATACACTGATCATTTCATCAACGAACAAGTGTACCAAACCATCAAGCAATATACTGGACCATATGAAGATCTGCTGACATCAGTTAAGAAGAGAAAAGTACATTGCTATGGCCATGTAACAAAGGCCTGTTGAGGAAGAAAGACAAGACAGAAAAACATTGCAGAATGGACAGAGAAACCATTTGCAGAGACACAGGCAGTGGCACACAATCGACATAACTGGGGGAATCTGGCGAACAGCTCTTTAGTGCGGCCCTCAAACGACTGTTTACGGAGTTGAGGGAGAAGAGAGAGAGCATCATCTCCACCCTCTGTACGTCTCAGCACTTGATCATCTTCGCTGACGTTTGAGAAACAGATAGCGAACACTAGTCTCAAGAAGAACTTGTGAATCCCTATGTAAGTTAGTTAGTTTGGCCGATCTCCCGATCGAGCCTCTGTGACGTACTCCTTTCGTATGCTCCTGTCCAACATAGCTGCCTTGATCTCATCGATGTTTTCGAGGCCAGTGTCCCTTTTGAGAAGATCAATGAAGTCTGTTGTCTTCCTTCCCCTGTTCGCTCTCCCTCCAGTTGGCTGCCACAGTACAAATTATGAAGCAACTTCCTCTGGATGTCGCATACATTGACCGGCTAGGCGAAGCCTACGTGTTCTTATCTTGTCACTAATTTTAGGGAGGAATCCATATAGCTCTTCGTTAGTCATGTGCTGCTTCCAAGTGACATTTAATGCCATTCCTCAACATGCCAGTATACGTCCCATCAAGACTCTTCTCCATCTGCTTGGTTAAGGTCCATCTTTCCGAGTTGTAGAGCAACACAGACTCGACAGTGGATGTAAAGAACGAATCTTTAGGTGAAATGACTGACAAACCTAATTCATCCAGTAGACAGTATCTATTGTTCACAGTTACCCAAGTTACTTGATTCATGTGCGTCGTAAATTTTAAAAAAAAGTACTAATCTAAAAGTTTGTTACTATTGTAATGCTATTTTATTTTCGGATAGATTAGGTAATATTCGGCTCCAAGATAGAATAGAATAACCGGTGCACAGATCAAGGCAAAGATAATTACAAAATGATGGCAAGTCAGGAACATGTTTGACGTTGTTTGACTGAACATATCATCATGTTCACCCATTTCTCTGTTACAAGAGAATGCAGTTTCAATTTCACATGCAGTATATGTATTGGTTTGCTTGTCACATGTGCTGATACCAAAATCAATACAAAATTAATACAAAATACCATGTGCATGTGTGAAGAACAGACAAAAGGGGAAGGCGCGGGAAGGAAGACATCCACATGCAGAGTTATCCAAAATGCAGGGCTTAAAACAGGAGGAGGAAAAAAACACTGGAACTAGGGGGGTCCGGGGACATGTCCCCCGGAAAGTTTTTTAAAAACCAAGTGTAAATCTATGCCATTTCGCGCTTTCTGGACATAGTTTCAAGAGATGTTTAGTACATAAAAATTGCTATAAACACATAATTATTACAGGAAGATATATTTGGGAAAAGGGGAGAAGGGATTAAAAACATAATAGTGAAATGAACACTCATCCTTTAACCTGAGTGTTTTACAGGTGTTTACCAACTGTAGTCTTTGGATGAAATCTCACTTCTTGGGTTGCTCAATAAGTTTCACTTTTCAGGTTTAAATGATCACACAATATCAAGTTTGAAGTTGGAGCACACAAAGTCAGTAATTGCATCAAACCTTTTAAAGTTCAGTCTCACATAACAGAGATCAACTTGTGGAATCAGCACCAGAAACCTCTTCCAAGAAAAATCAGGGGCCATAACTTGCGCTCGTTGTCTATGAACGCTTGCAAGCCGATCACGGATGCCTTGCTCCTTTTTTTTTTTTTCTTTTTTTTTTTTGACAAACCGAAATAGCGGAATTCCGCCCAGACGCGGAACGTTTTAAGCCCTGAATATGAAAAGCTTAAAGACACATGAAAAAACAAATAAACAAAACCAAACCCAACACATTGATGTAAATCATTAATTAAAACATGGAAGATGAGGTCAGAGTACAAACAGTAACAGAGATCAGGTCACGTGGGTCAGTGTACAACCAGAAGGCAAGCAGTCAGTTAACAAGCCTGGTTGCTTTTGTTAACAGCAAAATGTGACAACATTTGACTATTTTCTTCTTCGGTGGTGTCTTTGACATGAAGCAAACAAGAAACTAACAAACAAATATGGGTAACACCAGATAATCTTTCAAGAATCATTAAACGCATGCAGATGTTTCTCGGAAAAAAAATGTTAATTCAGAAGAAAAAGTCATGAAAAAGATTATTTTAAATAAACAAACAAACAAACAAACAAAACCAAAACGGAAACAATATGGTCATCATCATCATCAGGTGCCCTGCCGCATGGCGTTGGCGACCATGGACTTCCATCCATCTCTATCTCTCGTTGCCCCTAGCATCTCCCCCACCCTCCTCATCCCCAGCCACTCCGCAAGTCCGTCCAGCATTCTCTCCCTGGGTCTACCTGGTGCTCTCTTTCCCTCCAGCTTTTCCGTTGTGACCAGGTGCTCCAAATCCCCCTTCCTCATAAAATGGCCTATAAATGTTGCCAATATGGTCATGTCGTGATATTGTTCTCCATTTTCAACGGATGCTGACACTTCTGCGACTATTGTTATAACAATTATAACGAGCGTGGTAGTGAGTAAACGTTTGACTTCCAGTCGGAAAGGCTTGGATTCGATTCGCCTGGACACTTCCGCCTGGTGGGCAAATGGTGAAGATTCTTCCCGATCTCCCAGGTCAACATTTGAGCAGACCAGCCAATAGTTATATTCTTTTCGTGTGCATAAGCATGCAGAATATCAAATAGCCACTTTATAGATCCTGTAAGTCAAACCAGTGGCTGGCTTATGGAAACAATAAAAACACCCAAGAAGACTGCAACAACACACTGGAATGTAATCAGCTCGCCTAACAACTAGAGTTCTTCGTGATTATGTGAAGTGTACAGTGAGTCTAAATGAGTTTGTAAGATAACGCTATACATGAATGATTTATAATGACGATGACAATGATACTAACAAACAAAAATAGGAGTAATAACAACATAACGCTTTGTCTTTCACCAGCTAGACTTTCTTTCAAATGTCCTTTCATTACTCACAAAATAAACACGAACCTGTCCATTTATTCGTGTCAGTGTTTATACTATCTCCATGAGGGCTTCAAGAGCATCACACATCCCAAAGATTTTGTCTGGAAGCTTTAAAGAAATGTACAAATCATCATCATCATCATCATCATCAGGTGCCCTGCCGCATGGCGTTGGCGACCATGGACTTCCATCCATCTCTATCTCTCGTTGCCCCCAGCATCTCCCCCACCCTCCTCATCCCCAGCCACTCTGCAAGTCCGTCCAGCATTCTCTCCCTGGGTCTACCTGGTGCTCTCTTTCCCTCCAGCTTTCCCGTTGTGACCAGGTGCTCCAATCCCCCTTCCTCATAAAATGGTCTATAAATGTAATGTACAAATACAAGGACTAATAAGTACAGAAAGAAGATGACAAAAATGCTAAAAACAAGACAAAAGAAAGACAAAGAAAGAAAGAAAATGCAGAGAAAAAAGTGAGTGTTCGTAATCTACAATACTCTGACGCTAAGGATAGGATATCATGGGAAAAATTACCCTTACAAACCAACTGGGACAGTATTCTAATTGTTGATAGGTGTTATATACATACATACATACATACATACATACATACATGCATACATACATACATACATGCATACATACATACATACTACATACATACATCATGCATACATACACACATACATACATGTATGTACATATGTGATTACTTCGATCGAAAGATCAATATAAAGAAACCATCAATCTATCGAAAGATCAATTAATCAATCAATCAAAGGAACATCAAAAGAAGCTTAGAATAAGGTAAAAGATCATCAAATGAATAAGTGAGCAAATAAATAAACGTTAAATAATTGAACAAACCAAACAAATGAATAAGCAAGCACGGAAGTAAATAAATAGATAAATAAACAAATAATCAAATCACCGAAAGATCGACCATAAACCATGAATTCATCCCCAAAAAAATCAATAAATCAATCAAAAATAACATCATCTTAATCGTGGTCTTTATTAACGTATTGACAGCCCAGGAAAACAGGTGATTTATTATGACCTGTCCCTTACCTGGCTCTTTCTCTGAAAGTGTGTGAACCTTCAGAGGCATGTCGTTTCTTACTTCTCGATCTCCTCTTCTTCGTTCTGCAGTTACTTACACACACGCACTGGACTCAGCCATCGTTCTGACAATGTTCGCGGATTCTGATTTTTATCTGATTTATGTTTTCTTAGATAAGACAAAAAATATTCTCTCTCGCAGTCTGGGTGCCCCCTATTCAAAGTGTAGGAAATATTGTGCGAAACGAAAGAACCTTAATCAAATTCGAGTTGTAGTTTCACACAAAAATTCATCAAAATACACATTTCTTTTATAACTGGGAATACTCGTAGCGGTAGTGAAAGTTTTAAGAAACTAGTTATGCTACGAGATATATTGAACGTTTATACAACACTGTTCAAGCTAGGAATCGTGCTGATAATTTACAAAGATGTTGAGAGAAATGTTGAATTTGTACAAAACCACTGATGATGACATATCTATGTAATACTTGTAATGTTGATGACGTTATATCCACTGATGTTTGTTCTGACGTTTTGTTTACAGGCACATAGCAGTCTTGACATGAACAAGATCAAAGTTATCCCTCCGCCTTTTTGATGGAAATGTACTTGTGTTTACATGAGAAAAACAATCACAGCGTGGTTTTTCCCCCCCTGTGAGCGTGAAGTTTTTTTTCACAAACTAACAAAATTACTAACCACGGCAGTGTGACAGACATTTTGAAAGGAGTTGGAAGAAAGCAGTATAAGGAACAGAAGGTAAAAGAAAAAACACAATCTGGATCAAGTTACCCATTAAAACTGAGACACTTCAATATTCCAAAGTTTCAGTGTAAGTCAATAATCGAAAGTGTTCTGTGAAAGTATAATAATCACAATGCCTGTTTCCTGTGAAGTCACAGTCACATCAAACCCTTATCATATCGGGACACAAACTGATGAGAAACGTCCCCGTGGAAAATCCAGCACTGAAACAAGCTGACGATGAGTTCTCAAACAACTTATCACAGAGTCAGCAGCTGCACACAGCTTACTCGTATATCACCACTACAGTCTACGCGCGGCTTGACGTGAGTCATAAGCAGGAAGCCATTTCGAAAGCGTCAAGTGTTTCAACAGGAAACGACCCACAACAAACAGTTCCTATCGGATGGATACTGTCGAGGTCCTGACGTTAGCCAGGACAAAACTGACAGGAACAAAAGCCAATGGTGTGATTTCCATGGTAAGAAAAGGGCGGATGTGACAGAATCTTCTCTTCCCTAGGACCGTGCGTACTGAGCTGATAACCAGTTTCGGTTTCAATGTACTTAAGGTTCATGATATATGTGGTACATCCACAGAGATCTTGATAAAACAGTTGATATAGGTCAATGCTGCACCACTAAACTGCCATCTGACATGGGCATAAACTACTTATTCATGGCAGATGCCACACATCTTTGGATAAGTCCTACGAAAGTTTCTAATACTCTAGCCGAGTTCAAGAGTCTAAGCTGATATCGCTAGTACTGCACACACCTAAATCCACGGGCAATTAGAACTACATATACAACACACACACACACACACACACACACACACACACACACACACACACACACACACACACACACACACACACACATAACATATATATATATAATAGATATATATATATATATATATATACATATATATATATATATAATGTATATGGTGGCGATCTGTTTGGGTTTATATTGAAGGATATATATATACACATATATATATATCCTTCAATATGAACCCAAACATCGCCACCAGAACCCCCTTCATCATCACCCACCATCCATCTAACCCATCCCTCTGTCAGTGGTTCAGGGAACTCCACTCCACAATCCTTCACATCAGCAGCAAAATGCAGAAGACTGTTCCCGACCCACCCATCCTTGAGGAGAGATGTTGTCACTCCCTGCGTAACCTCCTCATGCCATCCTGCCTTCCAATCCCTCCTGACCCTGATGCCGGCTGTTTCAAGTGTTCAGCTAAACAGTGCATTTGTGAACAACACTTGACTGAAGGTGTAACTTTCAGCAGTTTCAACACGAGTGAAACTTTCAAAATAAGGCACAAACTGACATGTGCATCTACCAACGTAGTGTATCTCCTCCACTGCGATATCTGCACTAAAACTCAATACATAGGACAAACGAAAAATCAAATTATCTCAAAACCAAATTCTACCAACACTGGTCAAACATCCATAAAACTACAAGCACTCAGGTCACCAAACACTTCAACCAAACTGGCCATTCACTTCAAAACTTAAAATGTATCGCAGTGAAGAAGGTGCACTCTGAGAACGTGGACACCAGACTGAAGAGAGAATCTTTTTGGATAAACAAAATGAAAACCATATTTCCTCTCGGCCTGGTCAATTGACACCATAACAGTATCGAGTCAGCAGAATCGGCCAAGCCAAAACATCATTCAAGAAGATGAAAAGCATTCTTACCAACAAACGCCTATCAATTAACATCAGGAAGAGAGTTCTTGAATGTTATATAGAACCAATACTGTTATACGGTTGTGGACAGTCAACAAGCAAAGCCGGAACAAGATTGAGGCAGCCGAAATGTGGTTTCTAAGAAGAATGTCGAGAGTTCCATAGACAGCAAAGAAAACAAACAAGACAGTCTTGATGGAGGCAGATACAAGAAGATCATTGATAAAGAAGATTAGGAAAAGACAAGCAACATTTATAGGCCATTTTATGAGGAAAGGGGAATTAGAGCACCTGGTCACAACAAGAAAGCTGGAGGGAAAGAGAACACCAGGGAGACCCAGGGAAAAAAACATTGGACGGACCTGCAGGGTGGCAGAGAGGGTGGAAGATGTGCTTGCAGCGAGAAGGGATTGCATATTGAGGGCCATGATCGGCAACACCTTGCGGCAGGGCACATGATGATGGTGACTAAGTATTGCAGTATCAACTCCGGACCTGGACACACTTTGGACAACCTAATTACTGCAACATTCTTACCAACAAATGCCTATCAATTAACATCAGAAAGAGAGTCCTTGAATGTTATATAGAACCAATACTGTTGTACGGATGCGAGGCGTGGACAGTCAGCAAGCAAAGCCAGAGCAAGATTGAGGCAGCCAAGATGTGGTTTCTCACAAGAATGTTGAGAGTTCCATGGACAGCAAAGAAAACAAACGAGACAGTCTTGATGGAGGCAGACACAAGTACATCACTCATAAGGAAGATTAGGAAAAGACAGGCAACATTTATAGGCCATTTTATGAGGAAGGGGGATTTGGAGCACCTGGTCACAACGGGAAAGCTGGAGGGAAAGAGAGCACCAGGTAGACCCAGGGAGAGAATGCTGAACGGACTTGCAGAGTGGCTGGGGATGAGGAGGGTGGGGGAGATGCTAGGGACAACGAGAGATAGAGATGGATGGAAGTCCATGGTCGCCAACACCATGCGGCAGGGCACCTGATGATGATGATGAATTATTGTAAAGCGTGATAGCAGACTGTCCCCGTCGATCCAACGATTGACTAGGCATTCTCGTTTTCGTTGTCTGGTATGGGTCTTCATGTAGGATACAAGACTGATCCTGGAGGCACATATTCTTCGGCATGCAAATGAGTCTGGCGACCTTTGTTTCTGTTTCTGCCGGTGCCTGCACTGCAGATAATGTTTGTGCTGCGGACAATATCCTCCCAAGTTGGTGATGTTGATGCCGCTGATGATAAGCTTGACTTCTGAGTATTCTTTTATCGCTTTACTGGTCTTCCCTGGTTGCGGTACCCTTGCCTCAGCTCTCTGTACAGTAGCATCTCTGGGTTGTCTTCCTATGGACGACATGTACTGCGCAACCAAGCTGCCATTTGAAAAGTAGAAATTCTACAATCGGCAAGACTCATTTCTTCAGAACATGAAGGTCGGACATTCTGAAGCATAATGAGTATGGAACAACAAACGGACAGGCATACAGCCAAAGACTCGGGAAGGGAGAGAGATAAGGGGGGGGGGGTGGGGGGGGGGGCAGAGAGACAGAGACAGAGAGGAGAGGCAGAAAAGGAGAGGAAGAGAGAAAGACGGAGAGATAGACAGACAAATAGAGGACAGAGAGACGGAATGAGAGAGCGGGGGTTGAGAGAGAGGGAGGGAGGGAAAGACAGAGAGAGAGGGACAGAGACAGAGAGACAGTGAAAATGACAGAGAGAGACAGATAGAGAGAGACAGACAAAGACAGAGAGACGAGGACAGAAAAGACAGAGACAAAAGGAAAGAGAGAGATCAGGGAAATTTAATTGAAAGAATGGAAGACTACTGCTCTTTGTCAGGCGAAATAATGAAATGAAACTAAGACGGAATCACAATGACGGAAAAGCTTTCAAAGTATCAAAACATTAATTTTCAAAGACATCAACACCACAGACAGACAGAGAAAGAGAGGGAGAGAGAGAGAGAGAGAGAGAAGAGAGAGAGAGAGAGAGCGAGAGAGAGAGAGAGAGAGAGAGAAAGAGAGAGAGAGAGGAAGAGAGAATGAGAGAGAGAAAGAGAGAGACACACACACAACACACACAAGGAGAGAGACACAACACACACACACACACACACACACACACACGGGCAGAG
>JAPXFY010000026.1:19561186-19576186 GCA_030674185.1 Monoplex corrugatus
TTTGCTGTCCATGGAACTCTCAACATTCTTCTTACAAACCACATCTCTGCTGCCTCAATCTTGCTCTGGCTTTGCTTGCTGACTGTCCACGCCTCGCATCCGTACAACAGTATTGGTTCTATATAACATTCAAGGACCCTCTTTCTGATGTTAATTGACAGGCATTTGTTAGTAAGAATGCTTGTCATCTTCTTGAATGCAGTTTTGGCTTCGCCGATTCTGCCAGCTATTGCCGATGTGCATCTGCCGTCTGATGAAATGACCGTTCCCAGGCATTTGAACTTATTAACCTGTGTCAAGGTTGTGCCATTTGCTGTTATTTTGCATGAGAGGATTCCATGTTTTTTACTGATCACCATGACTTCAGTCTTCCTGCTGTTTAGTTCCAACCCCTTACCTTTGCTTTCTATTATCATTATCATCGCATTATAGAAACTGCCCCAGCTTCTGTGGCTATTCAGGTGACGTACAGAATGTGGAAAAATGGGAGTACGCAGATAACCGTCTCAGTGCATTGGTCCTAAAAAAAACACAAACCAAAAACATCCTGGAAAAGGCTACCTCCAGCTTCGTAGTGGGGCCACCATCTCTGGTCCAGCGGATCGCAGTAGTGGATAACGGATGGCTTTCAGATATGACGGTTAACTGAGAAACAAGCTAGGCTTGCATGGACCCATAACAGGTCACGGGCCTACCGGCTATGGTTAGTATCAGGACGAGTAAAATGGCACCTGACAATGTTCATCATCATCATAATCAGGTGCCCTGCCGCATGGCATTGGCGATCATGGACTTCCATCTGTCTCTATCTCTCATTGCCCCTAGCATCTCCCCCACTCTCCTCATCCCCAGCCACTCTGCAAGTCCGTCCAGCATTTTCTCCCTGGGTCTACCCGGTGCTCTCTTTCCCTCCAGCTTTCCCGTTGTGACCAGGTGCTCCAAATCCCCCTTCCTTATAAAATGGCCTATAAATGTTGCCTGTCTTTTCCTAATCTTCCTTATGAGTGATCTACTTGTGTCTGCCTCCATCAAGACTGTCTCGTTTGTTTTCTTTGCTGTCCATGGAACTCTCAACATTCTTCTGAGAAATCACATCTCGGCTGCCTCAATCTTGCTCTGGCTTTGCTTGCTGACTGTCCACGCCTCGCATCCTACAACAGTATTGGTTCTATATAACATTCAAGAACTCTCTTCCTGATGTTAACTGACAGGCATTTGTTGGTAAGAATGCTTGTCATCTTCTTGAATGCAGTTTTGGCTTGGCCGTTTCTGCCAGCTATTACCGATGTGCATCTGCCGTCTGATGAAATGACCGTTCCCAGGTATTTGAACTTATTAACCTGTGTTAAGGTTGTGCCATTTGGTGTTATTTTGCATGAGGGGATTTCATGTTTTTCACTGACAATGTTACACCTAACAAATCCCTTACGTATCCCTATCACGGAGCCATCAGGTGGATAAAGGCCCCTGAAGAGCCCTAACCCCCTGCGCTCACAGGGTGTTTTTTTTGTTGGTTTTTTTTTTGGCCATGAGGTAAGAATGAGATAACTCCTACAGAGAACCTAGAGTGCTGAAGTCATACCCGGTATGTAACAGGCCTGCAGGTGCCATCTAACAAACCATGTACCATGCAAGAAAAACAGTCACTATGATACATACATATAGAATCAATCACAACAAGAAAAACAGTCACTATGATACATACATACATATAGAATCAATCACAACAAGAAAAACAGTCACTATGATACATACATACAGAATCAACCACAACAAGAAAAACAGTCACTATGATACCTACATACATATAGAATCAATCACAACAAGAAAAACAGTCACTATGATACATACATACATATAGAATCAACCACAACAAGAAAAACAGTCACTATGATACCTACATACATATAGAATCAACCACAACAAGAAAAACAGTCACTATGATACATACATACATATAGAATCAATCACAACAAGAAAAACAGTCACTATGATACCTACATACATATAGAATCAATCACAACAAGAAAAACAGTCACTATGATACCTACATACATATAGAATCAACCACAACAAGAAAAACAGTCACTATGATACATACATATAGAATCAATCACAACAAGAAAAACAGTCACTATGATACTACATACATACAGAATCAATCACAACGAGAAAAACAGTCACTATGATACATACATACATATAGAATCAACCACAACAAGAAAAACAGTCACTATGATACAATACATATAGAATCAATCACAACAAGAAAAACAGTCACTATGATACCTACATACATATAGAATCAACCACAACAAGAAAAACAGTCACTATGATACATACATACATATAGAATCAACCACAACAAGAAAAACAGTCACTATGATACATACATATAGAATCAATCACAACAAGAAAAACAGTCACTATGATACCTACATACATATAGAATCAACCACAACAAGAAAAACAGTCACTATGATACATACATACATATAGAATCAACACAACAAGAAAAACAGTCACTATGATACATACATATAAGAATCAATCACAACAAGAAAAACAGTCACTATGTACATACATATAGAATCAATCACAACGAGAAAAACAGTCACTATGATACATACATACATATAGAATCAATCACAACAAGAAAAACAGTCACTATGATACATACATATAGAATCAATCACAACAGAAAAACAGTCACTATGATACATACATATAGAATCAATCACAACGAGAAAAACAGTCACTATGATCATACATACATATAGAATCAATCACAACGAGAAAAACAGTCACTATGATACATACATACATAAGAATCAATCACAACAAGAAAAACAGTCACTATGATACATACATATAGAATCAATCACAACGAGAAAAACAGTCACTATGATACATACATATAGAATCAACCACAACAAGAAAAACAGTCACTATGATACATACATATAGAATCAACCACAACGAGAAAAACAGTCACTATGATACATACATACACATAGAATCAACCACAACAAGAAAAACAGTCACTATGATACATACATAATAGAATCAATCACAACAAGAAAAACAGTCACTATGATACATACATAATAGAATCAACCACAACAACCACTCACCACCAGCCTGGAGGTAGTGCTACCAGAAGCCTCCATGGTTGCTGACCCTCCGCCCTCGTCGTCCGAGGGTCCGCCCGCCACCAAGGGCACACTACCCCTACGTTCTTCGCCACCACGCTTTCCCGCGGAGGAGTCTGAAAACCATGTGACACAGTCATGATCAGTCCTAACGATTTGGCTGGCACACAGGAAGAGCTCTCACCTTCCAATATGGCTTGGGTTCGAGCTCACCTTTAGGTAAAGGATGGTGATTTTTTTTCCCGATCTCCCAGCTCAACAGGCCTAGCTTGGGAAACTAACTGTGTGAGTCAGCTTCCTATCCACCTGGCTCTAAAGGGTACCTAACACTGTTCAGGGTTGGGGAAGGTAAAACAACGAGAAAAAGAAGTGTGACCCGCACTCTACAAGCTGACCCCAAAGCAGTGGTCTCTATCATCTCACTTCCCTACGACCAATGTCAGGGTCATGGGACTATTTGATTTTTTCCGGTGTTTGTGTGTGCGCATGCGCGCGCGCGGTGTGTGTAACTGTGTGTGTGTGTGTGTTTCTCTATTTTTTTCACATAATGGCCAACATCTGACGAGTCTGAAAATCACGTTTTGTCGTGATGGTCAACATGTCATGATTCTTAAATTTACGTACAGTCCTACGGTCAACTTATGTCATGATTCTTAAATTTACGTACAATCCTACTGATCAACATGTCATGATTCTTAAATTTGCGTACAGTCCTACTGTCAATATGTATAACTCTTAAATTGCGTACAGTCCTACTGGTCAATATGTTATAACTCTTAAATTGCGTACAGTTTTACTGGTCAATATGTTGTAACTCTTAAATTTGCGTACAATTTCTACTGGTCAATATGTTATAACTCTTAAATTTGCGTACAGTCCTACTGATCAATATGTTATAACTCTTAAATTTGCGTACAGTCCTACTGGTCAATATGTTTAACTCTTAAATTTGCGTACAGTCCTACTGGTCAATATTTTAACTCTTAAATTTGCGTACAGTCCTACTGGTCAATATGTTATAACTCTTAAATTTACGTACAGTCCTACTGGTCAACAAATTACGACTGAAATATACGTACAGTCCTACTGGTCCAAAATGTTATGACTGAAATATACGTACGGTCCTACTGGTCCCAAAATATTACGACTGAAATATACGTACGGTCCTACTGGTCAACATTTATGACTGAAATATAGACAGTCTACTGGTCAACATGTTATGACTGAAATATACGTACTGTCCTACTGGTCAACATGTTATGACTGAAATATACGTACTGTCCTACTGGTCAACATGTTATGACTGAAATATACGTTCGGTCCTACTGGTCAACATGTTATGACTGAAATATGCGTACGTCCTACTGGTCAACATGTTATGACTGAAATATACGTACGGTCCTACTGGTCAACATTGGGTCAGTTACCAAAGCACTCAATAACATAACAGTGGAATTATGCGTACCCTCTCAATACAAGTATGACTTACATGTTAAACCATGTGCCATTTTCTGATAACCACGGCAGTACAACATAAACGACGACGATGACAACAACAACAACAACAACAAAAGTAATGTTGAGTGAAATAACCCATGAATGACAGTTAAAGCATGAACCAAGAGTCACATTATGCACACGTTTAAGTGTTAATGTGACTGATGTGGTGTGTACCTAGGTGGTACACCGGTGTCAAAGTTTTATTCCATGCTTCAAGCAAACGTCTGAAACCGTCTCACTATACCCATTTTCACACACAATGTTTGGTATCAGAGAATGGTTCTATACAATTGCATTTTAAGTGTTCTTTCAAGTTCATTAAAAACTTACATCCGCGAACAAAGGAATTTTAAACGTCAGTGCAAGTAAAAACCATGACGGTAATTAAAGCCAGATAAAGTGATAGCCTAACTGTGGGTATTCTGTCAGTTCATATCTAAGAACAAAGCCAGAAGGTCTGGGAGTCAGCTTCACAAGAACCAGGGGATACACTGGTTACAGATGATCAGGACACACAGTTCTTACTGTAGTAAGTCAAAATTTACGTCTCTAGACATGGACACCTTGGCACAATCTCAACTGAACAAAAAAAAACAAACAAACAAAAAAAAAAAACACGGACCCTTAAGCTGTCCAAATTTAAGTCATAAAACATGCTCACCCCTCTATAAACTTTTACATTTGAAACCATGTAAATTCCGACCAAAAAATTACAGTGTAACAGGATATCCCCAAAAGCAAAATTTTCAGCTTGAAAAAATGCATATCTTCATGTCAAAATTTAAATGTCAAGATATGACGAAATCAAAATCAAAACTGAAGTTTGAGCCATAGACATTCAGTCAGACGAATGACATGCCAAATATTTCCATCGGAAAGTTTCTGGCGGATGATGAAGGAAATGAGAAAAAAAGATAGCACTAAAAAGGACAACAGTGAAAGGAGGTCAAACAAAATGACAGACAGACTGCCGAAAAGAAGAAAACAGAAATGGACGAAAGAGGAGAAAAAGAGAAGACGAAAGAGACAAGAAATAGAAGCAAGCGCGCCCGCACGCATACACACACACACACACAAAACACACACACACACACACACACACACACACACACACACACACACACACACACACACACACACACACACAAATAGTCTAATATAACTTATAGTGAAAAGACGTTAAATCAAAGAACGAACACAAATAGTCGCGCGTACACAAACACAAACTGCGGTAAGTTTATACATGCTACTACGATTACTTCAACATGCAAACAGTTACTCTAACAATGAAAACAATTCATGCAGTACAGCAAACAGTGATAGGAGATTACGATGATTCACACATTAGTTTAGGAACTAGGATCAAAATTAATTAACCAACAGAGAGACTTTCACACAACTACAAACAAGGCAACAACCAGTACATGAGCCAGGTTGAGACCACTCGTCAAATAACAAAAATTACAATGAGAACGTCTTTTTGCCTTCAAAATTAACAAACGCTAACCACTACGGATGAAAACATTTCCTCATAGTGACCAGTCGCCGTGCTACACCGGTCACTGCAACGGACCAGCCACTGGCAGGCTGTGGTTGCCAATCCCATCAGTCTTGTTGTAATCATGTCTGGGATCCGTCAGTCGTGATCGGGTCTTGCACAGACTTGAGCGTGCTATGAGCTTAATAGAAAGGTTGTTATCACACAATACATTCACTTGAAGGACGCGTCACTGAGGATGTCGCTGCATAAAATTCATGACCAACACCGTAGGTATCTTATCACTCGAGCCTGGTTGAGCATGGACACACTATGAACGGAAGCGCAGAGTACAGCCCTCTCACAAAGTCTCAGTCCGGAATGGAGCTCCACAACATAATGATTTATTATACCAATCGTCACACAGTAATAATAATGATGATCATCATCATCATCGTTATCATCATCGTATTTATCATCATAACTGCAACAACAACAATAACAATAGTATAACGATGACAATAATAATAACTCTTATTTATACAGCGCATTTCAGAGTACGAAAAGCGTTCTTACCAACAAATCCCTATGAATTCACATCAGGAAGAGAGTTCTTGAGTGTTATATAGAACCGATACTGAAATGTGTTTCTAAAGAGAATATCAAGTTTCATGGACAGCAAAGAAAACAAATGAGAAAGTCTTGAAGAAGGCAGCCACAACAAGATCAAAGATAAGCAACATTTGCAGGACATTTTATGACGAAAGAGAAATTAGAGCACATGGTCACAACGGGAAAGCTGGGCTGGAAGGAAAGAGAACACCAGATAGACCGAGGAAGAAAATATTGGATGGACTTGCATGGTGGCTGAGGACGGAGAGGGTGGGAGATGAACTTGCAACGACAAGGGTTAGATTCGTATGGTGGGCCATGATCGCCAACGCCATGCGGGAGGACACACGGTGATGATGATTTTAGAGTATGATCGTCGTACTTTAAGAAAAAAAGAGGGAGGGGAATAGGGGGTGGTCGCCATCTTAATACATTCGTGCAGTACAAACACAATGGGATACATACACCAATACCTGAATACAGTAAGAGATGAGAAAGAAAGACAAAGACAGAGACAGAAACAAACACAGAGATGACAGAAGAGAGAGAATGCGCGCGCATGAGCGTGTGCGTGCGTGTGTGTACGCAAGAGAGAGAGACAAACAGACAGACAGACAGACAGAGACAAAGACAGAAACAGAGACAGACAGACACAGAGAGAGCGAGTGAGAGAATGTGTATACATCTGTGTGTGTGTGTGTGTGTGTGTGTGTGTGTGTGTGTGTGTGTGTGTGTGTGTGTGTGTGTGTGTGTGTGTGTGTGTGTGTGTGTAAAAGAGAGAGAGAGACAGACAGACAGATAGACAGACAAAGATACAGAGAGAGAGAGAGAGAAACACAGAGAGAGGACAAAGCATATGTGCGTATGTGTTAGAGTGTGCGTGCGTGTGTGTAAGCGTGCATGTGCGTGCGTGTGTGTGTGTGTGTATGCGTGTGTGTGTATGTGTGTGTATGTGTGTGTGTATGTGGGGTGTGTGTGTGTGTGCAGGACACAGCAAAGCAAAACAGAAAAGAACAGAACAGAGCACAGCAGAACAGGACAAAGCAGAACAGAACAGAGCACAGCACAGCAGAACAGGACACAGCAGAACAGAACATAGCAGAACAGAACGAAGCAGAAAGAGCAGAGTATAACAGAACAGAGCAGAACAAAGCAGAAAATGCAGAATAGAACAGAACAGAACAAAGCAGAACAGAACAGAGCAAAGCAGAACAGAACAGAACAAAGCAGTACAGCACAGAACAGAGCAAAGCAAAAAGGAACAGAACTAAAGCAGAAAAACAAAGCAGAACAGAACAAACACACAGAACAAGCAGAACAATCAGCAAGCAGACCATAACAGACCAAACAGAACAGAAGAGACCAGAACAGAACAGAACAACAGACCGAACAGAACAGAACAGAATAGAACAGAACAGAGCAGAGACCAGAACTGAACAGAACAAATGAGACCAGACCAGAACAGTACATAACAGAACAGAATGATTCCGAACAGAACATAATGCAGAACAGAGCAAGAAAAAACAGAACAGAGCAAAACAGAACACACAATAGGTCTCTGTCAATATTTACGATATCACACAACAGGTGTCTGTTCATGTGTACGATATCACACAAGTCTTCAAGTGTACGATATCACACACAAGTGTTGTTCATAGTGTACGATATCACACAAGTGTCTGTTCATGTGTACGATATCACACAACAAGTGTCTGTTCATGTGTACGATATCACACAAGTGTCTGTTCATGTGTACGATATCACACAACAAGTGTCTGTTCATGTGTACGATATCACACAACAGTGTCTGTTCATGTGTACGATATCACACAAGTGTCTGTTCATGTGTACGATATCACAACAAGTGTCTGTTCATGTGTACGATATCACACAACAAGTGTCTGTTCATGTGTACGATATCACAACAAGTGTCTGTTCATGTGTACGATATCACACAACAAGTGTCTGTTCATGTGTACGAATATCACACAACAAGTGTCTGTTCATGTGTACGATATCACACACAAGTGTCTGTTCATGTGTACGATATCACACAACAAGTGTCTGTTCATGTGTACGATATCACACAACAGTGTCTGTTCATGTGTACGATATCACACAACAAGTGTCTGTTCATGTGTACGATATCACACAACAAGTGTCTGTTCATGTGTACGTATATCACACAAGTGTCTGTTCATGTGTACGATATACACAAAGTGTCTGTTCATGTGTACGATATCACACAACAGTGTCTGTTCATGTGTACGATATCACACACAAGTGTCTGTTCATGTGTACGATATATCACAACATGGTTTCTGTCATGTGTAGTATACACAACAGGTGTCTGTTCAATGTGTTACGAATATCACACAGTGTTGTTCATGTGTACGTATATCACAAATAGGTGTCTAGTTCATATTAGGTGTACAATATCACGTATCACACATAGTGTGTCAATTCTACGATATCACACAATAGGTGGCAATATTACGTATCACACAATAGGTGCAATATGTACGATATCACACAAGTTCAATTCGGTATACACATGTGACGATATCACATCAACAATAGGTGGCAATATGTACGGTATCACACAATAGGTGGCAATGTTACGGTATATCACAAGCATATTCGGTATCCATGGTGTTACTATATCACACAATAGTGGCAATATTACGGTATCACACAATGTGTGTCATGTTACGTATATCACACAATGGTGTATCTCGTATCACACATAGTCAGTATCTACGGTATCACACAATAGTTCAGTATTACGTTATCACACAAAAGTGTCGTTCTCGATTCAACAATAGTGTCAGTATATTACACACACACAAAGTGTCGTATCTACGGTATCACACAATAGGTTCAGTACTACGATATCACACAATAGTGTCAGTTCATTACGATATACACACAATAGTGTCGTTCATGTCTACGTATCACACAAAGTGTCTGTCATTCGTACGGTATCACACAAAGTTCTGTCATGTTACGATATCACACAAGGTGTCATTCTACGGTATCACACAATGTGTCAGTATACGATATCACAACAAGGTGTCTATATCATAGTGTCATATCACAAAGAGTGTATCTATTCATGGTGTATCATAATTCACACAATAGGTGGCATTCTACAATATCACAATGGTGTCATACTACAATATCACACAATGTGGCATACTACAATATCACACAATAGTGTCAGTATACAATATCACACAATAGGTGCAATTCTACAATATCACACAATAGGTGTCGAGTATATCTACAATATCACACATAGGGTCAATATCTCATATCACACAATAGTGTCATATCTACAATATCACACAATGGTGCAATATCATAGATATCACACACAAGTGTCTGTTCAATAGTGTACGATACATCACAACAGAGTGTCGTAGTTACATATCACACAAGGTGTCACAATACGTCATCACACAATAGGTTCTGTTCATGATGTATGTATCACACAATAGTGTGTCAATTCTCGATATCACACAATAGGTGTTCAATATCTACAATATCACACAATAGGTGTCAGTATCTACAATATCACACAATAGGTGTCAATATCTACAATATCACACAATAGGTGTCAATATCTACGGTATCACACAATAGGTGTCTGTCAGTAATATACGATATTACGCTATAGGTGTCTGTCAATATCTATGATATCACACAATAGGTGTCTGTCAGTAATATACAATATTACGCTATAGATGTCTGTCAATATCTATGATATCACACAATAGGTGTCTGTCAGTAATATACAATATTACGCTATAGGTGTCTGTCAATATCTATGATATCACACAATAGGTGTCTGTCAGTAATATACAATATTACGCTATAGGTGTCTGTCAATATCTATGATATCACACACCTAGGTGTCTGTCAGTAATATACAATATTACGCTATAGGTGTCTGTCAATATCTATGATATCACACAATAGGTGTCTGTCAGTAATATACAATATTACGCTATAGATGTCTGTCAATATCTATGATATCACACAATAGGTGTCTGTCAGTAATATACAATATTACGCTATAGGTGTCTGTCAATATCTATGATATCACACAAAAGGTGTCTGTCAGTAATATACAATATCACACAATAGGTGTCTGTCAATATCTATGATATCACACAATAGGTGTCTGTCAGTAATATACAATATTACGCTATAGGTGTCTGTCAATATCTATGATATCACACAATAGGTGTCTGTCAGTAATATACAATATTACGCTATAGGTGTCTGTCAATATCTATGATATCACACACCTAGGTGTCTGTCAGTAATATACAATATTACGCTATAGGTGTCTGTCAATATCTATGATATCACACACCTAGGTGTCTGTCAGTAATATACGATATTACGCTATAGGTGTCTGTCAATATCTATGATATCACACAATAGGTGTCTGTCAGTAATATACGATATTACGCTATAGGTGTCTGTCAATATCTATATCACACAATAGGTGTCTGTCAGTAATATACAATATTACGCTATAGATGTCTGTCAATATGTTCAATATTACGCTATAGGTGTCTGTCAATATGTTCGATATTACGCTATAGGTGTCTGTCAATATGTTCGATATTACGCTATAGGTGTCTGTCAATATGTTCGATATTACGCTATAGGTGTCTGTCAATATGTTCGATATTACGCTATAGGTGTCTGTCAATATGTTCGATATTACGCTATAGCTGTCTGTCAATATGTTCGATATTACGCTATAGGTGTCTGTCAATATGTTCGATATTACGCTATAGCTGTCTGTCAATATGTTCGATATTACGCTATAGGTGTCTGTCAATATGTTCGATATTAAGCTATAGGTGTCTGTCAATATGTTCGATATACCTCATATTTAGGTAGTTTCCCCCATCGATTGTTCATCCACATCTGATATATTTTAACGGTTATCCGTGTTCATTCATGTGCAAAATTCTTAACCAATATCTAATGCAACGCGCGCTTTGACTTGATTTTGTATCAAGATTTAGCACCTTCTAAATGTTATTATTATTATTGTTATTATCATTATTATCATTATTATTGTCATTGTTATTATTATCACTATCATCATCATCGTCACCATCATCATCATCATCATCATTATTATTATTATTATTATTATTATTATCAGTATTATCAGTATTATTATTATTATTATTATTACAACTACTATTATTATTACCATTGTCATCATAATCATCATCATCATCATAGTAATTCGTTACTATGATGATGATGACGACGACGACGACGACGACGATAATGAAAGATGATCATCATCATCATCATCGTCATCATCATATGAGTTTGTAAAACGGACAGTATCCCGTCTGCACAGGGACTAGATCAACGACAGTTGTAATGTGAACGGCCAACATGTTCTTCGGGGCATATTAATGACCTTCTTTTCAGTGTACAAAGCCACCTTAAGCAGACACAACAAATCAGTACCATGTTGTGCAGTATAATGACAAGAGTTGAACGGGTTCGGTGACCAAGTGAGTAAACGTTGAACCTCCAATCGGAACGTCTTGGGTTCGATCCACCAAGACACCTCCGCGGCATGGACACAGGGTACCGGTAATGTTTTCGATTTCCATGATCAACGTGTGTGCAGACCTTGCCAGTGGCTCAACCCTCCTCCGTGTGTATAAGCATGCAGACTCTCAAACATGCACATGAAAGACCCTGTAAGTCATGTCAGTGGCTGTCTTATGGATACAAACATGCACATCAAAGACCCTGTAAGTCATGTCAGTGGCTGTCTTATGGATACAGACATGCACATCAAAGACCCTGTAAGTCATGTCAGTGGCTGTCTTATGGATACAGACATGCACATCAAAGACCCTGTAAGTCATGTCAGTGGCTGGCTTATGGATACAAACATGCACATCAAAGACCCTGTAAGTCATGTCAGTGGCTGGCTTATGGATACAAACATGCACATCAAAGACCCTGTAAGTCATGTCAGTGGCTGGCTTATGGATACAGACATGCACATCAAAGACCCTGTAAGTCATGTCAGTGGCCGGCTTATGGATACAAACATGCACATCAAAGACCCTGTAAGTCATGTCAGTGGCCGGCTTATGGATACAAACATGCACATCAAAGACCCTGTAAGTCATGTCAGTGGCTGTCTTATGGATACAGACATGCACATCAAAGACCCTGTAAGTCATGTCAGTGGCTGTCTTATGGATACAACATGCATCAAAGACCCTGTAAGTCATGTCAGTGGCGGTTATGGATACAAACATGCACATCAAGACCCTGTAAGTCATGTCAGTGGCGGCTTATGGATACAAACACTGCACATCAAAGACCTGTAAGTCATGTCAGTGGCGGTGCTTATGGATACAAACATGCACATAGAGACCTGTAGTCAACATCAGTGGCTGTCTTATGGATACAGGACATGCATGCAAAGACCCTGTAAGTCATGTCAGTGGCTGGCTTATGGATACAACATGCACATCAAAGACCCTGTAAGTCATGTCAAGGCTGGCTTATGGTAAACTGCAACAAACACCTAGCATGCAGTGAGGACGGTGTATGACAACATAGCAGCCTGCACAGTGAGGACGGTGTATGCAACATAACACCTCACAGTGAGGACGGTGTATGCAACATAGCACCTGCACAGTAAGGACGGTGTATGCAACATACGCCTGCACAGTGAGGACGGTGTATGCAACATAACACCTGCACAGTGAGGACGGTGTATGCAACATAACACCTGCACAGTGAGGACGGTGTATGCAACATACACCTGCACAGTGAGGACGGTGTATGCAACATACACCTGCACAGTGAGGACGGTGTATGCAACATAGCACCTGCACAGTGAGGACGGTGTATGCAACATAGCACCTGCACAGTGAGGACGGTGTATGCAACATAACACCTACACAGTGAGGACGGTGTATGCAACATAACACCTACACAGTGAGGACGGTGTATGCAACATACACCTGCACAGTGAGGACGGTGTGTGCAACATATCACCTGCACAGTGAGGACGGTGTATGCAACATAGCACCTGCACAGTGAGGACGGTGTATGCAACATAACACCTAGCACAGTGAGGACGGTGTATGCAACATAACACCTGCACAGTGAGGACGGTGTATGCAACATAGCACCTGCACAGTGAGGACGGTGTATGCAACATAGCACCTGCACAGTGAGGACGGTGTATGCAACATAGCACCTGCACAGTAAGGACGGTGTATGCAACATAGCACTGCCAGTAGGACGGTGTATGCACATAGCACCTGCCAGTGAGGACGGTGTATGCAACATAGCACCTGCACAGTGAGGACGGTGTATGCAACATAGCACCTGCTCAGTGAGGACGGTGTATGCAACATAGCACCTGCTCAGTGAGGACGGTGTATGCAACATAGCACCAGCACAGTGAGGACGGTGTATGCAACATAACACCTGCTCAGTGAGGACAACAATAACCTGCATACACGCATCAGAGAAAACATTCGGAACACTAAAATTAAAAATAACAACAACAACAACAAGACAATTCCGAAAAAAAATTTATATCCGCACACACAGAAAGCAACCGAGCAAGCGACCGAGTGAGAAAGAGAAGAGAGACAGACAGACAGACAGACTGACAGAGAGAGAGAGAGACACAGAGAGAGAGAGAGAGTGGAGTGAGGACAGAGAGAATAGGTGAGGACGGAGAGAAAGGGAGAGAAAGAGAGAGTGAGCCAAAAGACAGAGACGGACAGACAAGAGAAAGAAAGAACAAAGAGAGATGAGGGTGATGGCGATGATGAGAGACACCCCAGAGCAGACACACATGTTCAATCTAAAGACACCCCAGAGCAGACACACATGTTCAATCTAAAGGTCATTCAACGAATCAATTGTCCACTCAATCAACCATTGGATCAGTCAGTCATTTAATAAACCATCGAAGCAGACACACTTGTTTTGGAACACGTATGTTGAAATATAATGATCTCTTACTGAGTTCAGAGAAAAACTCATGTATGTTCAGCAAAAATGCTATACTGTGATAATAAAGCCGTCCTTATCCTTATTGATCAACCAATCAATGAATCAATCAATGGACATACACACACAACGTTTTCTAGCAAAATACATATCTGTACACTTCCTATTTCACCATCTACACGCTGACGTACCTACCCTCCAACTATCTACCCATCC
>JAPXFY010000026.1:19578686-19581186 GCA_030674185.1 Monoplex corrugatus
TGTCATCAGCAAGACAGGCATGAGACCAGACATCGCTCTCCACTCTGACTCCTCGAAACAAGTGATTCTGATAGAACTCACTGTGCCATACGAAAGCAGAATGGAAGAAGCACATATCTACAAGACCGAAAAAATACGCCGGTCTTGCCAGCACCCTGAAGAAAGCAGGTCTGCGGGTCAAAATCTTCGCCATAGAGGTCGGGGCAAGAGGGTTTGTGGGCACCTCCGCTTATGATCTCATGAAACAACTCGCCATTTCTGGAAAGAAGAGGACTAGAGCCCTTAAAGCGATGGCAGAGGCAGCAGAAAGGAGCTCAAGTTGGATCTGGGCAAGGAGGAACCAAAAGTGAACTTCATAAGGATTAAATTCCCTACAGATGATGTGTGCCCCGTTAGCACATTGGTAAAACCGCGTACCGCAGTTCTGAAGCGCAGAATCGCCCAGGTTCGCTCCCCGGCGTGGGAAAAAAAAAAAAAAATAGACAACAGCAGAAGGGCATCCAGGAGTCATGACCTGGATGTGGCCCGGCCCCCCGAGAGTGTAAGGAATTCAGGGCCGAAACACTTTGTCTAAAGGGGGTTACTTCTCTGAAGACCTTCTGTTGTCTAGCTCTCCCTAGAGTTTCTTTCTACCTATTAGAGAGCGGGAAGAGGTTATGTGTTGGGTTGTGTCCCCTAGGCAAGTTCCTGTTATAGTCTGGAGTGTTGTAATAGTGTTTACATGCTGGGGCCGCTATTTTCAATTACATGTACACAATCACACACACACACACACACACACACACACACACACACACACACACACACACACACACACACGCATCTGTCAAAAAAGCTGAAGCGATGTCTTTCACTCCAATACAATCTACAAATACACAAGAAAATGGCTCGGTGTCCCACCTGGTCTCACTGATGTTGCATTCTACTGTCGTCAAGCAATGCTGAAGCTACCTCTCAAATCCATAGTGGAGGAATACAAAGTTGGAAAAGCAAGACTGTTGAGCATGCTGGAGGAATCGGAAGACAATATCGTGAGATCAGTTCATCCAAAGCTGAGAACTGGCAGAAAGTGGAAAGTCCAAGAGGCTGTAAACAATGCCAAGAGAAACCTCAGCATCAAAGAAATAATTGGACACACGCAAACCAACAGACAGGGACTGGGAGCAACAAAAATGCAGTGGTGGTCCAAAGCCAAAGGGAAGGAAAAAAGAGACATGATCATACAGGAGTTGAAGGAAGAAGAAGATGTCAAAAGAGTGCAGAAGGCAGTCCAGCAAGGTCAACAGGGGCAATGGACAACATGGGACAGTGCACTCCAAAGAAGTCTCAGCTGGAACGATATGTGGCACATGGCTCCTCTAAGGATAAGCTTCCTCCTCAGATCTGTATATGACCTGCTCCCCTCGAATGCAAACTTAGTGAAATGGGGGAAAGCAGACGACCCAGCATGTCCGCTCTGTCAGAAGAAACAAACAGTGGAACATGTCCTAAGCTCTTGCAAAGTAGCGCTAGCCCAAGGAAGGTATACATGGAGGCACAAGCAAGTTCTGAAAGTGATCACAGATGTGGTTAGCGAAAAAACCATGACCCCAAACGCACCAATTGCTATGACAACGTTCTACAAAGCAGGAGGGAAACAGGTCTGGCCCGAAAGTGCTATGACAACCAGCACATTGCCAAAGGGTCTTCTGGATGGAGCAGTCGACTGGGAGTGTACAGCAGACCTCCCAGAGTGGAGAAATTACCCAGATGTCATCAGCAAGACAGGCATGAGACCAGACATCGCTCTCCACTCTGACTCCTCGAAACAAGTGATTCTGATAGAACTCACTGTGCCATACGAAAGCAGAATGGAAGAAGCACATATCTACAAGACCGAAAAATACGCCGGTCTTGCCAGCACCCTGAAGAAAGCAGGTCTGCGGGTCAAAATCTTCGCCATAGAGGTCGGGGCAAGAGGGTTTGTGGGCACCTCCGCTTATGATCTCATGAAACAACTCGCCATTTCTGGGAAGAAGAGGACTAGAGCCCTTAAAGCGATGGCAGAGGCAGCAGAAAGGAGCTCAAGCTGGATCTGGGCAAGGAGGAACCAAAAAAAAAGTGAACTTCATAAGGATTAAATTCCCTACAGATGATGTGTGCCCCGTTAGCACATTGGTAAAACCGCGTACCGCAGTTCTGAAGCGCAGAATCGCCCAGGTTCGATCCCCGGCGTGGGAAAAAAAAAAAATAGACAACAGCAGAAGGGCATCCAGGAGTCATGACCTGGATGTGGCCCGGCCCCCCGAGAGTGTAAGGAATTCAGGGCCGAAACACTTGTCTAAAGGGGGTTACTTCTCTGAAGACCTTCTGTTGTCTAGCTCTCCCTAGAGTTTCTTTCTACCTAAGTTTAAATCAAAGGACACAACTGTTGAGAGTTATCTCCCATGTTGTATAGAACTTCTCAAATCTAACACAGTTTGTGCTACCCATTCAGCTAGCATAGAAACAGATACAAAGT
>JAPXFY010000026.1:19586186-19593686 GCA_030674185.1 Monoplex corrugatus
ACCGTGCAAATTTTAAAAACGTCTTCAATAGTTTTTGAAATATTGAAAACATGTTAAGCAAATATTTTGGGAAGTCGCTCATTTCAGATACTGCCTATTTAGATCAAGATATCTAAAAAAAAAAGAAGAAAAATACTGTAAACAATATCCGTAAAAGAAGTTACTTACAATCAGAAAGACGAAACCATAATTGATCAACACGTCAGGATAGTGTCAGGTAGTACTTGAACTCACAAATGTGATCTCAATAAAGACATTGTGCTCATGTTATCATGGCCTCAGTCTCATAAAGGTTCTTACAGCATCCTTTCTTTTTCTTTCCTTTCTTTTATGCAATGCGCAAATTTGTCAACAATTTGTTAAAACTAGTTCAATAAACAAAGAAACCATTGCTTAGTTAACTGTTGTTACAACACAAGGAAACAAAGACCTTCATCGATCGTGTCCTTAACAGCAAGCAGCTGGTGCTAGGCCTGCTGAGACCCCGGCACTGCTGACGTCAGTGGCAATTAATGATGTCAACAAAGAGACGTCACCTCCGACACTTAGTAACCTTCGTATCACAGTTTATCTCTCTCTCTCTCTCTCTCTCTCTCTCTCTCTCTCTCTCTCTCTCTCTCTCTCTCTATCTTCTATCTATCTATCTATCTATCTGTCTGTCTGTCTGTCTGTCGTCTTATTTCAATTCGTTAAATTAGTGTATAGAATCTGTTAATCTATTCGTATGTTGCTTCAAGCAAAGACTGCTCGATTGCTGGTGTCAGAAGTGGGATGATCACAGCCACACAAACAACAGATTCGGATTGTATAAAACATTTCATACAAACTACATATAGGAAACGTACATTAACGTCGATTTGCACAGATATATAAGAAATACGCTTATCAGATTTTGACTTGTGTCAGTGATATTACTGTAGATTTCCATCGCTACAGATTACAATCAAACCTCATCATCATCATCAGGTGCCCTGCCGCATGGTGTTGGCGACCATGGACTTCCAACCATCTCTATCTCTCGTTGCCCCTAGCATCTCCCCCACCCTCCTCATCCCCAGCCACTCTGCAAGTCCGTCCAGCATTCTCTCCCTGAGTCTACCTGGTGCTCTCTTTCCCTCCAGCTTTCCCGTTGTGACCAGGTGCTCCAAATCCCCCTTCCTCATAAAATGGCCTATAAATGTTGCCTGTCTTTTCCTAATCTTCCTTATGAGTGATCTACTTGTGTCTGCCTCCGTCAAGACTGTCTCGTTTGTTTTCTTTGACAATCAAACCTAGATAACGCATATCCTTTGCGTAGGTGTTCTGTCGAAAATGAAATACACTTTGATTTATATTGCTCCAACAACCCAGGAGCTGGAAAATTCCAAAGGCAAATTCGCCATACCGATTTCTTCAGAATAAATAAATAAATAAATAAAAAGAATTATATAAAGAATATGGCCAACTTCTTGTATTTAGCGGGTCAACCTTTTCACTCTCTCACCCTATCCACCAGCATCCCGCACCGTCAGCCATGACAGCAAAACAAATACTTAACAGATAGCTGGTGGATAGCGTGCAGGGAGTGAAAGGGTTTAGTTTTTGTAGCTGGTGGATAGGTGCAGGGAGTGAAAGGCTTTAGTTTTTGCAGCTGGTGGATAGCGTGCAGGGGTTAATCGAGTGTCATCCACTTGGCGGATGTGTCATTGAGGGCACTGCTCAAATTTTCTGACCAACACCGCAGGTGTCTGTTTTTCTCAGGTCTTGTTGACAGCATTCTTACCAACAAATGCCTATCAATTAACATCAGAAAGAAATCCTTGAATGTTATATAGAACCAATACTGTTGTACGGATGCGAGGCGTGGACAGTCAGCAAGCAAAGCCAGAGCAAGATTGAGGCAGCCGAGATGTGGTTTCTCAGAAGAATGTTGAGTGTTCCATGGACAGCAAAGAAAACAAACGAGACAGTCCTGATGGAGGCAGACACAGTAGATCACTCATAAGGAAGATTAGAAAAAGACAAGCAACATTTATAGGCCACTTTATGAGGAAGGAGGATTTGGAGCACCTGGTGGAGGGAAAGAGAGCATCAGGTAGACCCAGGGAGAGAATGCTGGACGGACTTGCAGAGTGGCTGGGGATGAGGAGGGTGGGGGAGATGCTAGGGGCAACGAGAGATAGAGATGGTTGGAAGTCCATGATCGCCAACGCCATGCGGCAGGGCACCTGATGATGATGTTGACACCACGATATGTTTGATAGTAAACGTAGACTATAGCCCTGTCACGCAGTATCAATCCCAGATGGAACTCCACAGCATCATCAATGTCATCCTCATCGTCATTCTCATTATTACAATGTAAAAATCTGTCAAGCTTCTGTGGCCATTAAGGTGGTGTAAAGAATGGGACAAAAAAAAAAGAGAAAGGGAAACTGTCTCAATGCCATGATAAGAAAAATTGAAGTATTTTGGATAAAGCCAAAAACGAGAACTTTTTTTTTTTTCATTTTGAGCTCTTGGCAATAAATTTATTCTGTTTTGCTAGAAAAGGTTTCTGTTCCCATGAATACGAACTATGCGGACATTTCAACAAATTCAAACAAATTTCCCAAGTTGAGTTACGTGTATCAGAGATATATCAGTACAACTGTTATATCAATCTGACGATACACTATTTATCCCGATGATGATGGTGATGATGGACGATGATGATGATGACGACTACGACGACAACGACGACGATGATGATGATGATGGACGATGATGACGATGACGACTACGACGACAACGACGACGACGATGATGATGATGATGATGGTGATGACGATGATGATGTATTCTGTTTGGATTTCGACCATTTATAGTCATTCATAAGGAAGATTAGGAAAAGACAGGCAACATTTATAGGCCATTTTATGAAAGGGGGATTTGGAGCACCCGGTCACAACGGGAAAGCTGGAGGGAAAGAGAGCACCAGATAGACCCAGGGAGAGAATGCTGGACGGACTTGCAGAGTGGCTGGGGATGAGGAGGGTGGGGGAGATGCTAGGGGCAACGAGAGATAGAGATGGATGGAAGTCCATGATCGCCAACGCCATGCGGCAGGGCACCTGATGATGATTGTTGGGGTGGTTTTCCTGAGTTGGCGAATTGGAAAAAAAGAAATGCTGCCTTAATTTAGTCACTAACAATATTATATTATACCTTCACTTCGGAATGGTGAGGTATCCAATATTTCTCACTATTTAACCAATGTGTCATAATAATTTATATGTATATTCAAATATGTATTTTTTTTTCCCAATTTCTTGTCTTGACAGGACAAAATGCCATTATTGATAGTTTCACGTCCTTTCTGTCTTTTTGGTTTAGACGGATAAAGACGCCATCAGTCATCGTTTCAAATAGAGTCTGGGTCATGTCTTCGAAAAGGAAACGCTTCAAACTATTGTTTTTGAGGCGAAACATACAGGTTTAATCATACTGTCATATTTTTATACAGACAGCAAAGGCTGTTACTTTCTATGACTGATGCACTTGATGATCATGTCAGTACGATCACACTGGACGAAGAATCATCTCAGACCTTCGCTTTGCATATGACATAGATGGCCTAGCACACGTGAGCAAGAACTCACTATAGGCTTTGTTGTTAGGCTGTATACGTATCCAAAAAGTTGGGCCTGACCCATTCTCGTGTATGGAATACGCTGTGACAGATCATTACCCCCAACATTCGCTGAAGGGAATTCAGACATACACACACACACACACACACACACACAACCAAAACACACACACACACACACACACATCAACATAACATGCACACAACACACACACACACACCACATCACACACACACCACACACACACACACACACACACATACACACACACACACATACACACACACACACACACACACACACACACAACACACACACACACACATACACACACACACACACACACACACACATACACACACACATAGGACGCACACAGAAAACACACTCACAGACCGCATCATCTCGCAACAACACAACACACACACACCCCACACATACACACAACCAACACACAACCACTCCACACCCATCAAAATCCAGAACAACACACAACATCACACCTACACAGGACAACAGACACAACAGATGAATTACATAAGGCACGACACACAGAAACACACGCACACACGCAAGCATCACACACACACACACACACACACACACACACACACACACACATACATAAGGCACGCACACAGAAACACACGCACACCAGCATGCATCACACACACACACACACACACACACACACACACAAACACAACACACACACACACACACACACACACACACACACACACACACACACACACACACACACACACACACACACACACACGGACAGAGGAGCCCAAAGAAAATGATATCTCACTGACACTGACCCACCTCCTTACCTTTCTTCTGGTCAAACAAATCAGCCTTTAACCCTTTGACTCCCGCACCCTATCCAACAACTGCAAACACTTAACCCTTTGACTCCCTCACCCTATCCAAAAACTTCCTGCAGGAAGCTGGTGGATATGGTGAGGGAGTCAAAGGGTTACATTTTTCCTTTGCTAGCATGGTTGACAAGGCAGGATGTTGGTGGACAGAGTGCGGGAGTGAAAGGGTTAAGCCAGGGGTGGAAAGGGACGACTATCACCCTCTGTTTAGAGAACAGCAAGCTGATTACTCATACAACCGCAAGCTCAAAGTGACGCCTTCACCAGCTTCCTCATGCGGTTAAGAGGATCAAACAGATCAATATGCATTGCAGCAGTGTCGCCTTATTCAAGTGGAGCAACAGGAGACATCACTGACAACCCCTGACCACCAAGCACCATGGTAGTTATTGAGAGTTGGATAAAAAAAAAAAAATTTAAAAACGAAAAGAAAATGAGAACAGGGACAGAAGTGGCCGGACCATGCAGACGACGAATGAATGGAGAAAAAGTAAAACAAATCATCAAACTAGTTAATATTCTAGCTGATTATCAAAATTAACATGTTAGCTACTTTATTAGGATAAAAATATCTGACACGGCCTTGTGTACATTCAAATACAACTCCACCACTGGTCAACTTCCACCACAAAATGAAACACGCTTTCACAAAATAAAATCAAAATCACACACACACAAAACACGACACACACACACACACACACGCGCACGCGCACACACACACACACACACAACACACACACACACACACACACACACACACACACACATGCCACAGGTAGACCCGACAAACAAATCAGACCAGTCAAATCAACATGAAAGTATAAGCCACCTTATCAGGAAATATGTACCACGATCTACTTAATTACATGGGCAGAACGAAGTAAATACAACGGAATATCACAACTGCAGAACTTCCAGCATGACCTCGAACAAAAACGACCCAAAACAAGTCCATCTTGTAACATAAAAAGAAGGTACACAAGCACTTTACAAGTATGACAGGGATGAGACAAAGTCATACTGTGCGCTAATGGGACATCTACCTATCTGCTGTCTGTCTGTCTATCTAGATCTATGTGTGTGTGTATACACACACACACACACACACACACACACACACACACAACAATAATATATATATTGTATTGTCTTGTGTATGTGTGTATGTAGTGTGTATGTACGTGTTGTGTGCTATTTAGCGTCTGTCCTAAGTGATATGCGTTGTCGTGGTGTGTGTGTGGTGGTGGTGGTGTGTGTGTGTGTGTGTGTGTGGTGTGTGTGCGCGTTCTTGGCTTTGCGCGCTTGCTTGCTTGCTTGCGCTTCAATTTTTATTTTTGTTAGAGGTGGAGGACAGACTAGAAGAGTTGGAGTAGTGGAAACCATAAATCCTGTCGGTGGGGATATGAAGGCTATGTAGGGCGTTGTTTGGGGTTGATTTCTGTGATGTGATTGTACAGGACGTTGGTGAGGTCAGTTTTCACTGGGAGGGGAGGAGGCTGGTTGTGTTTTCATTCGTTTCAAGTAACTACATAATTATGGAGCCATACGTTTCACTACCACGCAGCCTAGATTGTTTTCTAATGACAGACTGATATAGAAATGTGACCTCCTACCACGAAATCAGTCTTAACTCGCAGTCAGTCGAACAGCACTAGGAGCTGAAAAGTGACTGAGGATCTATCTGGGGTGTTTTGACTTTTCTCAAAATCGATTTCTGTAGACTATAATCTATCCCCACGGAATTTTTTTTCTTGAAAAAATATTATTGATCAATTTAAAATGGTATTTCAATGCATTGATCGCAGCAGAAAGAACGTAATTTCTTACCAAAAGTACCTCTTTTTGTCTCTTATTATGAACCGTAACCTGTGCAGCATCCGCATATGTAGTATACTGACGGAAAGCTCTTTGGTGCACCTTTCAGATAATGACAGCGAAAATTAGACACAAACTGGGTCAAAGCCACCAAATAAAGAAATTTAAGGAAAATGTGTAGGAGAACACACAAAAACTTTAGAGGCCGTTTCCTCAAAACGGCCGTCAACAATTTAATGACTTTAAACATACATAACTTCTACATTTTTTTTAGTACAAACTTTATTCAAGTACCAAAATAATGAACAGAATGTACACTTTCCAGTGATATGTATATCTCAAAATACCCAAAATACTAGATAAGACTGATTTCGTGGTGGAGGTCACAACTATAGAATTAAAACCCACCTGCTAGGTAGGATCTCAAGACCTTGCCAACACATTGGCTTATGCGTAAGCTTAAGGGTATGCAATGATCATTTTGGATCCTCTCCATCACAGGACATCAGTGTCGTCAGAGCATATGGCGTTCTTACGAGTCATCATCATCAGGTGCCCTGCCGCATGGCGTTGGCGATCATGGACTTCCATCTGTCTCTATCTCTCGTTGCCCCTAGCATCTCCCCCACCCTCCTCGTCCCCAGCCACTCTGCAAGTCCGTCCAGCATTTTCTCCTTCTCCCGGTGCTCTCTTTCCCTCCAGCTTTTCCGTTGTGACCAGGTGTTCCAAATCCCCCTTCCTCATAAAATGGCCTATAAATGTTGCCTGTCTTTTCCTAATCTTCCTTATGAGTGATCTACTTGTGTCTGCTCCTCAAGACTGTCTCGTTTGTTTTCTTTGCTGTCCATGGAACTCTCAACATTCTTCTGAGAAACCAATCTGGCTTGATTACTTCATCACTTCATTACCAGTACTATGACGTAACCCTGAGAAACTGAAACTGAAACTGAAACTAAAACTTAAAGCAGGCTGAGCATGGACACTTGGTTTATGGTCTCAACCAATAGACTAGCACCCAGACCATCACTCCAAGCCTGGAGGGGTGGCTGTGTGTATTGGGAGAAGGGGGGGGGGAAGAAAAAAAAAACTTGTCTCATCAGGACTCGATCCTGGGTTTGTCGCAGTCAACGCGGGTGCCTTATACACTGAGCCAGTATCGTCCTTATCGTGACTGCGAAAAGTAAAGC
>JAPXFY010000026.1:19601186-19603686 GCA_030674185.1 Monoplex corrugatus
ACCCACAGTCATGTTCCAGTCATTCTTCTGGTGTCAGCTTGCTCTCTCCAGCTTGCTCCCCTTCTTCCATTCCACTTCACGACCTTGCCATCATAATTTAGGAGTCTGCGCAGGTGGGGAGCCTACCGCACCATCACTTGCAGATTAGGGCGGAATACATATAAAAATGATCGAGTGCTATGAATTTCATTTTAATAGAAAATACATTTCTAAATTGCCATCTAATCCTTCTCCACACCTAACACCCCCTCCCACCCTCTGCGTCCCCGAAATACATTTCTAAATTGCCATCTAATCCTTCTCCACACCTAACACCCCCTCCCACCCTCTGCGTCCCTGAAATACATTTCTAAATTGCCATCTAATCCTTCTCCACACCTAACACCCCCTCCCACCCTCTGCGTCCCTGTCTCTCAACCAGTCTGTCTATCCATCCTTATCGGTGGTTCTATCCAACTTGCCGCCTGTCAAACCGACAAATAGTAGTGTTCATTCCTTTGTTCAAAGCAGCACGTCTTCTCGCTGCCCGAAATTTCAGTATCTCACATGCTGGAACTAAACAGCAGGAAGACTGAAGTCATGGTGATCAGTAAAAAACGTGAAATCCCCTCATGCACAATAACAGCAAATGGCACAACCTTGATACAGGTTGATAAATTCAAATACCTGGGAACGATCATTTCATCAGACGGCAGATGCACATCAGAAATAGCCGGCAGAATCGGCCAAGCCAAAACAGCATTCAAGAAGGTGACAAGCATTCTTACAAACAAATGTCTGTCAATTAACATCAGGAAGACAGTTCTTGAATGTTATATAGAACCAATACTGTTGTACGGATGCGAGGCGTGGACAGTCAACAAACAAAGCCAGAACAAGATTGAGGCAGCCGAGATGTGGTTTCTCAGAAGAATGTTGAGAGTTCCATGGACAGCAAAGAAAACAAACGAGACAGTCTTGATGGAGGCAGACACAAGTAGATCACTCATAAGGAATATTAGGAAAAGACGGGCAACATTTATAGGCCATTTTATGAGGAAGGGAATTTGGAGCACCTGGTCACAACGGAAAAGCTGGAGGGAAAGAGAGCACCGAGTAGACCCAGGGAGAAAATGCTGGACGGACTTGCAGAGTGGCTGGGGACGAGGAGGGTGGAGGAGATGCTTGGGGCAACGAGAGATAGAGACAGATGGAAGTCCATGATCGCCAACGCCATTCGGCAGGCACCTGATGATGATGATGACATGCCTTGTTTTTCATTACCGACAGGGCACGCTCAGCACAACGGCTGAAATCTTCAATGGCCCACGTCTTGTTTATTATGCACTACGGACAATCGAAAAGTACAAAGGTATTTGGACAGCTTTAACAAGACTTAAAATCCTGCTGTTATGCCGCCTTTTCTATATAAAAAAAAAGTAACATAACACTGAAAAAAAGCGTTTTCATTGCTGACTTTTTTCCCACAGAAATAAAGTTTTTATCATCATCTGGAAAACCCGATGATCGGGCCATATATCGTAACCAACAGACTCACTTTACGGTTGTTGTCGCTTTTTTGGTTTGGTTTGTTTTGTTTTGTTTTCGTTATTCGACTCGTTTTCTTTTCCTTTCTTGTGTGTTTGTGCGTGTCTGTGCGTGCGTGTGTGTCCTCTTAGGGCCATATATAATGTTCCATTCACACCGCTTTTACGTTATACATTCCAAAGATTATTACGATTCACAGAATCGAATGCCTTCCTAAAATCCACAAATGCAACATAATGTTTCTTATTTGAAAGTAAATGTTTCTGCACAAGGCATTAAAGTGTTAAAATATGATCAATTGTACTGTATTTTGCTCTAAATCCAGCTTGTTCTTCAACTATTTTCTCTTCTTTTTCTGCCCCACTTTGTTAATCTCTTATTCAAAATATATGTATAAACTTTACTCACTATACTTGTTAGGGCGATTCCTCTATAATCATCTGGATTATTCACATCTCCTTTTTTATGAATTGGGATTATTATGGCTTTGCCCATTCTGACGGAAAAATGCCATTATCAAAAAGCTTGTTACATAAATGGACAAGGAAATCAATTACATTAGCATTTGCATGTTTTAACATTTCGCTGATTATTTTATCTGGTCCTGTGCTCTTTCCTGCTTTCAAATGCATAATACTCGCAGTCACTTCTTCTTTAGTTATAGGCTCATTAAAAGTGGCTCAAAATTATTTTCTTCCTCTACTATATTACTCTCTTGTGCAGTATTTCCCCCGATATCATTGAAAACACTGCAGAAATGATTGTACCATTGTTCAATAGAGATTTCATTGTACACAAAGGCCTTTCTGTTAACAGATCTTATTACTGACCAGAATGTCCGGGAGTCATTGATGGAATCTTTGATTGTTCTTATTTTCTTATCTTCGTATTCCCTTTCTTTCGTTTTCCTTAGTTTAACATACTCTTTTCGTGATATGACATATGCTTCTCTTTTTCTCTTTTTTTATTTTTC
>JAPXFY010000026.1:19606186-19608686 GCA_030674185.1 Monoplex corrugatus
AGGCAGCCTATTAACATGGATTGTCTGTAAGAGTACAAGGTTAGGCAGCCTATTAACATAGATTAATGTGTCTGTAAGAGTACAAGGTTAGGCAGCCTATTAACATGGATTGTCTGTAAGAGTACAAGGTTAGGCAGCCTATTAACATAGATTAATGTGTCTGTAAGAGTACAAGGTTAGGCAGCCTATTAACATGGATTGTCTGTAAGAGTACAAAGTTAGGCAGCCTTTTAACATAGATTAATGTGTCTGTAAGAGTACAAGGTTAGGCAGCCTATTAACATGGATTGTCTGTAAGAGTACAAGGTTAGGCAGCCTATTAACATAGATTGTCTGTAAGAGTACAAGATTAGGCAGCCTATTAACATGGATTGTCTGTAAGAGTACAAGATTAGGCAGCCTATTAACATAGATTGTCTGTAAGAGTACAAGATTAGGCAGTCTATTAACATGGATTAATTTGTTTGTAAGAGTACAAAGTTAGGCAGCCTATTAACATAGATTAATGTGTCTTAAGAGTACAAGGTTAGGCAGCCTATTAACATGGATTGTCTGTAAGAGTACAAGGTTAGGCAGCCTATTAACATAGATTAATGTGTCTGTAAGAGTACAAGATTAGGCATCCTATTAACATGGATTAATTTGTCTGAAAGAGTACAAAGTTAGGCAGCCTAGTAACATAGATTAATGTGTCTGTAAGAGTACAAGGTTAGGCAGCCTAGTAACACAGATTAATGTGTCTGTAAGAGTACAAGGTTAGGCAGCCTATTAACATAGATTAATGTCTGTAAGAGTACAAGGTTTGGCAGCCTATTAACATAGATTAATGTGTCTGTAAGAGTACAAGGTTAGGCAGCCTATTAACATAGATTAATGTGTCTGTAAGAGTACAAGGTTAGGCAGCTTATTAACATGGATTAATGTGTCTGTAAGAGTACAAGGTTAGGCAGCCTATTAACATAGATTAATGTGTCTGTAAGAGTACAAGGTTAGGCAGCCTATTAACATAGATTAATGTGTCTGTAAGAGTACATGTACAAGGTTAGGCAGCCTATTAACATAGATTAATTTGTCTGTAAGAGAACAAAGTTAAGCAGCCTATTAACATAGATTAATGTGTCTGTAAGAGTACATGTACAAGGTTAGGCAGCCTATTAACATAGATTAATGTGTCTGTAAGAGTACAAGGTTAGGCAGCCTATTAACATGGATTATTGTGTCTGTAAGAGTACAAGGTTAAGCAGCCTATTAACATGGATTAATTTGTCTGTAAGAGTACAAGGTTAAGCAGCCTGTTAACATGGATTAAAAAAAGACGAGACTAACATCTCTGTTAGGAAACATATCCTTTCTTTGAACGAGGAAAGCAGTGGCGTCGTAGATGGATAAGAGAAGAGACTGTATAAGGGAAAGAAACAGGAGAAGAGGACGAGAAAGAAAAGGTCAAGGTTGTCCCCTAACCCTCAAGTTGTAGGGGAGTGTGGAGACAGAGACATCAACATTCCTCGGGGACAGCATTCATCATCATCAGGTGCTCTGCCGCACGGCGTTGGCGACCATGGACTTCCAACCATCTCTATCTTTCGTTGCTCCTAGCATCTCCTCCACCCTCCTCATCCCCAGCCACTCTGCAAGTCCGTCCAGCATTCTCTCCAGCATTATGAGGGCAGAACCCATCTCCTCTCCCTCAGGTATGCATTCATAGTTGGACAGACTGGAGGCCCCATGTTGAAATAAAGTTCCGTGGGAGTGCTTCGCACTCGAGCAAACTAACGCAGGCAAATTGAAAGGCGAGTGCTCGACCTCTTTGCCAACCAGGTCTCATGAGAAAGGGAAGGCCAGAGATAACGGTAAGTGATAACAGGACATAGAGATATGAAGAGATAGGAAGACTGAAGTCATGGTGATCAGTAAAAAACATGAAATCCCCTCCTGTAAAATAACAGCAAATGGCACAACCTTGACACAGGTTAATAAGTTCAAATACCTGGCAACGGTCATTTCATCAGACGGCAGATGCACATCGGAAATAGCTGGCAGAATCGGCCAATCCAAAACAGCATTCAAGAAGATGACAAGCATTCTTACCAACAAATGCCTATCAATTAACATCAGAAAGAGAGTCCTTGAATGTTATATAGAACCAATACTGTTGTACGGATGCGAGGCGTGGACAGTCAGCAAGCAAAGCCAGAGCAAGATTGAGGCAGCTGAGATGTGGTTTCTGAGAAGAATGTTGAGAGTTCCATGGACAGCAAAGAAAACAAACGAGACAGTCTTGATGGAGGCAGACACAAGTAGATCATTCATAAGGAAGATTAGGAAAAGACAAGCAACAATTTTTTTTTTTTTTGAGGAAGGGAGATTTGGAGCACCTGGTCACAACGGGAAAGCTGGAGGGAAAGAAAGCACCAGGTAGACCCAGGGAGAGAATGCTGGACGGACTTGCAGAGTGGCTGGGGATGAGGAGGGTGGGGGAGATGCAAGGAGCAACGAGAGA
>JAPXFY010000026.1:19616186-19626186 GCA_030674185.1 Monoplex corrugatus
CATGCGCGCGTGTGTGTATGTGACTCACACTGTTTTCAGTGGCGCAGCCGCTTTCGACGTGTATATAGCAATTATTTGCTGAGAGTGCAGACGACGAACAAAACTTCAATAAACCAAGGTAGACGCTTTAAAAGGCGCACTGACACTTTGACTTTTCTTTTCGATGGCTCTATACACATTCCATCATTAAAGTATAACAAAAAATCTTTGGTTTAAGTGTGACTGTAGGTCTTTGAAAAAATACGAGCGCACGACTGATGTTTTTGAATTGAAGGTATGTGTTCTGTTGACTTTATGCCCAGTTTTATTTATTTATTCAGAAAAGTGAGGCAACACAGACATCACTACCCACCCATCAGCACTTTAATATTTCACTGCTTTAATATTTCACTGCTTTAATATTTCACTGCTTTAATATTTCACTGCTTTAATACTTCACTGCTTTAACATTTCACTGCTTTAACATTTCACTGCTTTAATATTTCACTGCTTTAATATTTCACTGCTTTAATATTTCCAACATGTCATCATCATCATCATCATCATCATCAGGTGCCCTGCCGCATGGCGTTGGCGACCATGGACTTACAACCATCTCTATCTCTCGTTGCCCCTAGCATCTCCCCCACCCTCCTCATCCCCAGCCACTCCGCAATCCCTCCAGCATTCTCTCCCTGGGTCTACCCGGTGCTCTCTTTCCCTCCAGCTGTCCCGTTGTAACCAGGTGCTCCAAATCCCCCTTCCTCATAAAATGGCCTATAAATGTTGCCTGTCTTTTCCTAATCTTCCTTATGAGTGATCTACTTGTGTCTGCCTCCATCAAGACTGTCTCGTTTGTTTTCTTTGCTGTCCATGGAACTCTCAACTTCATGTAACATATAACAGGGATACATACCCACTCATAACGGGGTTTTATCATCATCGTTAGATCCTCTCACTCCCAGCAGGCTGCATTGTCAATCATGCCAGCTTAACCCTTTGACCCCTTCACACGTTAAGTTTTTGCAGTTGGTGGATAGAGTGCGGGACTCAAAGGGTTAAAACCCAGGTAACTTGGCAGAGCTATATCGGGGCTATGACTATTTGAAACAGTACGCAATGCCCTGTTGACGCGAAAAAAAGAATATATATTTGATTCAGCGGGATAGTGTCAGTGTGTCATGCCTTGCTGTCTGTATGTGTTCCTTTCATCTGTCTGAAAGACAAACATGCCTCTGTGGTGGGTTATAGGTAAAGGTACGTGTATGTGTGTGTGTGTGTGTTGTGTGTGTATGTGTGTGTATGTGTGTGTGTGTGTGTATGTGTGTGTGTATGTGTGTATGTGTGTGTGTGTGTGTATGTTGTGTTGTGTGTGTATGTGTGTATGTGTGTGTATGTGTGTGTGTATGTTGTGTGTGTATGTGTGTGTGTGTATGTGTGTATGTATGTGTGGTATGTGTGTATGTGTGTATGTGTGTGTATGTGTGTGTATGTGTGTGTATGTGTGTATGTGTGTATGTGTGTATGTGTGTTGTGTGTATGTGTGTGTGTTGTGTGTGTGTATGTGTAGTATGTGTGTGTGTGTGTGTGTATGTGTGTGTGTATGTGTGTGTGTTATATATGTGTGTGTGTGTGTGATGTGTGCGTATGTGTGTGTGTGTGTGGACGGGTGGTAGTGGTTGGGGTGTTTAGAGATGGCCGATTGACCTGTAAAGTTGAAGGTAGGTGGTTCATGATTCTCAAAGATCAAAGAAAAAGGAATTACCTTAAGGACTTAGAAAAGTGAGGTGGTAGAGAACCTTGCCACTCTTGGGTGTGTGTTCGTTCTGAGGGCGGTTTGGACTCACCCCCTGGCTGCTTTACGTTTCCCAACATATCGAGGGTTGAAAGCCAGAACCCAGTATCTCACTTTTTTGTCAATTTTCACTTTTTATACTGAACTGTTGCTTTTAATGTGATCTTTCATACAACAACTGTGTCCTCAGCACCTTGCTATATGGCAGCGAGGCATGGACCACGCATGCTCATCAGGAGAAAAGGCTCAATACCTTCCACCTGAGAAGCCTACGGCGCATACCCGGCATTTCCTGGCAAGACAAGGTGATCAACACCGAAGTCCTGACCCGCGCTGGCCTCCCAACCATGCATACCATGCTGAGACAGCGTCGGCTGCGATGGTTGGGCCACATTCGCCGCATGGAAGATGGTCGCATCCCAAAAGACATCATTTATGGTGAGCTTGACACAGGGCAGAGAAACATTGGCCGCCCACAGCTGAGATACAAAGACGTTTGCAAACGTGACATGAAGGCGCTGGAGATCAACACTGAGTCCTGGGAGGACCTCGCA
This sequence comes from Monoplex corrugatus, assembly GCA_030674185.1. Lineage (NCBI taxonomy): Eukaryota > Metazoa > Mollusca > Gastropoda > Littorinimorpha > Ranellidae > Monoplex > Monoplex corrugatus. The sequence continues at coordinate 19,618,515 of JAPXFY010000026.1, forward strand.
GACGACCGCAACAGCTGGAGAACCACTCTCAAGAAACAGCTACGGATTGGTGAGGACAAACTGTCAGCTGCTGCAGCAGAAAAGCGAGTTCGCAGAAAAGGGATGACAGCCAACAGACCAGCATCAGCATACACATGCGACCGCTGCAACAGAGACTGCCTCTCTCGCATTGGTCTCTAAAGTCACAGGCGACGCTGCTTGGACCAAGCAGACAGCCCATCTAGACATTAGAACGGATGTACTTTGTCCATGGTCAGCCATGACCGAGGGAGGCCTACCTACCATCCGCTGGACTTTGTTTTTGGCATGATATTGATTTTTGATCGGTTATCGATAAAACAAAAAACCAGTATCTCAAAATGTAGATATTACAGCCTCTCCCTGAAAACCCAGCTAAAAATCGTCTCCTGTAAACTATCAGAAAATCGAGACACTTGGTTCTGGTTGTCAACCCTCGATATAGTAAGGTCAAGCATCCAGCCACTGCTGGGTAAACTGGCGGTGCTTGCACAAAGCTTTTCTGATGCTAGACTTCCACACTCAGAATATCGTGACCACTATACTGAAGTCTATCTGATCTTTAAAAAGATACTCCACAGAACATCGTGACCACTACACTGAAGTCTATCTGATCTTTAAAAAGATTCTCCACAGAAAATCGTGACCACTACACTGAAGTCTATCTGATCACTAAAAAGATACTCCACAGAATATCGTGACCACTACACTGAAGTCTGTCTGATCACTAAAAAGATACTCCACAGAATATCGTGACCACTACACTGAAGTCTATCTGATCTTGAAAAAGATACTCCACAGAACATCGTGACCACTACACTGAAGTCTATCTGATCACTAAAAAGATACTCCACAGAACATCGTGACCACTACACTGAAGTCTATCTGATCTTGAAAAAGATACTCCACAGAACATCGTGACCACTACACTGAAGTCTATCTGATCTTGAAAAAGATACTCCACAGAACATCGTGACCACTACACTGAAGTCTATCTGATCTTGAAAAAGATACTCCACAGAACATCGTGACCACTACACTGAAGTCTATCTGATCACTAAAAAGATACTCCACAGAATATCGTGACCACTACACTGAAGTCTATCTGATCTTGAAAAAGATACTCCACAGAATATCGTGACCACTACACTGAAGTCTATCTGATCTTGAAAAAGATACTCCACAGAACATCGTGACCACTACACTGAAGTCTATCTGATCTTGAAAAAGATACTCCACAGAACATCGTGACCACTACACTGAAGTCTATCTGATCACTAAAAAGATACTCCACAGAATATCGTGACCACTACACTGAAGTCTATCTGATCTTGAAAAAGATACTCCACAGAATATCGTGACCACTACACTGAAGTCTGTCTGATCTTTAAAAAGATACTCCACAGAATATCGTGACCACTACACTGAAGTCTATCTGATCTTTAAAAAGATACTCCACAGAATATCGTGACCACTACACTGAAGTCTGTCTGATCTTGAAAAAGATACTCCACAGAATATCGTGACCATTACATTGAAGTCTGTCTGATCTTAAAAAGATACTCCACAGAATATCGTGACCACTACATTGAAGTCTGTCTGATCTTGAAAAAGATACTCCACAGAATATCGTGACCACTACACTGAAGTCTGTCTGATCTTGAAAAAGATACTCCACAGAATATCGTGACCACTACATTGAAGTCTGTCTGATCTTGAAAAGGATACTCCACAGAATATCGTGACCACTACATTGAAGTCTGTCTGATCTTGAAAAAGATACTCCACAGAATATCGTGACCACTACACTGAAGTCTGTCTGATCACTAAAAAGATACTCCACAGAACATTGTGACCACTACACTGAAGTCTATCTGATCTTGAAAAAGATACTCCACAGAATATCGTGACCACTACACTGAAGTCTATCTGATCACTAAAAAGATACTCCACAGAATATCGTGACCACTACATTGAAGTCTGTCTGATCTTGAAAAAGATACTCCACAGAATATCGTGACCACTACACTGAAGTCTATCTGATCTTGAAAAAGATACTCCACAGAATATCGTGACCACTACACTGAAGTCTATCTGACCTTGAAAAAGATACTCCACAGAATATCGTGACCACTACACTGAAGTCTATCTGATCACTAAAAAGATACTCCACAGAATATCGTGACCACTACACTGAAGTCTATCTGATCTTTAAAAGGATACTCCACGTGATCTCTCTCTCTCTCTCTCTCTCTCTCTCTCTCTCTATCTATCTCTCTTTCTCTCTCTCTCTCCACTATAATGTCAATGTGTGTGTGTGTGTGTGTGTGTGTGTGTGTGTGTGAGAGGAGAGAGAGAAAGAGAGAGAGTGTGTGAGAGAGAGAGAAAGAGAGAGTGTGTGTGGCGCGCGCGCGTGCGTGCGTGCGTGCGTGGTGTGTGTGTGTGTGTGTGTGTTTGTGTGTGTGTGTTGTGCGCGCGCGCGCGTGTGCGTGTGTATGTATGTGTGTTTTCACATACGTGCGTGCCCCACGCAAGGTGAACCGTTCAACCATTTTTTTAACTGCAATAACAATAACTAAAGGAACGTACAGTTGATTGGCACCGATTGGAGGAAAGAAGCCCATCATCTCAAATACTTTCTTAAAACCCTTTCATAAGAACTATGGAACCATGACATTGCCCACTGAAAACCTTTCCCAGTTCAGAGCTCTGTGCTCACAATGAATAAGGAGCTGTACACATTCAAATTTGTGACCCCCACCACGAAATCAGTCTTAACTAGCATTTTGGGCATTTTGAGATATACGTATCACTGGAAAGTGTACATTCTGCTGATTATTTTGGTACTTGAATAAAGCTTGTACTCAAAAAAATGTAGAAGTTATGTATGTTTAAAGTCATTAAGTTGTATGACAGCCATTTTGATAAAACAGCCTCTAAAGTTTTTGTGTGCTCTCCTGCACATTTTCCTTAAATTTCATTATTTGGTGGCTTTGATCCAGTTTGTTTCTAATGTTCGCTGTCATTAAAGAGCTTTCCATCAGTATAATACATGTGCGGGTATTGTACAGGTTACGGTTCATATTAAAGACAAAAATATGTACTTTTGGTAGGAAATTGCGTTCGTTCTGCTGCAATCAGTGTATTAGAATACCGATTTAAGTTGATAAATAATTTTTTTTTCAAAATTTTCTCTAGGGGATAGATTATAGTCTACGGAAATCAATTTTGAGAAAAAGTCAAAACACCCCAGATAGATCCTCAGTCACCTTTTCAGCTCCTAGCGCTGTTCGACTGACTGCGAGTTAAGACTGATTTCGTGGTGGGAGGTCACATTTATGTATTTTATGCGGCACACAGCGCGGCAAGGGGGTGGGGGGGGAGACAGGGAGGAGGAAGACACCATGTGTATTGGAGGTGGGAAGGTAGATAAGCAGACAGACAGATATCATACACAAACACGGGAAAGTCGACAATGACATTTTACCGTCCATTTGATGATAAAAGTTTTTTCGGACAAGCAGTTCGAGCTGGAGACAAATTCAACCACACACACACACACACACACGCACACACACACACACACACACACACACACACACACACACACACACACACACACACACACACACACACACACACACAACGCCGACGAAGACGACGACATACGCCTGATGCATTTGGATTAATTATTTTGTGATTACTACTGTTAAATGACAGCTTGTTTTTCAGAGAACGAGCGAGCACGTGAGCGAGCGAGCGAGCAAGCGAGAGAGAGAAAGAGAGAGAATCAGAGAGAGAGATTCGTTGACTGATTGATTGATCGATCGATTGATTGACTAATCTTTATCTTCCAACGATACAGTGTCACACTGTGACAATGCAACAGCGTTTATGAGAGAGTGCAAGCAAGCGAGAGAGACAGACAGACAGACAGAGACATACAGACACAGACAGAGACAAGAGAGATAGATAGATAGATAGAGAGAGATAGAGAGAGAGACATACAGACAGAGACAGAGAGAAGAGAGACACACACACAGAGAGACAGAGAGGAGAGAGATAGATAGATAGATAGATAGATAGATAGAGACAGACAGACAGACAGACAGACAGACAGACAGACAGACAGACAGAGAATGAAACAAATCACATATATATCGTCGCCACACAAACCAAGCAACCCATCTGACAACTTCAATCAACATTACTATCAAAAAATACAATACACATAAAACTAAATTAATGACCAACCTAACCATCAATCAATAAATGCAATCAACGATGTAATGACCAAACAAGCTGTTGTCAAGGTTAAATAATCAAAGATCAAACCAAAACGACCAATCAGTTCGATCGCCTGTCCTGTATGTTGATTGTCGTCACTTAACTGATTTGATAAAAGAATGTCTAGATCTAGATCTAGTCGAATAATCACGATTTGTCAGATGAACAAGCAACTGATGATAAAAAGAAACCGTGTGAATTAATTATTGTGATCTAAAAGACTTCAAAACAAGCTGTATCACAGTACATTCAGATGATCGAATTCCTCACCTTGTGAGATGACACGCAATTTTCTTATCCACAACCGTCAGCAATTACGCCTTGAAGTTGACAGATGAACACACAACTGTACAGCAGTGAACTCAACTACACTGTTCAGTCTCCTGTCGCTCTCACTATCACGGTGACACACCTCATGGCCCTGTTTCTCTCTTCTCGTCAGGTCAACATATTTTCCTCACGTCTGTCGTCGATCTGAAATCGGTCAGACCTACACAAGCGGCTAGTGTGACATGCTAGGTTTGTACCGGACTACAAATTCCGCGGGGATGTCAGAATGTCACGCTTGTTCGTGTTGTCTGTTTGTCCGCCTTGTCGATGGAGGACGAAACGGGACTCAATCGCGTGAAGAGTTCAGCCTTTCATATTGTTCAATGTTGAGATGGGTCCTCTGCTGTGACAGTTCGTGTGTGGATATGAGGAGGGGAGGAGGGGTTGTATGCGTGTGAGAGAGAGTGTGTGTATGCGCAGGTGTGTGTGTGTGTGTGGCGCGTGCGTGCATGTTGTTTGTTTGTGTGTGCTGTGTGTTTGAGTGCGTATGTGTGTTGTATGTGTGTGTGTGTGTTTGTGTGTGCGTGTTGTATATGGTGTGTGTGAGTGTGTGTGAGTGAGGAGGAGGTGTGTGTGTGTGTGTGTGTGTGTGTTGTGTGTGTGTGTGTGTGCGTGTGTGTGTTTTGTGTATAAATCAAACAGACAAAGAGACTGAAAGAAAGAATTGTTAATGTGTGCAGTGAAGGGAACAACATCCATATCTATTCATTTATGTTATATTTTGATTTAATTAATCATTCAGGTATACAGTCATCACTAAAATTAAAACAGACTCTCAGACTATACTCGAAAATGAATATGAACGCGAATGCATTTCTTAAAACACAGACACACACACACATACACACACACAACACAACACACACATACAGACACACACACACACACACACACACACACACACACTCACACACACACAGAGTAACACACACACACTACACACACTCACACTCCCTCACACACACACTCACACAAACACAGTAAACACACACACACACACAAACACAGTAAAACAACACACACACACACACACTCACACACACACTCACACACACACACACACACACACACACACACATCACACACATCACACACCACACCACATCACACACACACACACAACACACACACAGTACACACACACACACACATAACACACACACACACTACACACACACTCACACACACACACACTCACACACACACACACACTCACACACACACACACAATACACACACACACACATCATAACACACACATACACATACACACATACACCAACACATCACACATACACCACACACACACACACACATCACACACACACACTCACACACACACACACTACACACACACACACACTCACACACACACAACACAACTCACACACACACACACACCACACACACACACACACACACACACACACACACCACAACACACACACACACACACACACACACACGCCAAACCCTCAAATCTCAACCACTACACCACACACAAAGAAAAAAAGAAAAGAAAAGAAAAAATGAGAAGTAAAAGAAGACCAACTTGTTGTGCGACGTGGTTAATCGGGTATATAGAGTACAGTGGTACGTACCCTTCAGTAATCACAACCCTTTTCTCAATGGTGGCTGATTGCTACTCTATCTCATGTTCACATACACACACGCACACACACACTCAAACTCAGGCACATACACATGCACACACAAACTCATGCACACACACATACACACACGCACACACACACTCAAACTCACGCACATACATAATCACACACAAACGCATGCACACACACATACACACACACGCACACACACACTCAAACTCACGCGCATACACAATCACACACACACTCACACACACACACCACACATTCAATCACACATATACACATACACACTCACACACACACACTTACACATACACACTCAAACACACACACACACACACAAACACACACACACACTCACACACACACAACACACACACTCATACACACACACAACACTTACACACACACAACACACACACTCACACACACACAGACACAGTAACACACACACACACACTACACACACTACACACCACACACTCACACACACACACACACACACACACACACACACACACACACCACACACACACACACACAAACACACACAAACACACACACAAACACACACACACAACACACACACAACACCACACACACACGCGCGCGCGCGCCAAACCCTCAAATCTCAACACTACAACACACACAAAAAAGAAAAGAAAAGAAAAAGAAGTAAAAGAAGGACCACCTTGTTGTGCGACGTGGTTAATCGGGTATATAGAGTACAGTGGTACGTACCCTTCAGTTATCACAACCCTGTTCTGAATGGTGGCTGCATTGCTACTCTATCTCATGTTCATATACACACACGCACATACACATGCACACACAAACTCATGCACACACACATACACACACGCACACACACTCATACACACACACTCCCTCACACACACACTCACACAAACACAGTAACACACACACACATGCACATACACATGCACACACAAACTCACGCACATACACATGCACACACAAACTCATGCACACACACATACACACACGCGCCCACACAAACATCAAACGCATGCACGTGCACGCACGCGCGCGCGCGGGCACACACACACACACACACACACACACACACACACACACACACATACACTCCCTCACACTCACACAAACACAGTAACACACACACACACACACACACACACACACACACACACACACACACACACAACACACACACACAACACAACACCACACACACCCACTGAAAGAAGGGGAGCAGGGACATCCGCGGTTCTTGTGAAACGTGGAAACAATGTTCTTACGTACGAATGTATGCATGTACGTACGTATGTATGCATGTATGTAAGTACGTACGTATGTATATACGTATGTGTGTAAATGTGTAAACATGTAAATGTGTATATATGCATGTATGTATGTATGTATGTATGTATGTATGTATG
>JAPXFY010000026.1:19628686-19663686 GCA_030674185.1 Monoplex corrugatus
AAATATGGCTCAACAACAATTGGTCCCTTTTTATCCGCTGGACGAGGCGGCAGGGAAGTTTTTAGTCCTCTTTTTATTATCCGTTATTTGGTGTTTGTGGTCTGTTTGTGACCGTGCGTTCGCGCCTGACAAAGACTGGTTGGCCGAAATTTTGCGCTTGTCTTGTCTTGTTTTGTTTAATACGCTCTTGCATTGGTTTTCTTGTTCTTCTGGTTCCTTTCAACAACAATGTTCAACGTCTCAAACCAGCATCATGCACTTGATTGACTGGCGAACTGTACAGATGCAGCAGGTAACACAATTGCATTTGACTGGCGAACTGTACAGATGCAGCAGGTAACACAATTGCATTCAGCAGCAGTACAGAGAAACACGGAAGAAAAGTTCAGCAATTTAGAGGACAGGATTTCTACAGTTCTTAACTGAAGTCCGGAAACTGAAGGAATGCATTTTTACAAACAAAGAATCAATCGCCGACATCCAAGAAAACAACATAGTCATGATGGACAGAGCAATACAACTTGAAAGAAAACTTGAAACAACCGAACAAAAGGCCAAAACGTGTGATGTGATATTCATCAATGTGGCAGAGCAAGAATGGGAGGATGACTACGTCACAACTGAAATCATCATTGAAGTCCCCAACAGTCACCAAAGCAAACCAAACTGACACAAGGAAGATACTGTACGTGCATGCAGAATTGGAAAACCGCGCACTCACGGAAGCGGTCCTCGCCCTGTCCTTGTGCAGTTTTGTCGCTGGGCTGGCAAAATGGCTATACTAAGTGATCAAGAAATGACATCAGGAGAACATACAGTGATATACTCTGGTGGCAATTCACACGAATGAGGAGTAGGCATCATAATGGACAAAGACAAATCAAAAGCAGTTAAGGGATACTGGGCAGTGTCCGACAGAGTTTTGCTGGTCAAGTTGGGAGGCAAACCATTTGATATCAACATCATACAGGTGTATGCACCAACATCCGCAAGTACTCAGGAAGACATCGACAACTTCTACGAAGTTTTAGAGATGGCCAAGGTCCAATGTAAGTCACAAGAAGTTACAGTCATAATGGGAGATTTTAATGCTAAAGTGGGACAGGATAGGGTGGAGGATACAGTTGGACCTCATGGCCTTGGTACACAAAATGAAAGGGGAGGGAAACTTGTAGAATGGGCACAGATGAATGAGTTCATAGCAGGAAACACCTGGTTTGAGCAGCCTAACAGAAGAAAATGAACTTGGATGAGTCCAGGAGATAATACCAAAAATCAGATTGACTACATCCTGATCAATAAAAGATTTAGAAATTCTTTACCGTCAGCAAAAACACTACCAGGCGCAGACTGCGAAAAGGAAACAGACCAAAAGCAACATCAAACTAAACCTTGGCCTCTTAAAGACAGATGAGAGAGAAGAGAGAGAGAGAGAGAGAGAGAGAGAGAGAGAGAGAGAGAGAGAGAGAGAGAGAGAGAGAGAGAGAGAACAGACGGATATGTATATATATATAGACGGATAGACAGTTTCAGTTTGCAATTCAGTGTTTTTGATAACGTCTCCTTGCGCGAAATGAATTCCAAATGCACTGACGCCACTGGTGCCATGCAATGATAAAGATCCAAAATGATCATGGCACAAGCCTTTAGCCTGTACATAAATCAATGAGCTGACCAGGTCCTGAGGTCCTACCTCGCCTATGGGTTTCATATCTCATACTAGTAGTTGTATTAGTCTGTCATTGGAACAATCCAGCTACATTGTAATGACGTGTGTATATGTGTATCTCATCTCCCAAAATAATTAAATAAATAAACAACTAACTAACTAACTATCTAACTAACTAACTAACTAACTAACTAACTAACTAAGTAACTAACTGACTAGCTAACTAACTAACTAATAAAAAGAAAAAATGTAAATAGGACTGAGTGAAAATACAACTAGCCACCATGCATATGTGACCTCCCACCACGAAATCAGTCTTAACTAGCATTTTGGGCATTTTCAGATATGTATATCACTGGAAAGTGTACATTCTGCTGATTATTTTGGTACTTGAATAAAGCTTGTACTCAAAAAAATGTAGAAGTTATGTATGTTTAAAGTCATTAAGTTGTATGACGGCCACTTTTGAGAAAACGGCCTCTAAAGTTTTTGTGTGCTCTCCTACACATTTTCCTTAAAACACTTCATTTGGTGGCTTTGATCCAGTTTGTTTCTAATTTTCGCTGTCATTATCTGAAAGGTGCACCAAAGAGCTTTCCGTCAGTATAGTACATGTGCAGGTACTGTACAGGTTACGTTCATAATAAGAGACAAAAATAGGTACTTTTGGTAGGAAATTGCATCCTTTCTGCTGCGATCAGTGCATTAAAATACCGATTTAAATTGATTAATAATATTTCTTCAAGAAAAAAATTTCTGTGGGGGATAGATTACAGTCTACAGAAATCAATTTTGAGAAAAAGTCAAAACACCCCAGATAGACCCTCAGTCACCTTTTCAGCTCCTAGTGCTGTTCGACTTACTGCTAGTTAAGACTGATTTCGTGGTGGGAGGTCACATATAGTTGTCTGGCATCACAGAACCCCCCCCCCCCCCAATCAGTACTACACATAGTCTCCGCTGCCTATCAACATGATGAAAATAAAACACAAGGAATAAATGATAAGTAAACAATACAAAATCCCAAACGGTAATGAATTCAATACTCACGGAACAGAGACGGACAGCACGCAATACATTCATCGTGACGGGGGATGGACATGTCACCACTGACAACTTCACTGACACAGCCACAGCCAGAGTACAGCATTTAGTTTTAGCAAAACATCAGAATTAAAGACAACACGACAGTAAGCGATCTGACTGTAAATTCGGTGGAATTTTTTGCAGAATTCGATAATGGGAAATACCGTTTTCAAATTTCACTTTTATTGTGCCAGAAAAATGGCGTTATTGCATTCGGACCATTTCCATTATCATCGCTTAATGTGATCCCTTCCAGCCTAATGCCGTGAGATGGAAAATACCCACTGATTTGTCAAAGCTGTTTTCGCTCGGACACTTTACTTGATATGATTATCAAATATGCATGCTAAGGATGCTCTAAATTATATCAGTGGTTGGTTTATAGAAGCATAGAAACACTCAGCATGCATGCCCACCCAAGACGGAATGTGCAGACTGTGTGGCACATGCCACCTGCAGAGTGTGAGCAAATCAACGCGGATACACGCATCCCAGAAATTCGATCGTAACGCTTAAAAAAAGCCAAACATTTACAAGCACCATATTTCGAATATGGTGTGACTGAATTTTCAAAATCAGCAGTTAGCAGATTTTATTACACCAATGATTTCAGCGTACATTACACAATATAATGGATGTTACGTGATAAAGTTTCCATTTAATAATCGAAAACCAATGGAGAATCACAGAAATCCGAGACATTTTGGAGGCGTTAAAATAATGAAATAGCAGAAGAAGGTCACGGATATTGTAACCTATTATTTTTAGGAACGAAGAAAAGTTAAGTTGAAGGCGTCGATAATATCAAACGCACAGCAAAATCACGGAAATACTTAACCGCTAGAGAACATATGATAAGAATTATAAGCACATGTACTATCAAACACCAATCTAAAATTTGAGAAATTCTACAGGTGCAGATAATATCAAAAAGCCGAAAAATTGTCACGGAACAAGTATCACATGACCGAAATGGATTTTTAAGCTTCGATAATACGAAACACCAGCGCAAAATCAGAATGACAACTTGAAAGCCATCGGAACACTAAACAGCAACAAATCAGGGAAGAAAAAGCCACCGAAAACTCCGAACATCCAAAATCAAGATACACAACTAGTCATTGGAAACAATGAAAACCCAAATTCAGATACATTTAGAAATGTGACATCTCAAATATCCTGAAATATCCGAATTTCAGATAAATTTTACGAACTGGAACCCCTAAACACTTGAAATTCAGAAAAATTTTACCGCTGTCGAAAACATTACACACATCAAATTCAGACACATTTTACACCGACCAAAAACTATGAACATCTGACAATTCAGAGAAACTTTAAAAAGCAATCGGACACACTGAACACCCGAGATTCAGACAGACACATTCTAACGGTATGGGAAACACGACAAACCGTCAGTTTGAATGTGAAGTTCCAAGTAATGGGTAGCACTCTGGACAGAGCCCAAGCCTACATGTACATGTACTGTAGAATCTGTAGGAATTATAGAAAGTGACGGTAATCCGTCAGCATGCACAATGTTGATACGTCGATTAGGGGGCTGACCTGTCAGGCATACAATGCACACATTACTTATGCTGTATTATATTGTACCTGTATGACTGTTCTCTCTCTCTGTGACTCTCTTTGTCTCTGTCTGTCTGTCTGTCTGTCTGCCTGTCTCTCACTCTCTCGTATGACTGCTCTCTCTCTTTTGACTCTCTTTTTGTCTGTCTGTCTGTCTGCCTGTCTCTCACTCTCTCGTATGACTGCTCTCTCTCTCTCTGACTCTTTGTTTCTGTCTGTCTGTCTGTCTGTCTTCTCTCACTCTCTCGTATGACTGCTCTCCTCTCTCTGTGACTCTCTTTGTCTCTGTCTGTCTGTCTGCTGCCTGTCTCTCGTATGACTGCTCTCTCTCTCTGTGACTCTCTTTGTCTCTTCTGTCTATCTGTCTGCCTGTCTCTCACTCTCTCGTATGACTGCTCTCTCTGTGTGACTCTTTTTGTTTCTGTCCGTCTGTCTGTCTGTCTGCCTTGTCTCTCACTCTCTCGTATGACTGCTCTCTCTGTGTGACTCTTTTTGTTTCTGTCCGTCTGTCTGTCTAGCCTGTCTCTCACTCTCTCGTATGACTGCTCTCTCTCTGTGATTCTCTTTGTCTCTGTTGTCTGTCTGTCTCTCACTCTCTCGTATGACTGCTCTCTCTGTGTGACTCTTTTTGTTTCTGTCCGTCTGTCTGTCTGCCTGTCTCTCACTCTCTCGTATGACTGCCCCTCTCTGTGACTCTCTTTGTCTCTGTCTGTCTGCTGCTGTCTCTCACTCTCTCGTGTGACTGCTCTCTCTCTGTGACTCTCCTTTGTCTCTGTCTGTCTGTCTGTCTGTCTGTCTGTCTGCCTGTCTCTCACTCTCTCGCTATCTCATGCACGTTCGTATGAAAACACCTACGTTCTTGTTTTTGTTCTGTTCTTTCTCTCTCGCGTGCACGTACGAACAATTGGCGCACGCACGAACGTACGCACACACATACACGCGCGCGAGCGCGCGCACGCACACACACACACACACACACTCACTCACACCACACATACACACACACACTCTCTCTCTCTCTCTCTCCTCTCTCCACACACATAGACACACGCACACACACACACATAGTCTACATATGTATACACACATGCACGTGCACATACGCCTACACACATGCACCCCCCCCCAACACACACACACATGCATACAAGCACACACATACTCACAAACATTCACACGCGCGTGTGCGCACACGCACTCATACAGACACACTGTATACAAATGCATACACACTCTTCACACACATATACACACACTTACACACTTACACACTTACACATTGTACCACACACACACACACGCACGCACACACACACACACACACACACACACACACACACACACACACACACACACACAACACAACACAAATGAACAAACACAAATACACACACAGACACGCGCATACACATCGACAGAGGTTTTGTGACTTGAAAACTTGTATAGATCCTGACAATAAATATTTTTAAAAAAGTCCGACTATGGATCTGAGTCACACACCAACTCTCTCCTCTCTCTCTCTCTCTCTCTCTCCCACACACACACACACACACACACACACACACACACACACACACACACACACAACACACACACACATACACACACACACACACACAACAGACACACATATATACACACGCACACCCACCCACCCACCCCCACAAACACACACACGCACATGAAAAATACTTTCCAATCTCTAAACACATTCGAGCATTGAAGCCAGTTGCGTAATACAATAATGAACGACACAGAATAATGAATGACACAGAACGACACATTAAGAGGAACGGTTTTACGAGTGCGAGGAGAGCAATGAAGTGAGTGAGAGAGAGACAGAAAAATAGAGTGAGCGAGAAACAGAGAGAGAGAGAAACAGAGAGAGAGAGAGAGCGAGACAGAGACATCTATCTATCTATCTATCATCTATCTATCTATCTATTGTCGTCTTCTTCTGCGATCTATCTATCTATTATTTAGTTGAGAGAGACAAGACAGAGAGAACGAGAGGAAGAGAAGAGAGAGGAGAGACAGAGAAGAGCAGAGAGAGAGAGAAGAGAGAGAGAGAGGAGAGAGAGACGAGACAGAGAGAGAGACAGAGACAGAGAGAAGAGAGACAGACAGAGAGAGACAGAGAAAGAGACAGAGGACAGAGACAGAGACGAGACAGAGAGAGAGACAGAGACAGAGAAGAGACAGAGAAGAGAGAGAGACAGAGAAGGAGACAGAGAGAGAGACAGAGAAGAGAGACAGAGACAGAGACAGAAGAGAGACAGAGAGAGAGACAGAGACAGAGGACAGAGACAGAGAGAAGAGGACAGAGAGAGAGACAGAGACGAGGAGACAGAGAGAGAGAGACAGAGAGAGAGACAGAGACAGAGGACAGAGAGAGAGGACAGAGAAAGAGACAGAGACAGAGACAGAAAAGAGAGAGAGACAGAGACAGAGACAGAGAGAGAGACAGAGAGAGAGACAGAGAGAGAGAGCAGAGAGAGAGACAGAGACAGAGACAGAGACAGAGACAGAGAGACAAGGAGAAGGAGAGAGGAGACAGAGACAGAGACAGAGACAGAGAGAGAGAGAGAGACAGAGACAGAGAGAGAGACAGAAGAGAAGAGAGACAGAGAGAGAGACAGAGAGAGAGACAGAGAGAGAGACAGAGAGAGAGAAAGAGAGAGAGACAGAGACAGAGAGAGAGACAGAGAGAGACAGAGAGAGAGACAGAGAGAGAGACAGAGAGAGAGACAGAGAGAGAGACAGAGACGGAGAGAGAGACAGAGACAGAGACAGAGAGAGAGACAGAGAGAGAGACAGAGAGAGAGACAGAGACAGAGACAGAGAGAGAGACAGAGAGAGAGACAGAGAGAGAGACAGAGAGAGACAGAGAAGAGAGGTCAGACTTTCAGATCTCAGATATTTTATTCAAAAAGGCCAGCAGCTCTAACTGAAGGGATGTTTAGAAAGCTCTGAAAAAGAGAACAAGACTAACTGCTGACAACAAGAACAAGAACAACAGTAAGAACAGCAACAACAACATCAACCAAACCCGAACTATACATTCATCGTCATGATCATTATGTGCCCTGCCACATGGCGTTGGCGATCATGGCCCTCCATACAAATCTATCCCTTGTCGCTGCAAGTACATCTCCCACCCTCTCCGTTCTCAGCCACCCTGCAAGTCCGTCCAACATTTTTCACCTGGGTCTACCTGGTGTTCTCTTTCCCTCCAGCTTTACTGCTGTCACCAGGTGCTCTAATTTCTCTAGTCTCATAAAATGTCCTATAAATGTTGCTTGTCTTTTTCTAATCTTCTTTATTACTGATCTTCATGTGTCTGCTTCTTTCAAGACTGTCTCGTTTGTTTTCTTTGCTGTCCAGTGAACTCTCAACATTCTTAGAAACCACATTTTAGTTGCCTCAATTTTGTTTTGATTTTGCGTGTGTCTACGCCTCACAACCATACAACAGTATCGGTTCTATATGACACTGAAGAACTCTCTTCCTGATGTTAATTGATAGGCATTTGGAACGCGTTTCATCTTCTTGAATGCTGTTTTGGCTTGGCCGATTCTGCCGGCTATTTCTGATGTGCACCTGCCGTCTGATGAGATGATCGTTCCCAGATATTCAAACTCATCAACCTGTCTCAATTTTGTGCCATATGCTGTTATTTTGCATGAGGGGATTTCTTCTTGTTTTTTTGTTTTTTTTACTGATTACCATGACTTCAGTCTTGTTGCTATTTAACCCCGGCCCTTTATTTTTGCTTTCTATTTCTAGTATACCCACAAGATCTTCATCATTTTCTGCGAACGTGCATGGTGTCATCTGCATAGCGAATGTTGTTTATCATGTTTCCTCTAACCTTTATCCCAGACCATTCTTCTAGGTTTTTCTGTGACTGCGTTATATGACCGTTCCAGGAAAACAAATCTGGTGACACCTCTTTTAATATTTTTAGGCCTCGATCTTTCTCCTCAGTTTGAACGGAAAATCCAACTGACGTCTTGTCCTTCGGAAGGGGACGATAAACGAGTCGGACCCGTGTGCCCTCACTCACGCACAGTAAAGATCCCACGGCCGTTGAAAACTGCAAAGAGAGGCATGCCACTGCCTTGGTTTGAAAAAAAAAACTGGAGAGATAGGTTGATTTCCCAGGTCCCACCCCTTGAAGACCAATTAGTCTTCTTGCCTTTCTCAAGTCTTGGTTAAAAAAAAAGTGAATAATATGAATTTGAACGAGGGAAAGGGGGATGGGCGCCGCCCTCGTGGTGCTGGCCCCGGGAAAAGTTGAGGTCTCTGTCACCTCATCCCTACGATCTCCAAGGTTATGGAACTGTTTAGATAGGACCTCAGGATCTGGCCAGTTCATGGGTTTATGTGCAGGATTAAGACTTGTGCCATGATCATTCTGGATTTTCTCCATCACATGGCACCTGTGATGTTAGCACATCTGGAATTCATTCCGAGCGCGGAGACGTGATCTTGAGAAACTGAAACTGAAACTTGATATTTTGGAAAGAGCTTATATCGTTTTCTATTCTCATTGCTGCTGTTTGTTCCCTACACATATTTCTGATTATTTTCAGATCTTTTTCCATCAATATTGAGTCTTACTAGATGGTTGATCAATTCTTCGTGCCTTACCCGATCGAATGGCTTGGTACTGACCAACAAAGCATGAAATAAATATAAATCCTTATTCAACTCGACTGACCTCTCTTTGATTGTTCTTTGGATGTATACGGCATTAATAGTTCCTTTCCCTTCCACAAATCCGCACTGTTTTTCGTCTATTTCTTTTTGATTCTGTTCCTTGTCCTCATCATGATTATTCTTAATAGGAGTTTTGTTACTACGTGCATTTCGTACAGGGGTGACCTTGCTGATGACTAGTTTGAGTTTGGATAGCCTTGTGCAACACGTTTGATGCCAGAAGCGAGATTTTTAGTTGTTGCTGCGAGATCTTTGTTGTTCGATTCGTAGGACACCACAGTGAACAACAGTACAGTCAGAAGGGTTGTCAAATTTGGTGGTAGCGACTTACCTAATTCATATTTTGAATTCAGAATTATCGTTCTTGTTTGTAACAATCAAGTTTGTGTTGCAAATTAGTTAACACACTTCATCATCATCATCAGGTGCCCTGCCGCATGGCGTTGGCGACCATGGACTTCCAACCATCTCTATCTCTCGTTGCCCCTAGCATCTCCCCACCCTCCTCATCCCCAGCCACTCTGCAAGTCCGTCCAGCATTCTCTCCCTGGGTCTACCTGGTGCTCTCTTTCCCTCCAGCTTCCCCGTTGTGACCAGGTGCTCCAAATTCCCCTTCCTCATAAAATGGCCTATAAATGTTGCCTGTCTTTTCCTAATCTTCCTTATGAGTGATCTACTTGTGTCTGCCTCCATCAAAACTGTCTCTTTGCTTTCTTTGCGGTCTATGGAACTCTCAACATTCTTCTGAGAAACCACATCTCGGCTGTCTCAATCTTGCTCTGGCTTTGTTGCTGACTGTCCACGCCTCGCATCCGTACAACAGTATTGGTTCTATATAACATTCAAGGACTCTCTTTCTGATGTTAAGATATTTTAAGACTTGTCATCTTCTTGAATGCTGTTTTGGATTGGCCGATTCTGCCAGCTATTTCCGATGTGCATCTGCGTCTGATGAAATGACCGTTCCCAGGTATTTGAACTTATTAACCTGTGTCAAGGTTGTGCCATTTGACACTTAAGATGCAAAACAGTACAATCTGACGCTATCTGGTACATCAACTGTCCTGCGTGATATGTACACTGGTGTCACACGCCCAGTTTTGTCAAACTCCTGGACTGGTCCAGTTTTTGATCAAGTCCATGGACAGGTGCACGCCCCATACAACAAGCTATCACTCAACGCTTCGTGCAGGCATGGCATGAAGAGTGACATTCACAAATGATGCAAAGAATGTCATGCCTGTCAGTCCTCCAAGATTCATCGACACACACAGGCGCCACTGGTTGAACGCGGGCCTCCAACTGCCAGTTCCGCATTCTACACATAGACCTTGTTGGACCTCTGCCAGTCAGTCAAGGCATGACCTACCTGTTCACCATTATTGACCGTTTCACCAGGTGGCCTGACGATCATGCTTCCACCTGTGCTGCAGCTCTCATACATCACTGGATCGCCAGGTTTGGTGATCCTGAAGACATTACCTCTGATCGCGGAAAGCAGTTCACCTCAGTGCTCGGGCTGAGTGCAACAAACTCTTGGGCATTGAAGTTCACACAACCACAGCCTACCATCCACAGGCAAAGGCATGGTTGAATGTTTCCACCGTCACCGCAGCACTCAAAGCACGCACTACCACCCTGACTGGTTTCAGAGCTTATCCTTTGGTCCTTTTGGGGATACGTTCTTCTTGGCGGGTGGACCCTGGATGTTCCCCTGCTGAACTTGTCTACGGCTCAACTCTGCGCCTGCCTGGTGAATTTCTTCAACCACTAGATGCACGCACCATGGAACAGACTCGATGTTCCTCATACATCTACAACATACCTGCGCACGTGTACCACCAGCTCCAACATTCCATGGAAGGCACTGTTACATCAGTACATGCCTTCAAACCTAGCTCCACCTATGACGGCCTTATCGCATCATTGACACTAATGACAAGTTCTACACACCCCGCTGCTTCGCATAACCCTTCCTAGCTCGTGACCAGAGCAGCACTCTGGTCGTAGATTTTCTACCTTCAGTTCGGACCAGTGCTCCAAATCCCCTTCCTCTAAATGGCCTGTAATGTGCCTGCTTTTCCTAACTCTTATAGTGATCTACTTGGTCTGCCTCTCAAGACTGTCTCGTTGTTCTTTGCGTCCAGGAACCTCACATCTTGAGAACCATCTCGGCCCCAATCTCTCTGCTTTGTTGACAAGTTTTATTTGACAGTTCTACACCATTGAAATCAAGGGTCGTGCAGAAAAGGTATATGTGGATCGTCTCAAAGCTGCTTTTGTCAGGCCGCTCACCTCAACACTTTAGAGAACAAGACTACGGTTCCCCCAAGCGCTCGAATTTCACCCACATCATCAAAGGAAACATCTGCAGCAAGCTGTGCAGAACTGTCCACCACACCACCACGATCTCCTGCCAGAGAACCTCCTCTAGTAACAACTCGCTCTGGCCGCGTTTCACGCCTACCATCAAGATTTCAATGACTCTAATTTCAGTTTTGTTGTTTTCAAGACAAACATTTCGCTACGCAGTTGTATTCCGCTGGGAAGGGGGGTAGTGTAGCGACTTACCTAATTCATATTTTGAATTGAGAATTATCGTTCTTGCCTGTAACTGTGGAGGTAGAGTTGTTTCCCGTTGTTGTTTTAGTAACCGTTTTGGTGTTAGCCTGTCGATCTTCTTGAAATAAAACAAAACAAAACAAAACAAACGAACAAAAAAGCAGCAAAACAAACAAAACAAAACAAAAAAAGAGAGTCTGTGTCCCATAAACAAGTTTGTGTTGCAAATTATTAACACACCAAACGGGAAAGGGTCATGTCTAGCGAGCTTCTTATGTCAGGATTGTCATTCATGGCACACGAGTCTCCTTCAAAACCGTAAGATTGTCCCAGTCTTCTTGAATTGACACCGAGTCGTGGATAGTCACAACATACGGAAGGTCGTGGTTCTTTTCACGTTGTTTTGGTATCTTTTTAGAATGTGACGTTGTGTGTTTGGGCTGTGAGGTGACGTCTTTGGCTTTTTTGATGTCATGATTTTGTTCTTTCTCATCTTTGGTTTTCTTTTAGGTGACTATTTTTGCTCACTTGAGTTATTGCTTCTAGCCTACTTCTTGTTGCGTTTAAAATACAACCCATACCGCCCTTTTCCGCCGGTGGCGTCAGGCTACCGATCCGCCCTTTTCCGCCGGTGGCGTCAGGCTACCGATCCGCCCTTTTCTGCCGGTGGCGTCAGGCTACCGATCCGCCCTTTTCCGCCCGTGTATGGGTCGGTACATTAGTGTAGTGCGTTTGCACTAATTGGATAGAGTTCGCCTTTAAGACAAAGCTGTGTCATCCGGGCATTCTCTTTACCGCCAGCAGCCATCTTTATTGCTCAGTTTTGTGCTATTTTGGAATTGTTTTCGATTTTTTTTCAAGTTTTGTCGATCTCTGTTGGCTGTCCTGCCTGCGTGTGTGCTTTTGTTTTAGAACGTCTGTATACGTGGGATTTGTTTCATTCAGATTTTGTGTGTGTGTTTAACTGTTGCTGTTTGGCTTGGTGGTGTCGGTTTCTTTCGACTGGGCACAGTCCTTTCTATTATTCTAAAGAACTAACTTGGTTGTGCAGATCCAGTACGATGCTGTTCAGATCAACAATCGTACTCACGAGTTCCACAGAGCTAAGTACAGGTGTGGTGTTAGCTGTCCCGCTCTGCGTGCCAGCGGGAACCGTGGTCGAAGCGCCATTTGTACTAATCGTAGGGACAGTCTCGGCCTTTTCGGCCTCGTCTCCCTCATCCCTGGCCGATGGCCTCTCTTGATCGACCATTCCCGCTGATGTAGCTTCTTGCTTCTGTTGAGCAAGGCGGCCTCGTCTCGTCCTGGGCATTTTGGACTATTCCACGTTGTCTCTGACTGCTGAAAATTTTACCAGTTAGGAGTCTGCCATCTTGAATGCGCGCGCGCGTGTGTGTGTGTGTGTGTGTGGGGGGGGGGGGGTTACTGTGTGTGTGTGTGTGAGTGTGTGTGTGTGTGTGTGTGTTAGTTTGCGTGTGTGCGTATGCTAGTGTTAATGTGTATGTGTGTATGCGTGTGTGTATATATGTGTGTGTTAATGTGTATGTGAGTGTTTGTGTGTGTATGTGTGTGTGTGCGCGCGCACACAGTGTGTCAACACTGAGCACTTTTGTCTGCGAACGTCTCAAAGGCAAGATTCTGGAAGATGAAGAGAAAGTGACCTTGCCAAGCCTATCAACCCCCCACACAACCAGCCTGCCAGTCTTCTGACTCAGCACCATCTCCAGCCAGCAACGAGCGAGTATGGACACCATCATCCTGAAAAGACGACAGAGAGGGAGTGGGCATACCATCCAAGGACAGCAGGATAACAGTTATTGGACCGCCCTTCACCAGATTTTACAGTAGAAGGAACACAAGAGAGGAAGATCCAAGAACAAGGGCCTTGAAGCAGCACACTTGGGGCTAGGGGTACTATACAGAGCAAGGGCCTTGAAGCACACTTGGGGCTAGGGGTACTATACAGAGCAAGGGCCTTGAAGCCACACTTGGGGCTAAGGGTACTATGCAGAGCAAGGGCCTTGAAGCACACTTGGGGCTAAGGGTACTATGCAAAGCAAGGGCCTTGAAGCACACTTGGGGCTAGGGTACTATACAGAGCAAGGGCCTTGAAGCACACTTCGGGCTAGGGGTACTATACAGAGCAAGGGCCTTGAAGCACACTTGGGGCTAGGGGTACTATACAGAGCAAGGGCCTTGAAGCAGTACACTTGGGGCTAGGGGTACTATACAGAGCAAGGGCCTTGAAGCACACTTGGGGCTAGGGGTACTATACAGAGCAAGGGCCTTGAAGCAGTACACTTGGGGCTAGGGGTACTATACAGAGCAAGGGCCTTGAAGCACACTTGGGGCTAGGGGTACTATACAGAGCAAGGGCCTTGAAGCAGTACACTTGGGGCTAGGGGTACTATACAGAGCAAGGGCCTTGAAGCAGCACACTTGGGGCTAGGGGTACTATATTATTATTATTACTTTATTATTACATGAATAAACGCCTTTCCATAAAATGCTCAACGCGTTTTACATAAAATCTTAATTAAAACATGCATTACAAATAGAAGCTGAATAAGACATTTAACTAATTAAAACAAATCAGAGAGCATACAAAGATATTCCAACATATCATGTTCACGTTCACAACACACACACACACACACACACACACACACACGCACACGCACCCACCACACACACACACACACACACACACACACACACACACACACACACACACACACACTCACACCCATACACACACACAAAAATTAAAATTAAAATATATAATCAGAAGAATAAACTTAAAAAACACCAATAATAGACACAGTCATGCCAAGGACTAGAAAAGGTTAAAAACAGTCATTTTGTACTTCAGCACCAATGCCGTGGAAGTTACTCTGCAACCAGATACTTTTGAAAAAGATGGGTTTTAAGTTCCTTTCTGAAGGTTAAGTAACTATGTTGTTTTCTCAGGTTGAGTGGCAGATTGTTCCATACTGAAGGACCAAAAACAGAGAAAGCGCGTTTGCCAACTGTGGAGAGAGAAAAACGTGGTTCGACTAGTTGAAAAGAATCTCCGGAACGAAGGGTTCGAGTCGGTACATAATGTTGGATCAGTTCAGAAAGATATGGTGGTGCAGTGACTGTATCACTTAGACAGCGGAAACAGAGGCAAGCAATCTTGAAGTCTATTCTGGCTTTGATGGGGAGCCAGTGAAGGGATTTCAGCAGTGGATTTGCACTGTCAGATTGTTTCTTGTGCAGGATAAGGCGGGCTGCATTATTCTGAATGACCTGAAGCTTTCTAAGTTTGTCATCAGGTAAGCCAGCTAAGAGAGAATTACAGTAATCTAATCTTGACAAAAAAAACAAACTGCAAGCTTCCTCACGGCATCGGTGGTGAGGTAAGGACGAATCTTTGCAATCCTACGGAGCTGAAAGTTTAGGCTACGGCAAAGATTGTTGATATACGCGTCCATTGTTAATGATTCGTCAAGAAACACTCCAAGATTTCTAACAGATGGTGCAAAAGAAAGACTGCAGCCACAGACTGTCATTGTGCATGTTGGTGTTTGTTGTAGTTTATGTTTAGTACCGATTTTTATCAGTTCAGTTTTATCTTCATTCATTTTAAGCTTGTTTGTCATCATCCAGTCACCGACAGCCTCAATACCAGATTGTAAATTGCCAAGCAATGCTGGAAACTCGGCTGGGATGTTGGAATCATACAATTGTGAATCGTCGGCGAAGAAGTGATAGCGAAGACCTGATCGACTTATCACCTGACTCAGAGGCTTGGTGTACATTACGAACAAGACAGGCCCTAACACTGAGCCTTGTGGGACTCCAAACCTGAGCACTGATGGAGAGGAATGATACTTTCCTAAAACAACAGATTGAGTACGGTCCTTAAGGTAGGACCGAAACCAGTCCAAAACGATTGCAGAGCAACCATATGTGGTATGCAGTCTGTTGATAAGTATGTTATGGTCTATTGTATCAAAGGCAGCAGACAAATCCAGCAAAGACAGGAGAGACACATGTCCACGATCAGAAGCATGAAGAAGATCGTTAACGACACGAACAAGTGCCGTTTCTGTACTATGACATTTACGATATGCAGATTGAAATGGCTCAAGTAGGTCGTGGGACTGAAGGTGATGTAACAACTGTTCCAAGACAATACGTTCTAAAACCTTTGATAAAAATGGCAAGTTAGAAACTGGGCGAAAGTTTTTCAAGCACTCAGGATCAAGTGTTGACTTTTTAAGAAGTGGTTTCACTAGGGCATGTTTAAAACTATCTGGGACAGTGCCTGTACACAATGACCTGTTCATGATATCAGTTATCAGGGGAACAAGTTCATCAATACATCCAAAAAACAGTGATGCAGGAATGGGATCTAGCTCGCATGATTTCTTGGGCATTTTCATCAGTATTTCTCTCACATTTTCTTGAGACACGCTCTGAAAAACAGAGAGTGCAGATCCAGAGAACCGATCAGCGTCAGCGGTCGTCGAACTGCCAGTTGGAAAACTGTCTCGAATTTGCTCAATTTTGCCAGAAAAGTATTCATTGAATTTGTCCGGTAGTTGTTCAACCGGGACAGATGTTGGCAACACAAGGCCCTGTTCTTTTCCCATGAGCTCCCCGCTGACTCTGAAAAGCTCCCCGGAGCTACACGCATTGACTATCTTATTACACATGTACTGTTTTTTAGCATTACGAATCATGCTAGTTACAGATTACGCTGGTGAGCATAAATTTGCTTGTGCACAGTCAGGCCAGATTTGCGCCATAACCGTTCCGCCTCGCGGCGCTGGAGCTTTGCTTGCTTTATCTCCAGGTTCATCCAAGGGGCGGATGTGCGATCGGTCAAGTTACGTGTAACTAAGGGGGCGTGCTTGTCCAATAAGTCACGCAAACATGTGTTGTAAACATTGACAGGATCATTAGTACATGAATCATATGCAAACCCTGACAATACATCTGATCTAAAATCAACAGAGTTAATGGCTTTGAGTTTACGTGATGATACACTCTTTGTTGCTCTACATGGTTTCCTAAGGCATAGCTCAAAGGACACAACAAAATGGTCAGAGACTAACATGTCATCGACATTGATGTTCATAAACAAGGGTCTACTGTTTGTAACAATCCAGTCTAGGATGTGACCACGGCAGTGTGTGGGTTTGTTTATCAGTTGTTCTAAGTCAAACTGTCAAGCAGACTTTTAAATGCAGAAGCAGTAGGGTCAGAAACTGAATCAAAATGAACATTGAAATCACCCACAACAATCAATTTTTACAGGATAGACAAGTTGATAACAGAGCTTGAAAGTCATTCAAAAACATGGAGTTGGTCAGTTTGTTCTTGCGGTTAGGGGGAGGTCTGTACAGGCTGACAAATGATACTGTCTGATTGAGGTATGAGAGGCGAACATGGCATGCTTCGAAAGATTGAAACACACAGTCTTTGGTAGTCATTGACAAGGGCAAGGGCCTTGAAGCAGCACACTTGGGGCTAGGGGTACTATACAGAGCAAGGGCCTTGAAGCAGCACACTTGGGGCTAGGGGTACTATACAGAGCAAGGGCCTTGAAGCAACACACTTCGGGCTAGGGGTACTATACAGAGCAAGGGCCTTGAAGCAGCACACTTGGGGCTAGGGGTACTATACAGAGCAAGAGCCTTGAAGCACACTTGGGGCTAGGGGTACTATACAGAGCAAGGGCCTTGAAGTACACTTGGGGCTAGGGGTACTATACAGAGCAAAGGCCTTGAAGCAGCACACTTGGGGCTAGGGGTACTATACAGAGCAAGGGCCTTGAAGCACACTTGGGGCTAGGGCTACTATACAGAGCAAGGGCCTTGAAGCAGCACACTTGGGGCTAAGGGTACTATACAGAGCAAGGGCCTTGAAGCACGCTTGGGGCTAAGGGTACTGTACAGAGCAAGAGCCTTGAAGCACACTTGGGGCTAGGGCTACTATACAGAGCAAGGGCCTTGAAGCAGCACACTTGGGGCTAAGGGTACTATACAGAGCAAGGGCCTTGAAGCACACTTGGGGCTAGGGGTACTATACAGAGCAAGGGCCTTGAAGCACACTTCGGGCTAGGGGTACTATACAGAGCAAGGGCCTTGAAGCAGCACACTTGGGGCTAGGGGTACTATACAGAGCAAGGGCCTTGATTGAAGCACACTTGGGGCTAGGGGTACTATACAGAGCAAGGGCCTTGAAGCACACTTGGGGCTAGGGGTACTATACAGAGCAAAGGCCTTGAAGCACACTTGGGGCTAGGGGTACTATACAGCGCAAGGGCCTTGAAGCACACTTGGGGCTAGGGGTACTATACAAAGGCCGGCCCAGAACAGACAGATATGGAGAACATTCATTGCTGTCCTACATGTCAGTGGCATACAGAGCAATGAAACGTTTAAGTAGTATGCTCACGCCTCCCATTGTTCCGCTGTGTGCAGTGGAAATTATTGAAGAACAAAGAGCAGCACACCAGAGAGCAAATCTCACGAGAGTCCATAAGGGATTTGTATAATCATGTTGTATTTATATAAGCATTTATTGATGGATTGGCTTGTATGTCACATCGATTTACAGGGCTGGCAAAATTCACTCGCCCGGTCGCCCGAGGTGAGTAAAAAAAACCTGTCGAGCGAGTCAAAATCAAAAACTACTAGCCCGTTGGGCGAGTGACAATTCTGACTCCTGCAGTTAACAATTTATTTCGATTTTTAAAACTTTCCGATCTTCCGACTGATTTCTTCTGCAATGATCGAGTCTGCCATTGTTCGCGCGAAAACGAGGCCATCTAGGGAAGGCAACTCTTGCTTCCCGTAGGCCTGTCGGTGACGGGAGTCAGTGCGATACAATCGGGTGTTTACAGATCAGCGATCTTTCGCTCAATCCGTCAGTTTTGGTCGAACAGTCAGAAGCTTCTGATTAAGTACGGAAACCAGAAAAAATAATGCAACATATGTCTTATCGAGATCAGGGATGGGGAGGGGAAGAGAATGTGTGTGCTATTGGCGAGGAAATTCGAGAGACAAGAGCAAAAACTGATGTATCATTTAAGATGATTCCATCAAAGAAACTAGTTTATAGGTATAGGCGCCACTTGACGGTTTTCCCGGCAATATCTTCACTTGTCTTTCAGAACGTAGATTTCAGTTTGGGTGGATTAAATGCTTTCAAAGTGTTTTCCATTCACACTGAACTACTGAAGTCAAGAACAACACACACACACACACCACACACACACACACACACACACACACACACACACACACACACACACACACACACACACGACTTTACATAATTTTCATATACCCTCTTCACTCCTGTATTCCCCCCCCCTCCCTTTTTTTTTGGATCTGAAATCACTTTAGTGAATAAATATTAAATCTAAGACCACACACACACACACACACACACACACACACACACACACACACACATACACACACACACACATACACACACACACACACACACACACACACACTAAAGAGACTTATACAACAATTAGAAATTTTTGAGAAAACAAAACAAAAACAAAAACCAAATAAAGTTAAAAATACAACAAAACAAAACAAAACAAAACAAAACAAAACAGACACACACAACAACCAATCAACAAAAGCCAACACATACGTAGTTCAGTACCACTACAGACGTAGCCAACATATAGGTGTGGCTGGTGATCCAGTGAAACAAAACGATTTTCTTTAAAAAGCTGCAAACTAACCATCTTTGTGTATAAGACTTGCTTTTAATGAAGATGCTTACCAAAGTCTCACCTGTGCCAATATTTCTCACTATTTCTGTTACGTGTGTGCTGTACACACATATTTATGTATACTCTCTCTCTCTCTCATCTTTTGATGATTGTATTATTTGACCGGCTGTTGGCTATACAGAGAGACTAATTGCTTGACCAGTAGATGGAGGAATGGAACGATATATGTATATGTATATAAATATCTTTATGACTTGTTTGATGCCTTAATGCACTGATGAAGCTTGATGATAATCAAGTACTGTCTAGTGTATTACTTCATTAAATGTTAGATCTGGTCAGCAAAAGAAAGATCTGTTGACTGTTACACACGACGAAGTATCAACTGAGGAAAGCACGGAAAGTGACAATGTTCGACGATGCAATCATACGCATTGCAATATTGGTGTAATCCACACAAAAAAACTATCTCCCTCCCCCCCCCCCCCCCCCCCCCCCCCGCCTATTGTATTGTGGCCTAAGGCCGATGTACATTAAAAAAAATTCTGAGTTCTGAGTTCTGAGTTCTCTCTCTCTTTATCTCTCTCTCTCTCGTTTAATGGTTTTATACTGTCTCTTTCTCTCCCTCACACACACACTCACACTTTAAAAGTAAATGATTAAAATCATGAAAGGGGAAAACTATTGCAGGATGACGATGAAGGTAAGTTGCAAAACGTAACAAATGATCAGTTGGACTAAAATAAACCAAAGAACTCCCTCTATCTTACACACAGAATCCATGTAAACCTTGAGATCAATCATCTGCCTTTTACGTCTTCGTGTTATCACTAGATTTCCTACTGTTCAACTCCCCACCCCCCACCCTGATGAAAGTCTCCAGAAGAAAGTTTGACCGCCTTTGTTGCAACAATGGCTTGTTATGCTCTCTATAATTTTCCATTGCTTTTATTCTTTCTCCCCATTTATAGCCGTGTGCGTGTGCTATGTGTGTGTGTGTGTGTGTGTGTGTGTGTGTGTGTGCGTGCGTGCGTGCGTGCGTGCGTGCGTGTGTGTGCGTGCGTGCGTGTGTGTCTGTTTTAGCGCTTAGATTTGATTTTATCAAGATTTTGCGCTATACAAATAAAATACTGTATTGTATTGTATTGTTGTTCTGCTGAATATTTTTGGTCATCATCACAAAGAGAATTTCACTATTTTGCGGGACAACATGTCGGGCTAGTGAAAATATCTGCGGGCTAGTAGATCTTAAAATCCACTGGCTAGTAGAAATGTTTAATCTTCTCCAGGCCTGGATTTATTATGTGAAATCTAGCTTGTTCTTCCCCTTGAAGAGGGCGTTGTCGCGGCTTAGGCGCTACCAAATAAAAATCATTTTCTGTGTTTGTATGTCTGTGTACTTACACGCCCCTCTTCCTCCACAAACACTCACCTAGTCGCTTATATCAACACACACACACACACACACACACACACACACACACACACACACACACACACACACACACACACACACATACACACACACACACAACACACACACACACACACACACACACACACACAACACACACACATACATACACTACACCACAGTGACATCATAGGTGGCGTTACCGCCCCACCATTACCAATATGAAAACAGCCATTAGGAGTACCGACGCGGAAAACCAAGGTCACGAGCGTAATAGTAACAATGCCGTCTATCACCACCCTAGCACCTCACACCCCCCCCCCCCTCCCCTGCCAGCACACACCCCTCCTCGCCTGCCAGCACACATCCCTCCCTCCTCTGCCAGCACACACATCCCTCCCTCCCCTGCCAGCACACACATCCCTCCCTCCCCTGCCAGCACACACACCCTTCCTCCCCTGCCAGCACACACCCCTCCATCCCCTACCAGCACACACCCCTCCATCCCCTACCAGCACACACACCCCTCCCTCCCCTGCCAGCACACCCCTCCATCCCCTACCAGCACACACACCCCTCCATCCCCTGCCAGCACACACCCTCCATCCCCTACCAGCACACACACCCCTCCCTCCCCTGCCAGCACACACACCCCTCCCTCCCCTGCCAGCACACACCCCTCCATCCCCTACCAGCACACACATCCCTCCCTCCCCTGCCAGCACACACACCCCTCCCTCCCATGTCAGCACACACCCCTCCCTCCCCTGCCAGCACACACCCCCTCCCTCCTCTGCCAGCACACATCCCTCCCTTCCCTGCCAGCACACACATCCCTCCCTCCTCTGCCAGCACACACACCTCTCCCTCCCCTACCAGCACAAACACCCCTCCCTCCCCTACCAGCACAAACACTCCTCCCTCCCCTACCAGCACAAACACCCCTCCCTCCCCTGCCAGCACAAACACCCCTCCATCCCCTACCAGCACAAACACCCCTCCCTCCCTGCCAGCACAAACACCCCTCCCTCCCCTACCAGCACAAACACCCTCCCTCCCCTACCAGCACAAACACCCCTCCATCCCCTACCAGCACACCCCCCTCCATCCCCTGCCAGCACACACCCCTCCATCCCCTACCAGCACACACATCCCTCCCTCCCATGCCAGCATACACCCCTCCCTCCCCTGCCAGCACACACCCCTCCATCCCCTACCAGCACACATATCCCTCCCTCCCATGCCAGCACACACCCTCCCTCCCCTGCCAGCACACACACCCCTCCCTCCCATGCCATCACACACCCCTCCCTCCCCTACCAGCACACACACCCCTCCCTCCCATGCCAGCACACACCCCTCCCTCCCCTGCCAGCACACACATCCCTCCCTCCCATGCCAGCACACACCCCTCCCTCCCCTTCCAGCACACACACCCCTCCCTCCCATGCCAGCACACACACCTCCCTCCCATGCCAGCACACACATCCCAACCTCCCATGCCAGCACACACCCCTCCCTCCCCTACCAGCACACACATCCCTCCCTCCCATGCCAGCACACACCCCTCCTCCCCTACCAGCACACACACCCCTCACTCCCATGCCAGCACACACCCCTCCCTCCCCTGCCAGCACATACCCCCTCCCTCCTCTGCCAGCACACATCCCTCCCTTCCCTGCCAGCACACACATCCCTCCCTCCTCTGCCAGCACACACACCCTCCCCTTCCCTACCAGCACACACACCTCTCCCTCCCCTACCAGCACACACACCCCTCCCTCCCCTACCAGCACAAACACCCTCCCCTCCCCTACCAGTACACAACCCCTCCCTCCCCTACCAGCACACACACCCCTCCCTCCCCTACCAGCACACACACCCCTCCCTCCCCTGCCAGCACACACATCCCTCCCTCCCCTGCCAGCACACACCCCTCCCTCCCCTGCCAGCTCACACCCTCCCTCCCCTGCCAGCACACACCCCTCCCCTGCCAGCACACACCCCTCCCCTGCCAGCACACATCCGTCCCTCCCCTGCCAGCACACACCCTCCCTCCCCTGCCAGAACACACCCCTCCCTCCCCTGCCAGTACACACCCCTCCCTCCCCTGCCAGCACACACCCCTCCCTCCCCTGCCAGCACACATCCCTCCCTCCCCTGCCAGCACACATCCCTCCCTCCCCTGCCAGCACACACCCCTCCCTCCTCTGCCAGCACACACCCCTCCCTCCTCTGCCAGCACACACCCCTCCCTCCCCTGCCAGCACACACCCCTCTATCCTCTGCCAGCACACACCCCTCCCTCCCCTGCCAGCACACATCCCTCCCTCCCCTGCCAGCACACACCTTCCCTCCTCTGCCAGCACACACTCCTCCCTCCTCTGCCAGCACTCACCCCTCACTCCCCTGTCAGCACACACCCTTCCCTCCCCTGCCAGCTTACACCCCTCCCTCCCCTGCCAGCACACATCCCTCCCTCCTCTGCCAGCTCACACCCCTCCCTCCTCTGCCAGCACACATACCCCTCCCTCCCCTTGTCAGCACACACCCTCCCTCCCCTGCCAGCACACATCCCTCCTTCCTCTGCCAACACACATCCCTCCCTTCCCTGCCAGCACACACCCCTCCTCCCCTGCCAGCACACATCCCTCCTTCCTCTGCCAGCACACATCCCTCCCTCCCCTGCCAGCACACACCCTCCCTCCTCTGCCAGCTCACACCCCTCCTCCCCTGCCAGCACACACCCCTCCCTCCCCTGCCAGCACACACCCCTCCCTCCTCTGCCAGCACACACCCCTCCCTCCTCTGCCAGCACACACCCCTCCCTCCCGTGCCAGCACACACCCATCCCCTGCCAGCACACACCCCTCCCTCCTCTGCCAGCACACATCCCTCCTTCCTCTGCCAGTACACACCCCTCCCTCCTCTGCCAGCACACATCCGCTCCCTCGCCTGCCAGCACACATCCCCCTCCTCTGCCAGCAAACATCCCCTCCCTTCTCTGCCAGCATATATCCCCTCCCTCGCCTGCCAGCACACATCCCCCTCCTCTGCCAGCACACATCCCCTCCCTTCTCTGCCAGCACACACCTCCCTCCTCTGCCAGCACACACCTCCCTCCCTTGCCAGCACACATCAATGTGGGAGGGAGAAGGTGGATGGGGCGGAGGAATGATGGAAAAAAGGAGGAGGAGAGAGAGAGTGGGGGTGTTGGTGGGGGTGGAGATGGCAAGTCAATGTGTCCATTTTACCGCAGAAACAAAAAAGGGTGTTGTCTTTGTGCTGTTTGTGGTCAGACTAGCCCGACGCGTTGGCTTTTGGCTTAGCTGTGTCTGTCTGTCGGTCTGTCTGCCTGCCTGCATGCCTGTCTGTCTGTCGGTCTGTCTGTCTTGTCTATTTCTTTTTGTCGTGATGACTTTGGGTTTTTAGAAAGAAAGGAAGATTGTTTCGCATCGACCAGAACAGTGTGTTTATGTCTCTCTGTTTGTCTGTCTGTTTCTTCTTGGCCTGGCGACTTTTGGTTTTAGGAAGAAAGGGAGATTGTTTCATATCAACCAGAAAGCAGTATGTTTGTATCTGTCAGTCTGTCTATCTGTATCTGTGACAAAAATGTAATAGCAGTATTGTCTTGGTCCATCAGAGCTCACTCGCTACAGCGTTGTGTTCATAACGCTGGGATTGTGAGTTCAACCTTCTATGGGCTACATTTTGTTTTACGGACTGCCTGATTCTTCTGATTGAGCCGTGCTTTTAAGATTTGATCATCATCATCATCATCAGGTGCCCTGCCGCATGGCGTTGGCGACCACGGACTTCCAACCATCTCTATCTCTCGTTGCCCCTAGCATCTCCCCCACCCTCCTCATCCTCAGCCACTCTGCAAGTCCGTCCAGCATTCTCTCCCTGGGTCTACCTGGTGCTCTCTTTCCCTCCAGCTTTCCCGTTGTGACCAGGTGCTCCAAATCCCCCTTCCTCATAAAATGGCCTATAAATGTTGCCTGTCTTTTCCTAATCTTCCTTATGAGTGATCTACTTGTGTCTGCCTCCATCAAGACTGTCTCGTTTGTTTTCTTTGCTGTCCATGGAATCTCAACATTCTTCTTAGAAACCACATCTCGGCTGCCTCAATCTTGCTCTGGCAATATTGCACTTAAATCAACAATACAACGAGTCCCGGTCACGTGCAATGGTGATTATGGTCAGCTCGCCCAACAGCTCGAGTTCTCGTGTTCCACCTGATTATGTGTAACAGGCGGTGAGTCCAGAGGAGTTTGGAGAATACTTTCAAACAAGAATGATTAAAAGCTATTGTGTATGTATGCTTGTACATTGCTGTTTCGGCTACTGATGTTATATTTATATAACAACAAATTCTTTCCCTGCATCGTCACAAAAACGACAGACATACGTCCACATGCCCACCTCTCGGTGACAATGATAATTTATCCACCAGTGGAAAGAAAAGCATAGCCAAGCTAGATGCAACACACTGCAATGATCAAGGAGAAAATGTAATAATTAAGTTCGACTATAACTTGTTTCTGCGTCTGGAAAAGCGCAGTGAATTAGAAAAAAAAAGCATACACGCAAGCACATGAGTATCTGTTGTTGGGCGCGCATAGACACACGCACACTCATACGCATACAGAGATCTACGGGACCCACACAAACGCGCGTTCATGCACACACACACACACACACACACACACACACACACACACACACACACACACACACACACACACACACACACAACACAACACACACACACACAACATCACACACACACAAAACACATCAACACACACAACACAACACCTCACACACACACACACACACACACACACACACACACACACACACACCACACACACACGCACATGCACACACACACACATATACAAACATGTCATAGAATATATACATATCACACACATACACACACATACACATTCACATACACACAAACTCGAGTGCACACACAGACGCAGACACCCCACACCCCTCCACACACACACATAGAGATACACATGTCTCACATACACAAACGCACATACACAAACGTCACACACAAACATTTCACATATATACATGTTACACACACGCAGCACCGCGCGCGCACCCCACACACACACACATCAATACACACACTCACATATATGATAATCATTATAATATATATAATGATATATATATGTGTTGGTGTGTGTGTGTGGTTGTGGTGTTGTGTGTGTGGTGGTTATTGGGTGTGTTGTGTGTGTGAGACCCCCCACCACGAAATCAGTCTTAACTCGCAGTCAGTCGAACAGCATCAGGAGCTGAAAAGGTGACTGAGGGTCTATCTGGGGTGTTTTGACTTTTTCTCAAAATTGATTTCTGTAGACTATAATCTATCCCCCACAGAAATATTTTTCTTGAAAAAATATTATTAATCAATTTAATCGGTATTTTAATGCACTGATCGCAGCAGAAAGAACTTAATTTCCTACCAAAAGTCTCTTATTATGAACCGTAACCTGTACAGTACCCGCACATGTAATATATGACGAAAGCGCTTTGTGACCTTCAATAATGACAGCGAAAATTAGAAACAGACTGGGTCAAAGCCACCAAATACAGAAATTTAAGGAAAATGTGTGGGAGAGTACACAAAAACTTTAGAGGCTGTTTTCTCAAAATGGCCGTCATACAACTTAATGACTTTAAGCATACATAACTTCTACATTTTTTTTGAGTGCAAGCTTTATTCAAGTACCAAAATAATCAGCAGAATGTACACTTTCCAGTGATATGTATATCTCAAAATGCCCAAAATACCAGTTAAGACTGATTTCGTGGTGGGAGGTCACATATGTGCAAATACACACATACAACTATACATCCACATATGTTAAACACACACAAGTGCGCGCGCGCGCGACACACACACACACACACCAACACACACACACACACACACCACACACACACACACACACACACACACACACACAACCACACACACACACAACACACACACACACACACACACACACACACACACACACACACACACACACACACACACACACACACACACACACACACACATTCCACTTTGACTCACAATACGCACGTAAACACTGAAGATATATAATAAGAACAGTGCATGAAACAAAAAATGATCTGAAACGTGGAGACACATCAAATGTGCTATAACCCCCCTCCCTCCCCTTTCTCATCCATAAACACACACACACACACACACAACACTGCCCCACCTGACTCCGTCCGTTAATGAACTCACTCAATGTCCAAAACAAGGACAACAAGAACAACAATAACAAAAAACAAACCAACAGACAACAACAACAACACAAAGAAGGAAAAAAAGACATATCCCCTTTAAGATTCAAAAGACAAACTCAAGATTCACATGCGCGAACGAAACATGCAGCTAACGGCATTACGCACAAATGTACCATACTATGTAACAACTGAACGAAAACAGAAAGAAAAACAACACAAACAAAAAGAAGAAGAAGAAAAACATCAATTTCAATATTCAAAACATAAAATGAAGATTCGAAAACACAAACCAGCAATCCGTACCTCATTAGAGATACACGTAACCTTCTAATTTCCGAAACAGGAGTTATTTCTTTAATTCAAAAAGAAACAACAAAAACGAAACAGGGAAAGAAACTAACTCACCGATTTCAAGATTTAAAGAAACGAAGATTGGAAAACACACCAACATGCAGCTAACGGCATCACACACATAACAACAATTTTCAAATAGGAGCTGTCCTTTCGTTGATTCGGCGAAAACCAAATCAAACAAGAACAAAAACAAAGAAAAGAAGAAGAAGAAGAAGAGGAGGGGGAGGAGGAGAAGAGAAGCGGAGAAGAAGAGAAGAGGAGAAGAATAAGAAGAAGAGAGGAGGAGCAGAGGGAGAAGAAGAAGAGAAGAGGAGGAGCAGAGGGAGAAGAAGAAGAAGAGAGAGAGCAGAGGAGAAAAAGAAGAGGGAGGACAGAGGAGAAAGAAGAAAGAAGAGTAGAAGACGAAGACGAAGAGTAGAAGAGGAATTGAAAAAGACGAAAGAGATAGAGAAGAAGAAGAAAGAAAAGAGAAGAAAGAAGAAAGAAGAAGAAGAAGAAGACAAGAGAAGAAGTAGTAGTAGTAGTAGTAGTAGTAGTAGTAGCAGTAGAAGAGAGAGAAGAAGAAGAAGAAGAAAAGACAACACACCAATTAAAAAAATGTATATATATACATATAAATACATACATTACATATATCAATAATAAACGAATATTCGCATGCAAACACCGACATGCAGCTAAGGATATTATACATAAAATAACCTACTTATTAACAGTTTTCGAATGAGGAGTTGTCCTTTCGGCGATTCGACGTCCAAACTGCCAGTCAGTCCTGAATTTAGGGAGAAAATGAAGAATAAAATCATCCATGAACAATTGTGATTCACATAGGAATCAATTAGCGGAAGAGACATAGGTTACAAGCAATTTATTTACACCTTGTAAATCTTTTGGGAGGCAAACCTTTTGATATCAACATCATACAGGTGTATGCACCAGCATCCGCAAGTACTCAGGAAGACATTGACAACTTCTACGAAGTATTAGAGATGGCCAAGGTCCAATGTAAATCACAAGAAGTTACAGTCATAATGGGAGATTTTAATGCTAAAGTGGGACAGAATAGGGTGGAGGATATAGTTGGACCTCATGGCCTTGGTACACAAAATGAAAGGGGAGGGAAACTTGTAGATGAATGAAGTTCATAGTAGGAAACACCTGGTTTCAGCAGCCTAACAGAAGAAAATAGACTTGGATAAGTCCAGGAGATAATACCAAAAATCAGATTGACTACAT
This sequence comes from Monoplex corrugatus, assembly GCA_030674185.1. NCBI lineage: Eukaryota > Metazoa > Mollusca > Gastropoda > Littorinimorpha > Ranellidae > Monoplex > Monoplex corrugatus. The sequence goes on from JAPXFY010000026.1 coordinate 19,657,361, forward strand.
CCTGATCAACAAAAGATTTAGAAATTCTTTATTGTCAGCAAAAACACTACCAGGCGCAGACTGCAACAGTGACCACAATTCTGTAGTGGGAAGGGTTTAGGCTGAAATTGAGGAAAAGGAAACAGACCGAAAGCAACATCAAACTAAACCTTGGACTTTTAAAGACAGATGAAATGATACGTCAAAAATTTAATGTACACGTTCAAAACAAATTCAGTGCTTGGAAGACGTTGGTGACAGTGAGGAACAATGGACAAAGTTGAGAAATTCGATAAATGAAGCTTGTGAAGAAATCCCTAAGGCAGATAGAAAAGCAAAAAAGAGCTGGATGACTAATGAAATTTTGGGCTTGATGGAGGAAAGGAGGAGGGCAAAGAGAAACGAGGAGATATACAGAAAGATAAACACAGAAAATAGGTATAGGTGCAATGAAGCTAAGGAAGCTTGGCTGAACAAAAACGCAAAGAGATAGAAGACCGACAAAAATGGATCCTCAGGGTACGTACAGACGAATTGAAGAAACTGTCCACAGGAAAAATACATGCACATCAACTGGTTGCTTAAAATCGAAAGATGGCACGCTTATCATAGAAAAAGACAAAATACTGGACATATGGGGAGAGTACATTAAAGACCTGTTTGAGGATGACAGAAACGAAGAACACATTATCAGAAAGAACTTTGAAGGACCACCCATAATGAAAGATGAAGTTAGAGCAGCACTGAAAAAGATGAAACCAGGAAAAGCTCCAGGACCAGACAACATTACTACAGAGATGATTCAAGCCCTGGAAGAATTTGGCATAGAAAAAATAACAGTCCTCTAAAGAAATTTACGACACTGGAAAAATCCCCAAAGATATGTCAAAATCAATTTTCATTGCACTTCCAAAGAAGACAGTGGCTATAGAATGCGAACTCCATCGCACAATCAGTTTGATGAGTCATGTAACAAAACACCTGTTAAGATAATCAATGAGGACAAGGAATAGAATCAAAAGAGAAATAGCAGAAGAACAGTGTGGATTTGTGGAAGGGAAGGAAACTATTAATGCCATATACATCCTAAAGAACTATCATAGAGAGGTCAATTGAGATGAATAAGGATTTGTATTTAAGCTTTGTTGACTATACCAAGGCTTTCAATCGGGTACGACATGAAGAATTGATCAACCAACTGGAGAGACTCAATGTTGATGGAAAAGATCGAATAATCAAGAATATGTACTGGGAACAAACAGCTGCAATGAGAATAGAAAACAATACAAGCTCTTTCCAAAACATCAAAAGAGGATCAGACAGGGTTGTGTTTTGTCACCAGATCTGTTTTCATTTTACAGCAAAAACATCATGAGAAACATAGAAGAAGACCCTGGAAATGATAAACAACATTCGATACGCAGATGACACCGTGCTAATTGCAGAAAATGAAAGGGACCTACAAAAGCTTGTGAATATACTAGAAATAGAAAGCAAAGGTAAGGGGTTGGAACTAAACAGCAGGAAGACTGAAGTCATGGTGATCAGTAAAAAACATGAAATCCCCTCATACAAAATGACAGCAAATGGCACAACCTTGACACAGGTTAATAAGTTCAAATACCTGGGAACGGTCATTTCATCAGACGGCAGATACACATCGGAAATAGCCGGCAGAATTGGCCAAGCCAAAACAGCATTCAAGAAGATGACAAGCATTCTTACCAACAAATGCCTATCAATTAACATCACGAAGAGAGTCCTTGAATGTTATATAGAACCAATACTGTTATACGGATGTGAGGCGTGGACAGTCAGCAAGCAAAGCCAGAGCAAGACTGAGGCAGCCGAGATGTGGTTTCTCAGAAGAATGTTGAGAGTTCCATGGACAGCAAAGAAAAGAAACGAGACAGTCTTGATGGAGGCAGACACAAGTAGATCACTCATAAGAAAGATTAGGAAAAGACAGGCAACATTTATATGCCATTTTATGAGGAAGGGAGATTTGGAGCACCTGGTCACAACGGGAAAGCTGGAGGGAAAGAGAGCACCAGGTAGACCCAGGGAGAAAATGCTAGACGGACTTGCGGAGTGCCTGAAGACGAGGAGGGTGGAAGAGATGCTTGGGGCAACAATAGATAGAGACAGATGGAAGTCCATCATCGCCAACGCCATGCGGCAAGGCACCCGATGATGATGATGATGAAATCTTTTCTGTCATCTTGCAGTTCCTTGCGGGGCAACATCAGAATTAAATTCAATATGGACAAACTAAAGGACCCGAGCATACAAAACTCCTTCCAAGCAAACATCGGAGGTAAATTCGCACCACTCCTAGTCTTGAATCATGAGGATACAGAAGTAGAATCATTAATCGACGCCTTCAACAATTCCATGACAGAAACAGCAGAAACGCTCCTCGGCAAACCGCGAGTGAAAAAGAAGCCCTGGGTCACGGACAACATCCTAGATCTATGTGACAAACGAAGAGAGCTTAAGAAGAAGAAACATGAAAAGAGAGGTGCGAGACAACACAGAGAAGTAAACCTGCAAGTGAAGAGAGGTATGAAAGCAGCTATGGAGACATGGATTGACAATCAGTGCGAAGAAATTGAAAGTAATCTACAGAGGAACAACAGTAAGAAGGCCTATCAAACTGTCAAAGACCTGACCAGCACCAGACAAGGACCAACGACCGCCATCCAGAACAAAGAAGGGAAATGCCTCACAGAAGAAAAAGATATATTAAACAGGTGGACCGAATATTGCTCCGAGCTGTACACTCACAGAAGTACAGGAGACCCTAGTGTGCTTAATGTCCCACCATCATCAAATGACGCAAAAGGTAGCATTATGCGTGAGGAAATAGTGGCAGCAGTGGCATCCTTAAAGCCCGGAAAATCAGCGGAAGTAGACAAAATCACAGCAGAGATGGTTCAAGCAGGAGGAGACCCAGCGATTGACATGCTCATGATCGTTTGCAACAAGATCTGGCAGACAGGCGAGTGGCCAAAACCATGGACTCAGTCCTTGATCATCACCCTCCCCAAGAAAGGCAATCTACAATTATGTCAAAATTTATCGCACCATCAGCCTCATAAGTCAACCCAGTAAAGTCATGCTGCGAGTCATCTTAAATAGACTAAAACTACAGGCAGAGAACATCCTCGCCGAAGAGCAAGCGGTTTCAGGCCAGGCCGCAGCACAACGGAACAAATCTTCAACGTCAGAATCTTATGGAAAAGTACCTCCAACACCAACAGGAGCTCTACCATGTGTTTGTCGATTTTAAGAAGGCATTCGACAGAGTCTGGCACGAAGCCTTGTGGGCAACCATGAAGCTGTACAACATCAACGCCAACTTAATCAGAGTCATAGAGAATCTCTACAATAAAGCCAACAGCGCAGTCTTCTTCAACAACAATATTGGAGAATGGTTCCGGACGACAGTCGGAGTACGCCAAGGCTGTCTACTCTCCCCTACTCTCTTCAACATCTTCCTAGAAAGAATAATGACGGAGGTACTCGAGGAACACGAAGGAATAGTCAGCATTGGAGGCAGAAACATCACTAACCTACGTTTTGCAGATGACATTGACGTGTAAAATCAAAAGAACAAGCCGAACGCAGGAACCAAAGAAATATACCCAAACGAAAACAAAACAAAACAAAACAAACAACACACAACACACACACACACACACACACACACACACACACACACACACACAGAGGCACACACACACACACACACAGAGGCACACACACACACACACACACAGCACACACACACACACACACACACACATCACACACACACACACACACACACACACACACACACACACACACACACACACACACACACACACACACACACACACACACCACACCATCATCTACGTAACTAATGAACTGACCGACAACCGAAGCTACAAAAACAATCGTCACGACTAAACAGCTCAATCGCCATCACCTTTCCCATTATCTGATAAGCTTTTCTTTCTCAATCTGTTGATAATTGTTTGTGTTCAAGTCATTGATAAAATTAATGTTTCTCTCTCCAAATCAATGATACTTCCTTCTCAAGTGACTGATAAGTGTTCCCTATCTGAGTAACTGATTAAGATAATTTCTTAAGTAAGTAATACGTGCTTCTATCTCATGTTATCTGTAAGCTTTCCATCCCACGTCATCGATTTTTTTTCTGAAGTAACTGATTAATGTTCCCGTCTTAAGTATTTGATAAATGTCTCATTCGTAAGTAAATAAATGAGTTCATTTCTCAAGTATTTGAAAAATGTTTCTGTCTCGAATATTTGATACAAATTTTTCGCACTAATTGACATTTCCTTCCCAAGTAACAGATAGATGTTTTGTTTCTTGTAATGACAGGCGTTTCTTTCTGAAGTATTGATAAAGTCTTTTTTTCCTAATTGATAAAGCTTCTTCATCACGTATTTGATAAAATTCTTTTCTCATGTAAGTGATAATTTCTTACTCAAGTAGTGGATAAATAATTGCTGCCCATGTAATTAATAAGCGCTTCTTCTTAGTAATTGATAAAGTTTACTTTTCAATTCATTGATAACTTCTTTCGGTAATAGTCTCTCCATATTATAAGCGTTTTAAAGTTGATGTTTACTTTAATTCAATTGATAATTTTTCCTGATTCTCTCCCATATATGATTGATAAGCGGTTCACTTTTCATACGGGTATGTGATGTTTTCTTTCACAATTAAGTGATAAGTGTTTAATTCCCAAGAACTTAATGTTTTCTTACAAAATGATTGATACTGGTGATAAGTGTTTAATTCCCAAGAACTTAATGTTTTCTTACAAAACGATTGATACTGGTGATAAGTGTTTAATTCCCAAGAACTGAATGTTTTCTTACAAAATGATTGATAATGGTTTTCCTTTCCCAAAGAAACTGATGTTCCTTTCTAAGTTTATTAATCATGTTTCAGTTTGAGAAATTCTGACCAAGAAGATAGGATCGTGTCAACAGTGACACGTAAAACAAGACAAAAATGATTCAGATTTTTTTTTTCTTTTCCATGAGAACACAACTAACAGTACAACCGAGATAAGTGTTTTTCACTCACCTGGAAGATTTTCATTGCGGTCTTGGAATGTTCTGGTTTTGAAGAAACTTTCAGCGGAAGCTGAAACACACAAACAGATCGAGAAAATACTAACAATATTTTAGCATTAGTTATAGTTCAAAGAAAAGAGAGAGGGGGGGGGGGGTAAGGAAGGAGGAAGGAAGGGAGAGAGAGATACAGAGACAAAAGACGGAGACACAAACGGAGACACAGGCAGACAGACACACAGACACATGTACAGACATAGAGAGACAGAAAGAAATGGACAGACAGACACACGGGCAGATACATGTGAAGAGATAGACAGAGAGAGAGAGGGGGGAGAGAGAGAGGGGGAGAGAGTAAAATGAGGAGAAAGAAAGAGAGAGAGAGAGAGAGAAGAGAGAGAGCAGACAGACAGGGCAGACAGACAGACAAGAGAGAGAGAGAGAGAGAGAGAGAAGAGACAGAGAACAGAGACAGAGAACAGAGAGAGAGACAGAGACAGAGATTTGGTTTGCGTGTGCATCATGCTTCGGAGTTTTGGTCGTTGTTGCCTGCTTTGGTGAATCATGAAAGTGCGTGCTATTATCATTATTATCATTGTTATTATTATTATTATTATTATTAGTTGTTGTTGTTGTATGTAGTAGTAGTAGCAGTAGTGGTGGTAGTAGAGTAGTAGTAGTAGGGAGTAGTAGAGACGTGATCTAGTTTTACGTCAGCAATCCACGCAGGATATGGCCGACAAGGATAACCATCTCTGTGAAGTGGGGGAAGGACGACTTATCTATTTCCAGACGACACCACCAGAACAATAGTTACGTTAAGATGGGCAGTACATAAGTTGTTTTTTTTTCACCTTTTTTTTTTATTCATTTTTAACAGGAATAGACATCAACAAACAATGTAGTAACAAAACAAAACAAATAATAATAATTTCAATTCATAATAATTGTTCACATAAAAAAAGAAAAGAAAACCTATAGCCTACAAAACATATAAAACAATATTCTAATCAGTGATGATTTTATTATGTACATCAATATTTAAGAAACATGTCATGAAGAAAGTCTGTTTTCTACACAGGGAACATTGATCTATAGTTGTTCCACTGAGCATTAAAAAAGGACAAGCGAAAGTTTTATTTTGGCATTATATTGTTAATTTTGAATCTCTGGTTTAGCATTCTTTGGAAAGTATGTATATTTGGAACACACTTGTCTATTTTGCATTTATATTAAATGATTTTGCAAGCA
>JAPXFY010000026.1:19673686-19681186 GCA_030674185.1 Monoplex corrugatus
AAACTGTCCTGCATTCAATCAGTCTTGCAAAAAGTGTTCAAAACTTCATCACTTTGCCAGAGTCTGTAAAAGTAACTCTCAGTATCATGCTTCAACACATAATGCCCGTGGTTTTGTCAGAAATGTTCGGAATGAAGAACAAGACATCTCTGAAGCAGAAGAACATTATGTTTTTATAACACGTAGTTCAAAAGACAAACTTCCTCATTTCTGCATCACCATCAATGGTCAACCTCTTCAAGCACTGGCAGACTCAGGAGCAAGTGTCAATCTCATTCCAGAGAAAATCTACAGATCTCTCAAAAACAGACCTACCTTGCAAGCTTGCAGAACCAAGATATTTGCATATGGCGGAAAGAAGGCTCTACCTGTTCTTGGGCATTTCCAGGCAAATCTTGCATCAGATAAAGCCAGCTACACTGATCTTATCCATGTTGTTGCTAGGTGATGCTGAATCTCTGCTTAGCTGGAACAACTCACAAAAGCTACAACTACTGACTATTGTCCAACATGTCACCATGCAGCAAAATCTTCAAGAGGAATACAAGGATCTATCCACTGGACTAGGCAAACTTAATGATGTTCAGGTCAAACTTCACATTGACAAGGAGGTTTCCCCAGTTGCTCAGAGTTATCGTCGTGTACCATTTCATGTACGTAAGCACATTGAAGATCAAATCAAGAAAGATGAAGCATCTGGAGTAATCGAGAAAGCTACTGGACCAACTCCATGGGTATCTCCTCTTGTTGTGGTGCCCAAGAAGAAACCAGGAGAAGTTCGGGTCTGTGTAGACATGCGTGCTGCTAACACAACTGTCCGTCGTGAACGTCATGCATCTCCAACACTTGAAGAGCTAACAACTTACTTTCTGGTGCTAAAGTTTTCAGCAAACTTGACCTTAACCAAGGCTACAATCAGCTTGAACTGACAGAAGATTCTCGTTACATCACCACTTTTGCCACACATCTTGGCTTGTACAGATATCGACGTCTGAATTTTGGTAACAGCAGCGCATCTGAAATCTTCCAAGAAACTCTCAGACAGATGCTGAATGGCCTGAAAGGAGTTATCAACTCCAGTGATGATATTCTGGTATATGGCAACAACCAGGAAGACCATGATCGCAATCTTCGTGCTTTGTTCAAGCGTCTGAGAGAAAAGGTCTGACACTAAACGGAGAGAAATGTGTCTATAATCAAGACTCTCTTGAATTTCTTGGACATATCTTTGGCAAAGGAGGCATCCGTCCAAGTCCTGAAAAAATCAAAGCAATCATTGATCTACCAAAACCTCAGAATCCATCAGAAGTTCCCAGCCTGCTTGGCATGACCAACGTTTGTGGCTCCAGGTTTATCCCCAACTATGGAACGTTGGCTCATGATCTTCGTGTTCTGACACAAAAAGATATACCTTGGTCATGGACTGAGAAAGAGGACCAGTGTTCAGCAAAATTGAAAGCTGCTCTCAGTAAACCAACAACACTCACCTACTTTGACCCAGAAAAGAGCACAGAAATCTATGTTGATACCAGTCCTTTTGGTATATGTGGAGTTCTTACTCAGCGGAAAGCTTCCAGTGAATCTCCAGAAGTTGTGCAGTTTGCATGTCGAGCTCTCACTCCGACTGAACAACGCTATTCCCAGACTGAACGTGAAGCATTGGCCATCACATGGGCATGTGAACACTTTCATGTGTACATTTTTGGTGCTCCCTTCAAGATCTTCACTGACCACAAACCCTTGGTCTCCATCTTCAATAACCCCAGATCACAGGTTTCACCACGGATTGAGAGATGGTTGATGAGAGTTCAGCCATACGACAAAACGGTCATCTATAAAGCTGGTGCTGAAAACCCTACAGATTATCTCAGCCGACATCCCGTTCAGCAAACACGAAGCAGTCGAGAGGAGAAGATTGCTGAAGATATGTACAATATGTGGTGGAAACAAACATTCCAAAAGCCATGACACTGCAAGAGATAGCTGAAGCGACAAACAAAGATCAAACGTTGTCATCTATCATCTCATGTCTGGAAACTGGACACTGGAATGTTGACATGCGAAATGTTGACAAAACCCTGTTTGACATTCTCTCATCTTGCCGTTCTGAGTTGACAGTGGTTTCTCCAGGAATCCTCCTCAAAAGCACCAAACTTGTGATTCCAGAATCACTGATCACCAAAGTTGTTAATCTTGGACATCAAGGGCCTCAAGGTATTGTAAAGACACGTCAACTTCTACAAGAGAAAGTCTGGTTCCGAGGTATGCATCAGACTGTGGAATGTATCGTCAAAAACTGTCTTGCATGTCAGATTGCTACACCACAATCATCGCGTGAACCCCTAAACATGTCACCGCTTCCAGATTATGTATGGTCCACCCTCAGCGCAGATTTTGCCACCGTTGAAAACATTCAGCTGCTGGTAGTGACAGATGAATACTCACGATATGTTGTCGTTGAAGAAATCTCTTCCACGTCTGCCCCAAGTGTAATTCCCAAGATCTTCGCAGAATTTGGTATGCCTGACAGCTTAAAGACAGACAATGGACCACCTTCCACAAGCTATGAATTCAAAAGATATGCTGAAAACATGGGATTTACACACCGCAAGATTACACCTCTATGGCCACGTGCTAACGGTGAAACCGAAAGATTCATGAGAACACTAAAGAAGACCATAAAGGGTGCAAGAGCCACTCATCAGTGCTGGAAACAACAAATGTACCGTCTCCTGCTGGCATACAGGTCAACGCCACACTCCACAACTGGTGTACCTCCAGCCACTGTTTTGTTTGGCAGGAATTTGAAAACTGTTGTTCCAGAGCCTCCACGACAACAACCGAAACGATGAATAGATGAGAACTAGGGACACTCTGCAAAAGAACGAAATGAAGAAATATGCTGACAACAAACGTTACGTCAAACCCAGTAGTTTGCGAGTTGGTGATTCTGTTCTTGTCAAGGACACCTCAACATCTCATGCTCACCCGCCTTATGAACCACGACTGCTCGGAAGAAAGGATCCATGATCACAGCCCAGAGGAGAGAACAGACTGTGACCAGAAACAGCAGCTTCTTTAAGAAATCTCCAGAAGCTCTCAACCCCACACCAGAAGAAACGTCCTTTGATGCTGATGGTGATCTCAGTTCTTCAGACCCAGTGTCACCCAACCATGATCCGAACCAGTCCTCCCAAGACACTGATCATGCCTCCATGCGTTCTCCACGTCCCATTCCCAATGATGATGCTGATCTTATTGAATGTCCACTCCCAATCTTTATCAACGGTCTGCCAGGGCTTAAAACAGGAGGAGGAAAAAAACACTGAAACTAGGGGGGTCTGGGGGCTAATCAGGGGCCATAACTTGTGCGCCGTTGCTATGAACGCTTGCAAGCTGATCACGGATGCCTTTCGTTTTTTCTTTTCTTTTTTTTTTTACAAACCGAAATAGCGGAATTCCGCCCAGACGCGGAACGTTTTAAGCCCTGTCTGATGCATGACAATCACACGCTCACGCGTACAGCGTGTGCAAGCGTTCAATGACTTTATACTTTATAAATAACTGTTATTATTTGTGTTAACTAAACTGCAGAACATTAAATGTTTCAATCACTTTAATTTCTCTTTAATTGGAAAAGAAGGGGAAGAAAGGTTACCTGAACTGTGTCACCAAATCATTTCCTGAAACAAGTGCTGAGCTATCCCTGATTGATGACTTACGATGTGAACAGATCTAGATTCCATGTTAATGGGAACTTGTGACAAGTGCGATGATATACATTAAATGTTTGCACTTAGTCACCAGAATGTACAGTATGTAGATTATTGATCGTTAAAAAGAAAAGTTCTAAACGTTTAAAGTTACCTTCGGTTTTACCAGTTAAGAAAACTTGTGTTTTGTTGATACTGTTATCAAAGTTGAGGTATTTTTAATTATAGGTAGTTGTTCATTCAAGGAAGGGAGGGATGTAATTTTCAAACTGATACTGATAGATCTAGTAGCAGACAACTCAAGGAACGTAACTCTTAAGTCATTAGGACCGGAAGATAGGGGGCGGTGGATAACAGGTAGCAACGAAAACAAACACTAACAGCGATGCTTCGCCACTAGATCTAATATATCAACGTATTAATGTAAAGTGAATCCTGAAGTAAATACTACAATACACACAACACACACACACACACACACACACACACACACACACACACACACACACACACACACACACACACACACACACACACACACACACACACACACACGGATTTAGTACAAAAGAAGGAGCATACACACCTCTGCGTTCACACAACGACATTCACAGACGCACATATGTAAGCGAACATGCAAAAAACAAACAAAGAAACAAAACAAATAAGCAAACAAACAAAAAACAAACAAACAAACAAACAAAACAAATAAAACAAACAAAACAAAAACAAACAAAACAAACAAAACAAAAAAACAAACAATAAAAACAAACAAAACACAAATAACAAACAAACAAACAAACAAACAAATAACAAACAAACAAACAAACAAACAAACAAAACAAAAAACAAACAAACAAAAAACAAAACAAACAAACAAACAAACAAAAACAAACAAAGAAACAAACAAAAACAAACTAAAACAAAACAAAACAAATAAACAAACAAACAAACAACAAAACAAACAACAAACAAAACAAAGAAAACAAAACAAAAAACAAACAAACAAAACAAACAAAAACACAAACAAAACAAAGAAACAAACACAAAACAAACAACAAACAAAGAAACAAACAAACAAAACAAAGAAACAAACAACAACAAAAAAGCAAGCAAACAAACAAAAACAAACAAACAAACAAAACCGAGCACGCATGCTGTGCCAATTCTTTACATATGGACATCATGCACAAACGCCTATGAATAAAATCACCGAAATGCACACACGCATACGTAACCACGAATATATTGCATGCCATACACCTCTCACACAGAAAAAACACATTCATACGCACTCCAAAATATATGCATGTTCGCATTCACACGCTCACCCCGTTTCAGAAACCCACACAAGGCGGCGTGCATATACACCATGCGAAGCGCACACACAATACAACTTCAAATACGCACGTGCACCCACGTCCACACCACCACGTACAAAGTTGTGCAAACATGAAGTAACCAATGCATGTCACTTCCCAAATATCCACACCCGACTCAGTCCAAGACTAGTGATCAAACGCCATTCACCCATCCATCCCAAGCGCCACACATCCCCAACAGAATGTGAACGACGAACGTCACCACAACGAGAGAAATGGCCCAGTCTTTCTGCAGACTGTAACACTCTGTACATCAAAGTATGTAACCAGCATGATGTCACATGCAGACTGTAACACTTGTACATCAAAGTATGTAACCAGCATGACATCACATGCAGACTGTAATCACTCTGTACATCAAAGTATGTAACCAGCATGACATCACATGCAGACTGTAACACTCTGTACATCAAAGTATGTAACCAGCATGACATCACATGCAGACTGTAATACTCTGTACATCAAAGTATGTAACCAGCATGACATCACATGCAGACTGTAACACTGTGTACATCAAAGTATGTAACCAGCATGACATCACATGCAGACTGTAATACTCTGTACATCAAAGTATGTAACCAGCATGACATCACATGCAGACTGTAACACTGTCTGTATTACAAAGTAGTACATGCGAGTAACACGTACATCAGATGTAACACTGACTCAAAGATGTAACACTACATCACATCAAATGTAACATACTACATCAAATGTAACCTGTAACAAGTCATACAGCTGTAACACTTACATCAAAGTATGTAACCAGCATGACATCAATGCAGACTGTAAACTCTGTACATCAAAGTATGTAACCAGCATGACATCACTGCAGACTGTAACACTTGTACATCAAAGTATGTAACCAGCAGACATCACAACAGACTGTAACACTGTACATCAAATAGTAACCAGCATGACATCACATGCAGACTGTAACACTCTGTACAAAGTTGTAACCAGCATGACATCACAGAGACTGTAACACTGTACATCAAAGTATGTAACCAGCATGACATACATGCGAACTGACATAACATTGTACTCAATGAAACATGCAGACTGAACACTCTGTCACATAAGACGTAACTCTACATAATATGTCAACAGCTAACATCTACATGCAAGATGTAACCAACAGACAATCAAATGTAACACATGACATCAAATAGTAACACTATGACATCAAATGTAATTACACTACATGACATCACAGCAGACGTAACATTGTACAAAGTATGTAACAAGCATGAACCACATGAACTGTAACACTGTGTACACAAAGTATGTAACCACATGACTCACAATGTACACTGTACACAAAGTATAACACTGACACAAAGTATGTAACCATGACATCAATGCAGACTGTAACACTGACATCAAGTATGTAACACATGATCATCATGCAACTGAACATACTGCACTAAAGTATGTAACAAGTATCACATGCAGACTAACTGTAACATCTACATCAAAGTATGTAACAGCATGACACATGCAGACTAACACTGTGTAATCAAAGTATGTAACCAGCAGACGTCCATGCAGACTGTAACACATGTACATCAAAGTATGTAACCAGCATGAACATCACTATGCAGACTGTAAATATTAACATCAAATATGTAACACATGACTTACATCAGTATGTAACACATGACATAAGATGTAACACATGTACATCAAATGTAACACTGCTACATCAATTAACCCTGCATCATATGAACAGCTGAATCACTGTACATCGTAATCAGTAACCAGCATGACATCACATGCAGACTGTACACTTGTACACAAAGATGTAACCAGCATGACACACATGCAGACTGTAACCTCTGTAACAAAGTATGTAACCAGCATGACATCACATGCAGACTGTAACACTCTGTACATCAAAGTTGTAACCAGCATGACTCACATGCAGACTGTAACACTCTGTACATCAAAGTATGTAACCACATGACATCACATCAGACTGTAACACTTGTACATCAAAGTATGTAACCAGCATGACTCACATGCAGACTGTAACACTGTACATCAAAGTATGTAACAGCATACATCACATGCAGACTGTAAACCTGTACATCAAAGTATGTAACCAGCTGACAACATGCAGACTGTAACACTTGTACATCAAATGTAATATGATACAGCAGACATCACATCAGCTGTAACACACTGTAATCAAAGTATGTAACAGCATACGTACACATGACAGATGTAAACAACTTACATCAAATGTAACCACTGACATCAATGCAGACTGTAACATCGTGTACATCAAAGTATGTAACCAGCATGACATCAATCAATGACAGTCTTAACACTTGTACACATCAAAGTATGTAACCACATGACTCACATCAGACTTGTAACACATCGTACATCAAAGTATGTAA
>JAPXFY010000026.1:19686186-19708686 GCA_030674185.1 Monoplex corrugatus
CGTTGGCGACCATGGACTTCCAACCATCTCCCATCTCTCGTTGCCCCCAGGATCTCCCCCACCCTCCTCATCCCCAGCCACTCTGCAAGTCCGTCCACCCTGGGTCTACATGGTCTACCATGCTTATTTGGTAGACCCCACAAAAAGTCAGTTATGTGTCAGAGTTAGTGTCAAGGTTATGGTTATGGTCAGGGTTGGGTTATGGTTTGGTTTAGGATTATGATTATGGTTTAGAGTTATCCTTAACCCTAATCGTAACCCATCAGAGAGGCACTGTAAAGGACTGCATCCCATTTAGTTCATAGCTGAAAACATCTCTCATACAAACAAGCACCAAACAATCAAACAAAAGAAACAAATAAGATAAATTAAACAAACAACAACAAACAAACAAACAAACAAACAAACAAACAGTAACCGACTAACCAACCAACCGACCAACCAACCAAACCGAAATCTTTTGCAGTTTTTCATAGGCGCAATTGTGTGCTCACTTTGAGCGTGAGCACAAAGCATACGCAGTAAATCACACATACGTAAAAACAAACAGTTAACACTGGCCACAACACTTTGATTTGAGTCCTCTGCTTACTGTACATGAGCAACACACACCAGCAGCACACAGCTGAGGAACAAATGTCGACGACAAAACACACATTTTCTAACGGCCATTTCAAGAGAGACGTGTCAGGTTTGTAGCAAATACTTCTATGTTTATCAGAACGGAATCGTCTCCAAACTAATACATAATGATGAGATAACAACATCAACTACAACAAAATACTAAAATCAAAACAATAACAACGACAATAATAATAATAATAAATAATATAATAATAATACTAAAAAAGCAACAACAATAATAATAATAATAATAACAATAATAACTAGTAATAATAATAATAACAACAGTACCACTTTTACTGCTACTACTACTGATGAATAAGGATTTATTTTTATGCTTTGTTGATTATACCAAGGCTTTTGATCGGGTAAGACACAAAGAATTGATCAACCAGCCAGAAAGACTCAATATTTATGGAAAAGATCTACGGATAATCAGAAATATATGCTGTTAACAAACAGCAGCAACGAGAATAAAAAAAACAACAATATAAGCTCTTTCCAAAATATCAAAAGAGGGATCAGACAGGGTTGTGTTCTGTCACCAGATTTGTTTTCATTTTACAGCGAAAACATCATAAGAAACTTAGAAGAAGACCCTGGGATAAAGATTGGAGGAAGAATGAAAAACAACATTCGTTACGCAGATGACACTGTTAATTGCAGAAAATGAAAAAGACCTACAAAACCTTGTGAATGTAATAGAAATAGAAAGCCAAAATAAAGGGCTGGAGCTATCAGCAAGAAGACTGAAGTCATGGTGATCAGTCAAAAAAAAAAAACAACAACAAGAAATCCTCTCATGCAAAAATAACAGCAAATGGCACAACTTTGAGACAGCTTGATAAGTTAAGTTTAAATATCTGGGAAAGGTCATCTCACCAGACGGCAGATGCACATCAGAAATAGCCAGCAGAATCGGCCAAGCCAGAACAGCATTCAAGAAGATGAAAAGCGTTCTTATCAACAAATGCCTGTCAATCAACATCAGGAAGAGAGTTCTTGAGTGTTGTATAGAACCGATACTGTTGTAGGATTGTGAGGTCATGGTTATCATTAAAAAACAAGAAATCACCTCATGCAAAATAACATGAATGTTATACAGAACCGATACTGTTGTGCGCTTGTGAGGCCTGGACAGTCGACACTTGAGTGTCAGAACAGATTTGAGGCAACTGAATTGTGGTTTTTAAGAAGAATGTTGAGAGGTCCATGGACAGCAAAGAAAGCAAACGAGACAGTCTTGAAGGAGGCAGACACAAGAAGACCATAAATAAAGAAGATTAGGAAAAGTTAAGCAACACTTATAGGAATGTTATGAAGAAAGGTGAATTAGAGCACCTGGTCACAACAGGAAAGCTGAAGGGAAAGAGAACATCACGTAGATCCAGGGAGAAAATATTATACAGATTTGCTGGGTGGTTGAAGACAGAGAGGATGGGCCATGTATTTTCAGCGACAGGGGATAGATTCGTGTGGAGGGCCATGATCACCAACACTGTAGGGCACATGATGATGATGACTACTGCTACTACTACTACAATTACTACAACTGCTGTTGCTGCTGCTAACAACAACAACAACAACAAAAACAACAACACATGATGATGATCTGGCGCTAAATGTAGATGTCTAAATCATATCAATGTGCACACTTTCATCATTCACTCAAAAACACACTCACAATGAAAAAAAAAAGCCATAATGTTATAGTGAACTGCAGTAATTATTATTCCATGGGTAAATAAATAAATAAATGGATAAATGAATAAATAAATAAATAACTACATACATAAATAAATAAATTCAATAACTGAATAAATCAATCAATCAATTGCCCTACCTTCATCTGAATGGACTGATAAAATCACACGTTTGTATACTCGCCATATGAACACACGAAGAAGTTAACACAAAGAAATCACTGTCCATTTCTTCACAAAGGAATCGTAGCGTAAAATACACAAAGCAAACCTGTAAACTGAACTTCTTTAACAATAAAACACACACACACACACACACACACACACACACACACACACACACACACACACACACACACACACACACACACACACACAAACGAACATTGGAAAAAAAATAGCACAGTTAATGTGACATTAATCCGTCAAAATCCGACAAATTAACTGAACTTCAACTTCCCATTTTTTAAACTAAAGCACAAAATCTGCTAACACCCATAAATTAAAGCACAAAATCTGCTAACATCCATAAATTAAAGCACAAAATCTGCTAACATCCATAAACTAAAGCACAAAATCTGCTAACATCCATAAATTAAAGCACAAAATCTGCTAACATCCATAAATTAAAGCACAAAATCTGCTAACATCCATAAATTAAAGCACAAAATCTGCTAACATCCATAAACTAAAGCACAAAATCTGCTAACATCCATAAATTAAAGCACAAAATCTGCTAACATCCATAAATTAAAGCACAAAATCTGCTAACATCCATAAATTAAAGCACAAAATCTGCTAACATCCATAAATTAAAGCACAAAATCTGCTAACATCCATAAATTAAAGCACAAAATCTGCTAACACTCATAACAAACACTCGATCTCATTGAGACTTGAACAGCGCTATATAAACATACGGTTTTTACACGTGACCGCTTCGCTGTCTGCCGCTCGTTCTCTGTCGCCCTCTCTGCCAATCATGTGACTAGCTGACTACTTAAGGACTTAAGCTAACAAATACGCATTTTGATGGAGATAAGCGAATGGCTGAGTCTTCGTGTTAACAGTTTGAACTTTGTCGGAGAGAGACAATGACAATGACAATGACAATGATACTTTATTTTCCAACGGTAAAAGTTACTGGCTGGAAGCCATTTTTCAAACTTGCCGTTGCTGTTCTTTTTACATGACATTTGCAACAAATTCAGCTCAAGGAAAGATACATGTTGAATACTAGAATTAAGTTAACGTTACAATGACATCAAGAAAACGTACACAGTCAGCACTTAAAAATAGACAGATAGACAGACAGACAGACAGATAGATAGATAGATAGATAGATTGATAGATAGATAGATAGATGGATAGATAGATAGATAGATAGAAGATAGATAGATAGATGATAGATGGATAGATGGATAGGTAGATAGACAGATGAGCAGGCTGATAAATTAATGAATGAGTAAATACGCATGGCACCTCACCAGCTTGCCAGTAAAGCTTACAACACAAAGGTGTCAGGGTACAAGGCAAGGGGTAGACCGAGGAAGACCTGGATCGAGGGTGTGAAAGAAACACTGAAGACCCACAACATCCCACTCAACCAGGCCTTCAAACTTGCCGCAGACAGAAAGCTCTTTCTCCCCTCGACGCCCAAGATGGTATAAGAGGACGGATAAAGTAAAGTAAGTAAGTAAATAAATAAATAAAGACAATGTTAATAACATCAATGATAATGCTGATGCTGATGCTGATTATGATAATGATGATGTTAATGAGGACAATAATAATGATAACAATTACAAGAATGATGATGATGATAGTGATAATGATAACAATAATAAACAATGGCTAACAGATAGATGAGCAAGCAAGCAAACAAAAACAAAAACAACAACAAACAAACAAAAATGAACAAAAAGCAATAAAAAATAAAGAAGAAGCAACAGAGAAACAAACACGTCATACATCCATCAACAAATCAACGCATATAATACAGAAAGAAATACTGGTTGGCTGTTTGAACTGTTAAAGTATAAATGATGGCAAACAAACAAACAAACAAAAATCATTGCACACACACACACACACACACACACACACACATACACACACACACATTGACTAGATTAGATATCATAGGTTGAAAGGCAGCTAACATTATTGTTGCTAACTCAGGTAATCTACGACACTGACATCAGGTATTTAAATAAAGTAACTTTGAAGGAGGAGAATGATTGAGTGTTTGTGATATTTGGGGGGAGGGTGTTCCATAGTTGTGCACCAGAAAACGATAAACTACTTTTGTATATGTCAATTCTTGGACGGATAATTTTGAATTGATTCTGTAGTTTGAGTATGATCGCACATTCTGATTAAACAAATTGAGAAGATATTGCGGAACACTCTTTTTTGATACTTTAAACATTGTGATACCTTTATTGAACATTAAATATGACTTTAAAGGGAGGATTCCTAATTGTTTAAGTTTTTCATCTGATGTTAAAATGGGATCTGGCATGATAAGTTTTGCTGCCCTCCTATATAAGGTGTTCAATTTTTTTAGATGAGCTTCACATGAGCTATCCCACAATGTAGAGGCATACTCTATATGCGACTTAATGTGAGCATTATAAAATAATTGGCGTGTGTTTGTATCTGTTAGATATCTTAATTTGGACAGAATAAATAAGTTCTTGGAGATAATCTTGCATAAATAATCAATGTGTTTTTTCCAGGTAAGATTATTATCAATAATAATACCTAGTAGACGGTGTTCAGGTATTTGTGCGATAGAATTATCTCTCAGAGACAGATTGAGTGAGAGAGAGCCAAGCTGCTGTTTTTTTGGCGTGTGCATATAACCATACATTCAGTTTTCGTAGAGATATATATATATATATATATATATATATATATATATATATATATATATATATACAGAGAGAGAGACAGAGAGAGAGACAGAGACAGAGAAACAGAGAGAGACACAGAGGGAGACACAGAGACAGACAGAGACAGACAGACACACAGACAGACAGAGACAGTGAGAGACAGCGAGACAGACAGAAAATAATCGGAGTTCGGTTTTATTTTTTTCAAGAGTTAATCATCATCTCGGACAATTCCGTACGCGCTCCATCCAAATTTCTAGCAGTTTGCCAAGTTGAGAGTTTGTTGAAAAGTTTGCCAAGTTGAGAGTTTGTTGAAAAGTTTGCCAAGTTGAGAGTTTGTTGAAAAGTTTGCCAAGTTGAGAGTTTGTTGAAAAGTTTGCCAAGTTGAGAGTTTGTTGAAAAGTTTGCCAAGTTCAGAGTTTGTTGAACAGTTTGCCAAGTTGAGAGTTTTTTCGAAAAGTTTGCCAAGTTGAGAGTTTGTGAAAAGTTTGCCAAGTTGAGAGTTTGTTGAAAAGTTTACCAAGTTGAGAGTTTGTTGAAAAGTTTGCCAATTCAGATTTGTTGAAAAGTTTGCCAAGTTGAGAGTTTGTTGAAAAGTTTGCCAAGTTCAGACTTTGTTGAAAAGTTTGCCAAGTTCAGACTTTGTTGAAAAGTTTGCCAAGTTGAGAGTTTGTTGAAAAGTTTGCCAAGTTCAGATTTGTTGAAAAGTTTGCCAAGTTGAGAGTTTGTTGAAAAGTTTGCCAAGTTCAGACTTTGTTGAAAAGTTTGCCAAGTTAGAGTTTGTTGAAAGTTTGCCAAGTTGAGAGTTTGTTGAAAAGTTTGCCAAGTTCAGACGTTTGTTGAAAAGTTTGCCAAGTTCAGAGTTTGTTGAAAAGTTTGCCAACTTCAGACTTTGTTGAAAAGTTTGCCAAGTTCAGACTTTGTTGAAAAGTTTGCCAAGTTCAGACTTTGTTGAAAAGTTTGCCAAGTTCAGAGTTTGTTGAAAAGTTTGCCAAGTTAGACTTTGTTGAAAAGTTTGCCAAGTTCAGACTTTGTTGAAAAGTTTGCCAAGTTCAGAGTTTGTTGAAAAGTTTGCCAAGTTCAGACTTTGTTGAAAAGTTTGCCAAGTTCAGACTTTGTTGAAAAGTTTGCCAAGTTGAGAGTTTGTTGAAAAGTTTGCCAAGTTCAGAGTTTGTTGAAAAGTTTTGTGGCACTCAAACAATTCCACACGCGCTCAATCCAAACGTAACAGTTTAATTATCTGACATACTCCTTGAGGCTGTGCAAAACTTTATGCGTCTGAAATGTCTTCAAACAGAGAGAGTGGAGGTGGATGGAATGGAAGAAGAACAGGACTCATGAAACACCAGGATAACTGGAGCATTAAGTATATTCATAGTCACATTCGTATTTCTTTCTTTTTGTCACAATGGATTTACCATGTGAAAATCTGGCTGGTCTTCCCGTTGACAGAGCGTGGCCGCAATTGCAGCGCCACCCAGTTATGTTTCACTGAGACTTTAGATTGGCCGTCAAGGGGGGTGGGGGGGGGGGCGAGGGCTTTGGAAATAAATCTATCGGGACCTGAGAAATTCTACCAGGGCAGTCGTGCAAATGCCCTGCTCTTCACAATTTTCAACTGTCATGGGATCTTTGACGTGCACAGCCAGAAGGCACACAAATACGATTTGTTTTTCGTCCTCTTCCGAAGGACTGAAGAGACAATCGAGGCTTCAACGGGGAACGAACAGTTGAACCTCGAGTTTGACTATTGTCAGAACCATTTTGCCACTCTCGGAGCGGAAAGGAAGTTTTCATCTGCAGGCTGGACCTGAACTGGAGATGTCAAATGTTGAGTCCACAGCGCTGTCAATGGAACAAGCCAGTCTGTCAGCACAGAATAATCATTCACATGAAACACTTCATCATCATCAGGTGCCTTGCAAAATGGCGTTGGCGATCATGGCCTTCCATCTGTTTCTATCTCTTGTTGCCTTAAGCATCTCTTCCACCCTCTTTGTCTTCAGCCACTCTGCAAGTTCGTCCAATATCTTCTCCCTGGGTCTACCTGGTGCTCTCCTTCTCTCCAGCTTTCCCGTTGTGACCAGGTGTTCCAATTCCCCTTTCCTCATAAAATGGCCTATAAATGTTGCTTGTCTTTTCCTAATCTTCCTTATAAATGATCTACTTGTGTCTGCCTCCATCAAGACTGTCTCGTTTCTTTTCTTTGCTGTCCATGGAATTCTTAACTTCAAAACCACATCTCGACTGCCTCCAATTTGTTCTGGCTTAGCTTGATGCCTGTCCACACCTCACAACCGTATAACGTTATCGGTTCTACATTCAAGAACTCTCTTCCTGATGTTAATTGATAGGCATTCGTTGGTAAGAATACTTTTCATCTTCTTGAATGCTGTTTTGGCTTGGCCGGTTCTGCTGGCTATTTCTGAGTGCATCTGCCGTCTGGTGAAATGATCGTTCCCAGATATTTAAACTTATCAACCTGTCTCAAGGTTGTGCCGTTTGCTGTTATTTTGCATGAGGGGATTTCATGTTTTTTACTGATCACCATGACTTCAGTCTTCTTACTGTTTAGTTCCAACCCCTTACCTCTGCTTTCTATTTCTAGTATATTCACAAGGTTTTGTATGTCCCTTTCATTTTCTGCAATTAGCACGGTGTCATCTGCGTACCGAATGTTGTTTATCATTTTTCCTCCAACCTTTAATCCAGGGTCTTCTTCTAGGTTTCTCATAATGTTTTCACTGTAAAACTGAAACTGTAAAAGTGAAACTGTAAAATGAAAACAGATCTGGTGACAAAACACAACCTTGTCTGACTCCTCTTTTCAGATTTTGGAAAGAGCTGTTTCTTCCCAATAAATATTTCTGATTATTCGTAGATCTTTTCTATCAATATTGATCAACTGGTTGATGAATTCTTCATGTCGTACCCGGTCGAAAGTCTTGGTATAATCAACAAAGCATAAATATAAATCCTTATTCATCTCGATTGACCTCTCTATGATAGTTCTTAGGATGTATATGGCATTAATAGTACCTTTTCCTTCCACAAATCCACACTGTTCTTCTTCTGTTTCTCTTTTGATTCTATTCCTTGTCTTCATCATTATTATTCTTAATAGAATTTTTGTTACATGATTCATCAAGCTGATTGTGCGATGAAGTTCGCATTCTCTGGCCCCTGTCTTCTTTGGAAGTGCAATAAAAATTGACTTTGACATATCTTTTGGGGATTTTTCCAGTGTCATAAATTTCATTTAGGAGGACTGTTATTTTTTCAATACCAGATTCCTCCAGGGCTTCAATCATCTCTGTAGTAATGTTGTCAGGTTCTGGGGCTTTTGCTGGTTTCATCTTTTTCAGTGCTGCTCTAACTTCATCTTTCATTATGGGTGGTCATTCAACGTTCTTTCTTTTTTTTCTATAAATTCATTGCACTCAGGGAGGTTACCTTTGTGCTCACCTATTTTTTTTCGTCCCATTTTCTACGCCACTTTAATGACCATAGAAGCTGAAACAGTTTTTATTATGCGGTGATGATGATGTCGATGTGGATGATAATCATGATGCTATGGAGTTCCATCTAGGATTGAGACTGCGTAACAGGGCTGTACTCCACGCTTACTATCATAATATATCCTGGTGTCAACCAGGCCCGAGAGATACAGACACCTGCGGTGTTGGTCAGAAGATTTGAGCAACACCCTCAATGACGCATCTGCGAAGTGGATGAGTCTCGACTGTGTGGTTCCAGTCTTCCCAATGAGCCACAAGCACGCCCAACTCTGGGTAGGAGCCGGTTAGAACCGAAAAATCACACAGTGATTTTTGAACGTACTGATGGGGATTCGAACCCACAACCTTCCAGTCGGTAGTCTGTTGCGTTAACCACTACACCACGGCGACTGGTTCAACGTTCTTTCTTATAATGTGTTCTTCGTTTCTGTCATCTTCAAAAAGGTCTTTAATGTACTCTCCCCATCTGTCTAATATTTTGTCCCTTTCCATGATAAGCGTACCTTCTTTTGATTTTAAGCAACCAGTTTTCCTGTGGTAAATTTCTTCAATTCTTCTGTACATACCCTGAGGATCCGTTTTGTGTCGGTCTTCTGTTTCTTTGCATTTTGTTTTCAGCCAAGCTTCCTTAGCTTCGATGCACCCGTTCCTGATCTCCTTGTTTATCTTCCTTTATATTGCCTCGGTTCTCTTTGTCTTCCTCCGTTTCTCCATCAAACCCAGAATTTCTTTTGTCATCCAGTTCTTTTTTGTTTTTCTATCTACTTTAGGGATTTCTTCACAAGCTTCATTAATCAAATTTCTCAACTTTGTCCATTGTTCCTCACTGTCACCAACGCCTTCCAGAGCACTGAATTTGTTTTGAACATGTACGTTATACTTTTTTACGAATTACTTCATCTTTCTTTAATAGTCCAAGATCTAGTTTGATGTTGCTTTTGTATGTTTCCTTTTCCTTAATTTCTGTCTAAATCTTCCCACTACAGGATTGTGGTCACTGTTGTAGTCTGTGCCTGGTAGTGTTTTTGCTGTCAGTAAAGAATTTCTAAATCTTTTATTGATCAGGATGTAGTCAATCTGATTTTTGGTATTATCTCCTGGACTCATCCAAGTCCATTTTCATCTATTAGGCTGCTCAAACCAGGTGTTTCCTACTATGAACTCATTCATCTATGCCCATTCTACAAGTTTCCCTCCCCTTTCATTTTGTGTACCAAGGCCATGGGTATATCCTCCACCCTATCCTGTCCCACTTTAGCATTAAAATCTCCCACCATCATTGTAACTTCTTGTGATTTACATTGGGCCTTGGCCATCTCTTAAACTTTAAAGCGTCATATTCATGACCTCTGCGTTTTCAGCTAAGTGTCCGAACCAGCCGAAACAATGAGTCTCTCTCTCTCTCTCTCTCTCTCTCTCTCTCCTCTCTCTCTCTCTCTCTCTCTCCACACACACACACACACACACACACACACACACACACACACACACACAACACACAACACATACACTACACAACACACAAGACATACGTACATACCCCCCCCCCCCACACACACACACTCATATACAAACACACACATTAACAGACATAGACGCAGACACACACACACACACACACACCTCTCTCTCTCTCTCTCTGTCTCTCTCTCTGACACACCCACACAAAACACACACACACACACACACACACACACACACACACACACACACACACACTCTCTCTCTGTCTCTCTCTCTGTCTGTCTCTCTCTTACACGCACATATACAAACACAAACACACACTCACACACTGACTCATACAGACACATACTCACACACACATACACATGCATACATACCCAAGTCACAAATATACACACACAGATACACAGACACACAGACAGCGCCACACACACCTAAATACACATACAGATACATATACATAACAGACACATACACCCACACATACAGGCCAATAATTCCCATGGGGGTCCAAATCAATATAAGCGAGTTGTTTTGGCCAACGGAACCACTGACGTCGGGAGTGGTGATGGCCTTCAAGGCCTAAGGCAAGATTCCATTGTAAGTCCTATCCTGTTTTTCTCTGCTGATAAATGAACTTGCTAACGTAATTATTTTAAATGGAAAACATAGTGTTACGTTCACTTAAGATGAAATCAGAACTTTCTCATGCTTTTTGCAGATGATCTTACTCTTTTGGTTTCAATCGCAGTGGGTCTTCAATATCAACTTAACATCCTTCAACGGGAAACAAATAGGCTACGATTGAGAGTAAATTTAGATAAGTCTGAAATAATAGTTTTTCGGAAGGGTGGTTTTCTTGGTTCAAAAGAAAAATGGGATTTTAACGCAATGATTTGGAAGTAGTGAATTCGTGCAGGTATCTAGGCCTCACTGTTTCAACTAGACATAGTTTTGTAACTGCAATGGAAGAAGCTAAAGTTAAAGGTAAGAAAAGTACTGATGCTATTTTGAAGTATCCTGAGAAAGATTAAATGTAATTCATCAGACATTTTCTTTAAAATGTTTGATGCTCAGGTAGTTCCATTACTAATTCAAGGCACAGAGATTTGGAGTTATGAAAGACGATATCAGCTGGAACAGGTAAATTTATATGCTTGCAAGTCATTTTTACACGTAAGAAACAAAAAGATAAATGATATGGTATACGGAGAATTGGGCCGTTTTCCTCTCTGGATAACTGTTATCACTAGACGTACTAAATACTGGTTTCGACAACTGAAACAGTCAGAGACTAGGTATTAAAAAAAGCATATGAGATGTTATTCACTATGCATGAAAAAGGTTGTGGAACTTGGGTGTCCAAGATAAAAAAAACATTTTATGTGAAAATGGTTTTGAAGAAGTTTGGCTTTTTGGGTCGTAGCGACGAAAAACGATTCAGTAAAGAACTGAAAGTTTCTCTGGCATAACCACTTAGATACCAGTGCACGCTGTTCACTATATGACAAATTTAAACCTTTATTTGCAAGAGCCGAATGTATTGAAGTACAGTATGTGGAGGTGTTCAGGAATGCTATGGCACAATTTAGGTGGCGTGTCCCAGTTATATTTTCACAGCTATCGCTTTGCACCTACGGCTGTCAACATTTCATGTCCAGTTTATCCAAATGTGCAGGAAAACGAGATACATTTTCTATTTGAATGCCCTCTGTACAATCAGGTAAGACACTCTTAATAATAATAATAATTACAATATTTATATAGCGCAAAATCTTGATAAAATAAATCTAAGCGCTGAACAGACACACACGCACGCACGCACACACATGCACGCACACAACACACACACACACACACACACACACACACACACACACACACACACACACACACACACACACACGCATGGCTATAAATGGGGAGAAAGAATAAAAGCAATGGAAAATTATAGAGAGCATATTATACACAATTATATATTACAATGTGATTCCCCTCCGAGAGGAGACAGGCTGCAGAGGGGGTTGAGTGAGGTCAGGATTTTATGCAGAGGAGAAAAGGTGAGTTTTGAGAGCGGACTTGAAGGAGACAAAAGTAGGTTGCTGACGGACTGAGAGAGGAAGTTTGTTCCAGGAGAGTGGACCAGAAACAGAGAAGGCTCGTGGACCATAGGTATTGAGCTTAGTGCGTGGAAAGCGAAAAGTCAGAGGATCGGAGGCAGAGCGGAGGGTACGTGAGGGAAGATAGATCTCAAGTAGGCTTGACAGGTAATCGGGGGCTGCGTTATTGAGGCTTTTGTAGCACATGGTGTCTGGTTTTGTACTGTATGCGCTTTGATACAGGGAGCCAGTGAAGTTGTGCCAGGAGAGGAGATATGTGGTCAGCTTTTTTCTTTTTGAGTACAAGCCGTGCAGCATTGTTTTGAATGCGCTGTAGATGTGAATGGTGGAGGCAGGAAGACCAGACAGGAGTGAATTGCAATAGTCAATGCGAGACATTATGAAGGAGAGAACGAGTTTTGCAGTTGTTTCGACAGAGAGATACTTCCTGATCAGGCTTATACGATGGAGGTGATAGTAGCAAGATCTGGCAATTTGAGAAACAAAGTTGTTCATGGAGAGGGTAGAGTCAAGGTAGACACCTAGGTTTTTAGCTGAATCAGAAATTTGGACTGATGTTACATAATGGGAGAGAAAGAGGAGGCAGCTGAGAAAGTTTCTGACGGGTGCCAATGAGGATTGCTTCTGTCTTGTCGTCGTTAAGCAGAAGTTTATTGTATGTCATCCAGTTCTTAATGTCCGAGTAACACTCAGTGGTGCGAGATGTCACTGCAGGCGATAACTTAGTAGATTTTTTATTACAAAAATTACGGATGACTCTGCTGGAACCGTAGTGAGCCTGGCGAAGTTTTTGGTCGCTGCCTTGAAAATAAGAGTAAAAAAAAAGATATTTTGAAGGTACGTTCTTGAAACAGTTGTTTTCTACATTAATAGTTTATGAATAGTTCCATGTATATACATTGAATAAGAAACCAGAAATAGGTGCAATGAAGCGAAGGAGATTATGCTGAAAACAAAGTGCAAAGAAATAGAAGACCGACATAAATCAGATCATCAGGGTATGTACAGAAGAACCGAAGAAATCATCCACAGGAGAAAGATATGCATATCAACGGGTTGCTTAAAATCAAAAGATGGTATGCTTACCATGGAAAAAGACAAAATATTAGATAGATGGGGAGAGTACATTAAAGACCTTTTTGATGATGACAGAAACGAAGAATACATTATATAACGTCGAAGGACCATCCATAATGAAAGATGAAGGTTGGGCAGCAGTGAAAACCAGGAAAAGCCCCAGGACCAGACAATATTACTACGGCGATGATTGAAGCTCTGGAGGAATTCGATACTGAAAAAAAAAACCAGTTCTCCTAAATGAAATTTACGACACCGGAAAAATCCCCAAAGATATGTCAAAATCAATTTTCATTGCATTTGCACTTCCAAGAAAACTTTACAGCGAAAACATCATGAGAAACCTAGAAGAATGCCCCTGGATAAAGGATGGAGGAAAAATGATAAACAACATTCGTTACGCAGATGACGCCGTGCTAATTGCAGAAAATGAAAAAGGCCTACAAAACCTTGTGAATATAATAAAAATAAAAAGCCAAAATAAAGGGTTGGAGCTAAATAGCAAGAAGGCTGAAGTCAAGGTAATCAGTAAAAAACATAAAATCCCCTCATGCAAAATAACAGCAAATGGCACAACTTTGAGACAGGTTGATAAGTTTAAATATCTGGGAACGGTCATCTCACCACAAGACAGGATGCACATCAGAAATAGCCAGCAGAACCGGCCAAGCCAAAACAGCATTCAAGAAGATGAAAAGCATTCTTACCAACAAATGCCTATCAATTAACATCAGGAAGAGAGTTCTTGAATGTTTAGATAGAACCGATAGCATTATTCGGTTGTGAGGCGTGGACAGTCAACACACAATGTCATAACAAGATTGAGGAGCCGAAATGTGGTTTCTACGAAGAACGTTGAGAGTTCCATGGACAGCAAAGAAAACAATCGAGACAGTCTTGATGGAGGCAGACACAAGAAGATCATTCGTAAGGAAGATTAGGAAAAGACAAGCAACATTTATAGGCCATTTTTATTTAGGAAAGGGGAATTAGAGCACCTGGTCACAACAGAAAGTTGGAGGGAAAGAGAAAACCACGTAGACTCATTTGCAGGGTGGCTGATGACAGAGAGGGTGGAAGATGTGCTTGCGGCGACAAGGGAATAGATGCATATAGAGGACCGTGATCGCCAACGCCATGCGGCAGGGCACATGATGATGATGATGATATATGCCTACATTGAAATGTGCTAATTAATTGTATGTTGTGTAGAAATGTGTCTCAAGATTTCCCCCATGAAAGGGGCTGTTGGCCTAAATTTATTAACATTCCGAGTTTCTGAGATTTCCTCTCTCTCTCTCTCTCACTCTCACGCACCCACGCACGCACCCACGCACGCACACACACACACACACCACCACCACACACACAACACACAAGTCATGCATAAATACACACTCTCATACACACACACTCACAACAGTTACATAGACAACACACACACACACACACACACACATACACAAACACACATTCACACAACTCACAAACACACACATACAACACATACACACACACACACACACACACCACGCACACACACACAATACACACACACAACATCCACACACAACACAACACCACACACACACACACACACACACAACACTCTCTCTCTCTCTCTCTCTTTCTCTCTCTCTCTCTCTCTCTCTCTGAGACACACAAATACATTAACACACACACACTCTTATACGCACATGCACGAACACAAAAACACACGCACATACTTACTCATACACACACATACTCACGCACACACATGCATACATGCACAAATCACAAATATACACTCACAGATACACAGACACACAGACAACACCACACACACACAACAATACACATGTATACATGCATAATAATATAATAATAATTACAATATTATATAGCGCAAAATCTTGATAAAATCAAATCTAAGCGCAGAAGCAGACACACGCATCGCACGCACGCCAGCACGCGCGCACGCACAACACGCAAAGCACGCACACACACACACCACACACACACACACACACACAACACACACGCATGCTTAAATGGGGAGAAAGAATAAAAGCCCAATAAAAGCAAGATAAAAAGCAATGGAAAATTATAGAGAGCATAGCATATACAATTTATATATGAACCATGTGATTCCCTCCGAGCGGAGACAGGTGCAGAGGGGGGGGGGGGGGGCGTTGAGTGAGGTTAGGATTTATGCGGAGGAGAAAAGGTGAGTTTTGAGAGCGGACTTGAGAGACAAAAGTAGGTTGCTGACGGATGAGAGAGGAGTTTGTTCCAGAGAGTGGACCAGAAAGAGAGAAGGCTCGTGACCATAGGTATGACTTAGTGCGTGGAAAGCGTAAAAGTCAGAGGATCGGAGGCAGAGCGGAGGGTACTGAGGGAACATAGATCTCAAGTACAGACAGACACAACAACACACACACAGGCACATGATCGTTAAAACAACAACAGAGAGGCAGACAGAAAATCATCGACAGAGGCACAGGCAATCAGACAGACAGACATGCAGACTGGCTCAGAAGCAGACAGACTGACAAGAGTCTGTCAGTGACTAACACTCTAGCACACACATACACAGACACACACAGACACACACAGTAACACAGACACACAGACACACACAGACAGACACAGACACAGACACACACAGACACAACAGACTGACAAAGTCTGTCATAACTAACACTCATCACACACACACACACACACACACACACACAGACACACAACACACACAGACACAGACAGACTGACAAGAGTCTGTCAGTAACTAACACTCTATACACACACACACACAGACACACACACAGACACACACACAGACACCACACACACACACACACACAACACACACACACACACACACACACACACACACCACACACACACACACACACACACACACACACACACACACACACACACACACAAGCAGACTGGCTCAGAAGCAGAAAGACTGACAAGAGTCTGTCAGTGACTAACACTCTATCACACACAGACACAGACACACACAGACACACACACACACACACACACAACACACACACACACACACACACACACACACACACACACAACACACAACACACACACACACACACACACACACACACACACACACACACACACACACACACACACACACACACACACAACCGTTCACTGTGTCTAGTTCGCGGCAACGTGAACTTAACTGCTTTTCACTATTTGCATCCTTGAATGAAATCATTCCCGGTAATAGCTCTCTCTTATCTGTTCGCCAAACCTAAGTACACGGTCGTCCAACTAAACAGAGGTATCATTGATATTAGAGACATGTACATGTACGATATTCCGCTTTTGACCCTCCTTTTTTCTCACCTAGCCCCCCTCCCCCCTCTCTCTCTCTCTCTCTCTCACTCCTTCTTCTTCTCTCTCTCTCTCTCTCTCTGTCTGTCTCTCTTCCTCCCCCCTCATACGCTAGATAAGACCTCAGACCTTAAACAGCTCATAAGGTTTAGTTGCAGGCTTAAGGCTTGTTCCATGATCATTATGGATCTTCTCCATCATGTGGTACCAGTAGCACCAGTGGCGTCAGTGCTCTCTCTGTCTCTCTCTCTCTGTCTGTCTGTCAGTCTGTCTCTCTCACACACTCTCTCTCTACTGGAAAATTGTTATCCCCCTTGTCAAAAGACCTTTTCGGGTAATGACAATAAACAGTTTCAGTTTCAGTTTCAGTTTCTCTCTCTTCTCTCTCTCTCTCTCTCACTCTGCTTTTCTCTGTCTGTCTGTCTGTCTGTCTCTCTCTGCTTTTCACTGTCTGTCTCCCTCCCTCTCTCTCTCTCTGTCAGTCTGTCTCTCTCTCTCTCACTCTCTCTCTTCTCTCTCTCTCTCTGCTTTTCACTGTCTGTCTCCCTCCCCCTATCTCTCTCTCTGTCAGTCTGGCTCTCTCTCTCTCACTCTCTCTCTTCTCTCTCTCTCTGCTTTTCTCTGTCTGTCTGTCTCTCTCTCTCTGCCTTTCTCTGTCTGTCTGTCTTCCTCCCTCTCTCTCTCTCTCTGTCAGTCTGTCTCTCTCTCTCTCACTCTCTCTCTTCTCTCTCTCTCTCTCTCTCTCTGCTTTTCTCTGTCTGTCTGTCTCTCTCTCTCTGCCTTTCTCTGTCTGTATGTTTCCCTCCCTCTCTCTATCTCTGTCAGTCTGTCTCTCTCTCTCTCACTCTCTCTCTTCTCTCTCTCTCTCTCTCTGCTTTTCTCTGTCTGTCTGTCTCTCTCTCTCTGCCTTTCTCTGTCTGTATGTCTTCCTCCCTCTTTCTCTCTCTCTGTCAGTCTGTCTGCCTCTCTCACACACACTTCTCTCTCTTCTCTCTCTCTGCTTTTCTCTGTCTGTCTGTCTCCCTCCCTCTCTCTGTGTCTGTCTGTCAATCTGTCTGTCTCTCTCTCACACTCTCTCTCTTCTCTCTCTCTCTTTTCTCTCTCTTTCTCTCTGCTTTTCTCTGTCTGTCTGTCTCTCTCTCTCTCTGCTTTTCTCTGTCTGTCTGTCTGTCTCCCTCTCTCTCTCTCTCTGTCAGTCTGTCTGTCTCTCTCTCTTTCTTCTCTCTCTTCTCTCTCTCTGCTTTTCTCTGTCTGTCTGTCTCCCTCCCTCTCTCTGTGTCTGTCTGTCAATCTGTCTGTCTCTCTCTCACACTCTCTCTCTTCTCTCTCTCTTTTCTCTCTCTCTCTCTCTCTGCTTTTCTCTGTCTGTCTGTCTCTCTCTCTCTGCTTTTCTCTGTCTGTCTGTCTCCCTCTCTCTCTCTCTCTGTCAGTCTGTCTGTCTCTCTCTCTCTTTCTTCTCTCTCTCTTCTCTCTCTCTCTCTGCTTTTCTCTGTCTGTCTGTCTCTCTCTCTCTCTCTGCTTTTCTCTGTCTGTCTGTCTGTCTGTCTGTCTCCCTCCCTCTCTCTCTTTCTTTCTCTTTGTAACCCCCCCCCCCTCCTCTCATACACATTTTCTTGCGATCTTTCCATCTGTCTGACAGTCATTCTTCCCCATCCTCTTTGCGTCCAGTACTGTTTCTTTTTCTTTCACAAGGTTGGAAAACAGTAGTACATTTTCAAGAACACTGGGAGAAACTTTACAGCGATAACTGAACCTTAAAAAACATGCCGTTTGCTTATATGTATACTGCTCTTGTACTTAGAAAACTTTTTGATTCGAAAACGCATTTATAATAATAATAATTACAATATTTATATAGCGCAAAATCTCGACAAAATCAAATCTAAGCGCTATCTTGGCAGGAGTGTAGCGCATATGGAACTGCTTTTATTTCTCTTCGGTGGTTTCGGTAGAACCAAATTTTTGTTCTTTTTTTTTTTTTTTCTTTCAACCATGAATGAAATCATCCCCGGTTTTAGCTTTCACCTGTCCGCCAAACCTACTCCACGGTCGTTCAACCAGACAGGATTTACAGTGTATATTGATGTAAGACACGTGTGAGTTCTTAGTTTTTCTCTCTCACCCCTTTTCTCCTTATCCATTACACTCTCTGTCTCTCTCTCTTTTTGTCTCTGTCACTCAGTCTCTATGTCTGTCTGTCTGTCTGTCTGTCTGTCTGTCTCTCCTCTCTTTCTGTCTGTCTGTCTGTCTGTCTCACTCTCTCTGTCTCTCCGTCTGTCTCTCCCTCCCTCCCCCTCCTTCCCTCTCTCTCTCTCTCACTCTCGGTCTCTCCCTCTCTCTCTCTCTGTCTCTCCGTCTGTCTCTCTCCCTCCTTCCCCCTCCCTCCCTCTCTCTCTCCCTCTCACTCTCGGTCTCTCTCCCTCTCTCTCTCTCTGTCTCTCCCGGGGGTGAACTCCCGTCAGCGAAAGAAAGCGGTCACGTTTTTCAGACCTCTCCGCCCATCAAACCATATTACGAAGTACCTGACAAGGTCTGGCCTCTGCAAATTGATGTAAATCATACCATGCCTCTGGCAGGAGTAGAGTTTAGAGTGCGTTTGTGGTAGTTTTGTCGCCATTCATATTAATTTCATGGCCAAGCAGGCTGAAGTTAAGTTAGCCACGACACTTCGTGTGTCTGTAAGCGAGCTGGGACCCGTGTGACCGGTGTCATGGTAGAGGCTAAGAAGTCCTCACTACTTTTTTCTTCAGCTAAGTTTTACTACTTGTTTGTCATATTGGCAGATGTGATGCGTTAGTGTGTCGGCTTCAGCCTGCACCGCTGGCTAGCACTGCTGTGCGAAAAGAAGAGCAAAGGCGTAAGTCTCTTCCTGTCAGTACATAGCCTCTCCATCAGCAAGCCCTACGCTGTGCCTCCTCGTGGCGACAGGCGGTAACTGAGCACCTCACGGACTCAGGCTGAATCTCGTAGGACTCGGAGGAGGTCTGGCCCCCTGACGTGAGGCATGCAGGCCCACCGGCGTATGGACGCCCTGGTGCCACGAACCAGACCCCCAAGCTATGGGTGAATAGCTCCACTGCCTTGTGGAAATCTCGGGAGAGAGTAAGGCTAGCGGAGAGACCGTACACAAACCGATGGAAGGCAACGGGAAACCACCATCGTAATTTTTCCCAGGTTATCATGGACAGAAACAAAAAGGATGGAAGTCCATGATCGCCAACGCCATGCGGCAGGGCACCTGATGATGATGAAGTTTTACTTCGTTGCGGCGAAGTGGAGATGAACCCTAGATCTAGGCCAACCAGACCAGTACCCTAAGCAGTTCCGCTTGACCAGTGACGGTGCCGGTGCCGGTGCTGACCACCCTTCACTTCAAGATCATGACGGCTCTTCATCGGGTGACAGATTGTCCAACGACCCACCGCCGGAGGATATCATGACTTCTGTGATAATTGGCACTTGGTCTATGTGAGAGCAGCGCGCTGTGATATGCGAGAGTATGTGATATTATAATGTATGTGATAATATTAATTGTTTGTTTTTAATGCCTTTATAATTTATAATGTATAATTTTATGTCTAATTTTAATGTGATTGGCAACGTAATTTCCTTCGGGACAAATAAACTATCTTGTATCTTGTACTTCTGTTTCGTGCATGCATACCAAATTTGACATTTTGACACATGAACTTAAAAATCTACATGAAATTGTCAATGAACTGAGAGAGGGGGGGAAAAAAGCATAATATCAGAGAGTCTATTAGTAATCTGACTGCAGAAACTGACTCTCTCAAAGCAGAGAACATAGTATTAAGGACAGACTTGATCAGACTGACGATACATATGTATTTGACGGCTGCTGTCGGAAGCAAACTTGTAGAGACTACAAAAACAACAAAAAGAAAAAGACAGGGCTCATCAACATCGGAACGTGGAATGTGCAAACATTGCTAGAAATGGGAAAGTTCCATCTCCTGTTGCCGGAGCTTGGAAGAGCAGGTATAAATATCACGGGACTATGTGAAATCAGATGGAGCAGTGAGGGAAAGTTCACCATTGGCGAGCATACCATCATTTACAGTGGGGGGAAAAAGGCTTTCACGGGGTTGCTATCATACTGGATAAAACATGCTGCAGCACTGAAAAGCTCTAACCTAATCAATGACCGATTGATAACTGTTAAACTGAACACAAAGCCAGTTGCCTTAAACATCATCCGGCATATGCCCCCACATCCACCAGTTCAGATGAAGAGATAGAACAATTCTGTAATGACCTACAAACTGCCAAGGATGAAATACCGAAAAGAGAAGTTTGCATAATAATGGGAGACATGAACGCCAAAGTGGGCGAAGGTGAGGACAGAGTGTGGAATAGGACCTTATCGGCTGGGAATACGCAATGAAAGAGGAGATATGTTAGCATCTTTCTGCCGGGCCAATGAATTGGACATCACTAACACCCTCTTTAAACAGCACTATCGCAGACGATATACATGGAAACTCGAAAAAAAACACAGACAAGAAAATAAAATTAGATAGAAATCAGAAATCCGACAGATTACCTTCATTATAAACAGGACATGAAGAACCACTGTCCTAAGCTGGAAAACAAAATCAGAAGGTGATTGTGATAGTGATCACCACCTAGCTGCAACAAAAATTTGAGTCAAAGCTTACAAACAAAACAAAGCCAAGCAGGCCCCTATGTTTGATCTAAGAAATTGAAAAATCAAGACATTGCATCTGATTTTGAGATCAAAGTCAGCAATCATTTCAAGGCTTTAATCCAGGACTGGACATCAAACGACCAGTATCCAGAAGAAGTTTGAGCAGATATGAAGAAGACCTACACTGAAGCAGCATAAGAAAAGTTAGGCAGGGAAAAAAAAAAGAAAACCTACTAAGCCCTACATCAGCGAGGAAGTTATAGACCTAGCCAAACAGAAAAGCCAAGCTCGCAGATCTGGAAGAAAAGAAGAATAAAAAAAAATCAAAAGAGAAATCAAGAGCAAAAGTAGAAGAGATAAGAACATTGGCTGGAGGAAGAATGTGAACAAATAATGAGCATAATGATGCAGAAGATCCAGGGATACAGAGAGTTTAAACAGATGAAGAAAGTTCAAACCACTAAATTCCGGCCCAGAAACGAGTGCATCGACAGCAAGGACGGCACCACACTGACTGAACCAGAGCATATTTATGAACACATGGAATGAATAGGAGCATCCCTTTTTCAGCGACAATAGCCCTCAAAACACTCCATGTCCTGACCTGAACTGTCCCGAATCAGAACCAGAACCACTTTTCAGTGAACTTGGAGCAGCCACCAAGCAGTTAAAACAAGAAAATCCCAAGGAATTGATAGCATTCCAGGAGAACTGTTAAAACATGGTGGAAAAGAAGGTCTAAAAGCAATGCACCATCTTTGCTGTAAAATCTGGAAGGAAGGAATCTTTTATGTAATGTCTGTTCACAATAGTGATTTAACACACACACACACACACACACACACACACACACACACACACACACACACACACACACACACACACACACACACACACCACACACACACACACACACACACACACACAACACACAACACATACACACACAAAGAATGAAAAAAGAAAAAGAAAAGAAAATAGAGAAAAAAATGGGTGTGGTAGGTGGGAGTGGGAGTTTAAATATAAGAAGGGGAACAATTACAATTTATCTTTTAGAACAATTAATTAACAGTGTCAAAT
>JAPXFY010000026.1:19713686-19721186 GCA_030674185.1 Monoplex corrugatus
TAGCCAATAACTTTTACAGTTGGAAAATAAAGCATCATTGTCATTGTCATTGTCATTGTCATTGTCTCTCTCTCTCTCTCTCTCTCTCTCTTCTCTCTCTCTCTCTCTCTCTCTCTGTCTCAGAAAGAAAGACAGAAAGAAAACTACCGAACGAATGTAAAGCCCCTCGCATCCCGATAGGAATTTCCTGCTAAAGAAGACAGCCTCATGCAGAACCTCTGTTATTAAGTACAAGATCAGTGAAAAGACAGAATCCAGATCGTGGCTAGCATGTGTCTGTCTGTCTGTACTTTACTTTCTCTGCGTCCTACTACTCCTACAAACTATGGATGTCGAACAAAACCCAGGACATTGCGATGAAAATTGCCAGACGTACATGACTAAAAACCCAGGATATTATCGAAGAAAGATTCTCACAAATGTTTCACTGTCTCGGTGTACAGAGCGCCACACCCGGAAAGCAAATGGAGGACCTGATGTGACGACTTGGCCAGTCTCTACGATGACGTTCCAGGGTTGACAGCCAGAACCCAGTATCTCACTTTTTTTTGTCAATTTTCACTTTTTATAGTGAACTGTTGCTTTTGATGTGATCTTTCACTTGGTGGACTTTGTTTTTGCCATGATATTGATTTTTTGATTGGTTATCGATAAAACCAAAAACCAGTATCTCAAAATGTAGATGTAGCCTCTCCCTGAAAACCCAGATAAAAATCGTCTCCTGTAAACTATCAGAAAATCGAGATACTTGGTTCTGGTTGTCAACCCTCGATATCTAGAATGACTGGGGCTATAACGAACAACAGTGATGACATCAATACACTGCAACAAAAAGAGAAACAAAAACAAAAACAAAAACAAAACAACACAAACGCACGTCTAGACCGATTAGAAACAAACTTGGACAGACTCGAGTCATCATCGCAAAATATGAACCTTAGATTTTTCGGGATTTACGAATATGCAAGAGGTGACAATTCGAGCGACATGGAAGAGTTGATAGCGATACTAAATTACTTCTCGTCTGGCAAAACATGGAAAAATAGCAATATAGAAGAAAAAAAAAACGTATCACGTAGGACACACACAAGATAACAGGCAGACATACCGGCGATTGATCGTGACTTTTCATCGCATGGAAGACAAGCTACAGATTCTTGGAGACAGAAACCTTCAGGGGGTGGGGGTGGGGGGGTCTCCGCAGCTATGGCATCCGAGTCACAGCCGACCTCACCCCATGGATAAGAGAAGAGATTAACTACTACAAGAATCAAGGAAAGGCAGCTTATTTCTTAAATGGAAGACTCCAGGATGAAATAAGAAACCATGGTTACGATCACACACAATCATAGCACGAAGCCCACACCAACATGGAAGACTCCAGGATGTAATAAGAAACCATGGTTACGATCACACACAATCATAACACGAAGCCCACACGAACATGGAAGACTCCAGGATGTAATAAGAAACCATGGTTACGATCACACACAATCATAGCACGAAGCCCACACCAACATGGAAGACTCCAGGATGTAATAAGAAACCATGGTTACGATCACACACAATCATAGCACGAAGCCCACACCAACATGGAAGACTCCAGGATGTAATAAGAAACCATGGTTACGATCACACACAATCATAGCACGAAGCCCACACCAACATGGAAGACTCCAGGATGTAATAAGAAACCATGGTTACGATCACACACAATCATAGCACGAAGCCCACACCAACATGGAAGACTCCAGGATGTAATAAGAAACCATGGTTACGATCACACACAATCATAACACGAAGCCCACACGAACATGGAAGACTCCAGGATGTAATAAGAAACCATGGTTACGATCACACACAATCATAACACGAAGCCCACACCAACATGGAAGACTCCAGGATGTAATAAGAAACCATGGTTACGATCACACACAATCATAACACGAAGCCCACACCAACATGGAAGACTCCAGGATGTTATAAGAAACCATGGTTACGATCACACACAATCATAGCACGAAGCCCACACCAACAACAGACCAGATGGAGACCAACAGACCAGATGGAGACCAACAGACCAACAGACCAGATGGAGACCAACAAACCAGATGGAGACCAACAGACCAGATGGAG
This sequence comes from Monoplex corrugatus, assembly GCA_030674185.1. Lineage (NCBI taxonomy): Eukaryota > Metazoa > Mollusca > Gastropoda > Littorinimorpha > Ranellidae > Monoplex > Monoplex corrugatus. Next base: position 19,715,823 of record JAPXFY010000026.1, read on the forward strand.
ACCAACAGACCAGATGGAGACCAACGGACCTATGACCAAGCAGAAACTGCCATGGCAGATACAGTCACGAGAGATCAAGAAATGTCAACACTAGGGACACACTGGGGGCAACACTGAAGATCGTTCCTTTTCTGAGGATAGGCAGGCAAGAAGAAATGATTTATTCACAGAGAACGATCGATCAAGTCAAACTGACCCACCACGGTGGAGATATGAAGACAATAACACGGACTTTTGACAGTACTCATATCGGGAGACACAAGCACATCACAACTACAACACGGACTTCACAGCGGCTGACTATGACCACGAACGCAGACAAACCTGGCGTTATCCAAGAACCGATTACACAGTGCCATGGGACGGAAGTTGTGACATTTCAAACACACAGGGCTTAAAACAGGAGGAGGAAAAAATCACTGAAACTAGGGGGGGGGGGGGGGGGGGGTCCGGGGCATGCTCCCCCGTGAACTTTTTTTAAAAACCAAGTGTAAATCTATGCCATTTCGCGCTTTCTGGACATAATTTCAAGAGAAATCTAGTGCATAAAAATTGCTGTAATCACATAATTATTACAGGAAGATATATTTGGGAAAAGGGAGAAGGGGTTAAAAACATAATAATAAAATGAACACACACACCCTTTAACTTGAATGTTTTACAGGTGTTCACCGGAAACTTCTTCCAAGAAATATCAGGGGCCATAACTTGCACGCTGTTGCTATGAACGCTTGCAAGCCGATCACGGATGCCTTGCTCCTTTGTTTGCTTTTTTTTTTCTTTCTTTTTTTTCCCAAACCGAAATCGCGGAATTCCGCCCAGACGCGGAACGTTTTAAGCCCTGAAACCACGCGGTCAGTACGTTGTTGGCTCTAAAATCCCGACCATCACAAGGCAAAATGGTTCTCAACATGATTACAACCATCACCAGGAAAAGTCCTCTGAAAACTGTCCAAACGTTGTTACCATTGATCAAAGAAACCATCCCCATTACGACACAACACCTGACGTTGCTGGTCCCTATGCTGATTACCATATTTGACCTCCCACCACGAAATCAGTCTTAACTAGCATTTTGGGCATTTTGAGATATACATATCTCTGGAAAGTGTACATTCTGTTGATTATTTTGGTACTTGAATAAAGCTTGTACTCAAAAAAATGTAGAAGTTATGTATGTTTAAAGTCATTAAGTTGTATGACGGCCATTTTGAGAAAACGGCCTCTAAAGTTTTTGTGTACTCTCCCACACATTTTCCTTAAATTTCTTTATTTGGTGGCTTTGACCCAGTTTGTTTCTAATTTTCGCTGTCATTACCTGAAAGGTGCACCAAAGAGCTTTCCGTCAGTATATTACATGTGCAGGTACTGTACAGGTTACGCTTCATAATAAGAGACAAGAATAGGTACTTTTGGTAGGAAATTGCATCCTTTCTGCTGCGATCAGTGCATTAAAATACCGATTTAAATTGATTAATAATATTTCTTCAAGAAAAATTTCTGTGGGGGATAGATTATAGCCTACAGAAATCAATTTTGAGAAAAAGTCAAAACACCCCAGATAGACCCTCAGTCACCTTTTCAGCTCCTAATGCTCTTCGACTGACTGCGAGTTAAGACTGATTTCGTGGTGGGGGGTCACATATCCCGGACTGTCCTCAAATAAACCAGTATCATCATCATCAGGTGCCCTGCCGCATGGCGTTGGCGACCATGGACTTCCAGCCATCTCTATCTCTCGTTGCCCCTAACATCTCCCCCACCCTCCTCGTCCCCATCCACTCTGCAAGTCCGTCCAGCATTCTCTCCCTGGGTCTACCCGGTGCTCTCAGTCTACCCAGTATACTGACGAAATAACACACACACACCTCTCTCTCTCCACACTTCTCTTCCTTCTAGTCGTGTAGACAGGTTACAGAAAAAAAAACCCAAGGGTACAATATACCCAGACGTCATGTGAGGACACAACTTCTTTTGTGACAACCACGAATGAGGCACAATGTGAAACCCAGCAAGAACTACAGACAAGATCAGAAAACCACTTACATCCTGAACAGACAACACCTGATGAACACACACCACTGGAGGGAGAAATACAGCCAGATGTGACGCCACCGACGAATGACAGGAGTACAGCTGAAGCAGACGCATCCCACAGTGTTCGGCAGGAAGAAACTGACCATACAGAAAATCGTCAGAATGACACGATACGCAAACGACTCGAACGTAGCATACGGATGGCTGAAACGGATGACCTCACTTACGCTGACGCCGTGAAGAGTCCCCCAACATCAAAATGCACCTTCTGCTGCTGACTCACAAATAGGCACGCAAGATGAATCAACCGACAGGAAGAGAATTCTTGAATGTTACACAGAACCGATAATGTTATACGGTTGTGAGGCGTGGACAGTCAACTCGCAAAGGCAGAACAAGATTGAGGCAACTGAGATGTAATTTCTAAGAAGAATGTTGAGAGTTCCATGGACAGCAAAGAAAACAAACCAGACAGTCTTGATGGAGGCAGACACAGGAAGATCATTGATAAGAAAGATTAGGAGAAGACAGGCAACATACCTATAGGCCATTTTATGAGAAAAGGTGAATTAGAGCACCCGGTCACAACAGGAAAGCTGGAGGGAAAGAGAGCACCAGGCAGACCCAGGGAGAAAATACCGGACGGACCTGCAGGGTGGCTGAGGACAGAGAGAGTGGAAGATGTGCTTGCGGCAACAAGGGATAGATACATATGGAGGGTCATGATCGCCAACGCCATGCGGCAGGGCACATGATGATGATGATTAGCGAAGACAGCACTAAAAATGGTTTACTAGAAGGGGATTCAGAAGGTAAACTCACTTTTGTTCGAGTCATGGTCGTAGTTTGGTTGACTATTTCATGTTTGAAATGAACTTTATTCCAAGCTAAATCTTAATTTAGAAGTAGGGAGCCGCGTAAAATCAAACCACATGCCCTTTTACTTTAAAGCGATAAGTAAGAAAGCAGAACAAGTTATTCTCCGGCCACAGGAATATATACAGAAAGCCAGTTTTAAATGGGATAATGATAACTTGATAATTTTAGACAAGCTATCAGTTGTGATGAAGCAAATCATGGACTGTTAACTGCTTCATGATTACTAGAAACTTGCATCAATGATGGCACCAAAATGTTCTCACATACTTAATTGCAGTCTGCCAATAGCATGCAATGTGCAGTTAGATCCGGTAAGGACAATGAGAAAGAAACAAAAAAGTGGTTTGATCACGAGTGTCTTAAAATGAAGCGAAAGATTCGAAATGTTTGGGTTAAATTTCAGAGAAACGCAAATAACCGAAACGAATCTGATTACACAATGAAAAGGGATGCTTACAAATCCAAAATCAAAGACAAAAAGAAAAAGTGCTAAGTTAAAATAAACCAGACGCTTTGTTTGTCTGCCAGTCTGTCCGTCTCTCTGTCCGTTTGTCTCCCTGTCTCTCTCCCTCTCTCCATTTCTCTATCTGTCTGTCTGTCTGTCTGCTCTCTCTCTCTCTCTCTCTCTCTCTCTCTCTCTCTCTCTCTCTCTCTCTCTCTCTCTCTCTCTCCGTCTGTCTGTCTCCCTCTCTCTTTTTCATCTTCTCTTGAAAACCTGTAGTATATTAGAGTGAAACTATAAGGAATCAAACAATTGTACAATTAAAACTTAGACATCTCTTCCCTCCTCCCCCCCCCCCCCCCCACTCTCTTTCTCTCTCTCGCTTCTCTTCTCTCGGAAGCTTAATTTAATATGTTAGAGTTAAACTACATGGAATTAAAAACTGTACTATTCAAACTTAAATCTCTCTCTCTCTTGCTGTCTCTCTCTCACCCTCTCTCTGTCTCTCTTATCTTCTCTGTCCCTCTTTCTTTCATTTTTCATAACTTTTGTGACGCTATGTGTGTTATGGATAATCTACTTTCATCGTTCGTGTCTCCCTCTTCCCTTGATTTTTCTTAATTTTTAATTTTCATTTACTTTGTTGTTTTCCTTTGAGTCTATGTCTGTAATTTTCGTTTTTAACAAACTGTTCTTGTCGTTGTGTTGTTATTGTTTGTTGTTATTATTGTTAAGGCTTGACATTATTTGCTTTACATGTGTCTGCCTTTATCTCTCATGTTTTTGTAAAATGCACGAGCCACTGATATACACATATATACATATATATAATATATATACATAATATACATACATACATACATACGTACACACACACACACACACACACACACACACACACACACACACACACACACACACACACACACACACACACACACACACACACACACTCATATATATATATATATCATCATCATCGTCATCAGCTGCCCTGCCACGTGGCTTGGCAATCATGGACTTCCATCTGTCTCTATCTTTTGTTGCCTCAAGCATGTCCTCCACCCTCCTCGTCTTCAGCTACTCCGCAAGTCCGTCTAGCATTTTCTCCCTGGGTCTACCCGGTGCTCTCTTTCCCTCCAGCTTTCCCGTTGTGAACAGGTGCTCCAAATCTCCCTTCTCATAAAATGGCCTATACATGTTGCCTGTCTTTTCCTAATCTTCCTTATGAGTGATCAACTTGTGTCTGCCTCCATCAAGACTGTCTCGTTTCTTTTCTTTGCTGTCCATGGAAATCTCGACATTTTTTCTTAGAAACCACATCTCGGCTGCCTCAATCTTGCTCTGGCTTTGCTTGCTGATTGTCCATGCCTTGCATCCGTACAACAGTATTGGTTCTATATAACATTCAAGAACTCTCTTTCTGATGTTAATTGATAGGCATTTGTTGGTAAGAATGCTTGTCGTCTTCTTGAATGTTGTTTTGGCTTGGCCGATTCTGCCGGCTAATTCGGATGTGCATCTGCCGTCTGATGAAATTACCGTTCCCAGGTATTTGAATTTATCAACCTGTGTCAAGGTTGTGCATGCCATTTGCTGTTATTTTGCATGAGGGGATTTCACGTTTTTTACTGATCACCATGACTTCAGTCTTCCTGCTGTTTAGTTCCAACCCCTTACCTTTGCTTTCTATTTCTAGTATAGTCATATGTATAATATAAAAATCATCGTCTGACTTCAAGGCATTTCTCTGGCTTATTTCATTATGTCACGTTTTATGTGTTATATGATTTATCTGTTTTTAACATTCTCATAATGTGTTTGCACAGTAGCAAGGACTAGTTGTAATATCCCATTGGAAATAAAGCGATTATCCCTCGTTAATAAAATGTGCTGAAATCTGAAATCTCTTTCTCTTTGTCTCTGTCTGTATATAGTAGTGATGATAATAGTGACAACAAGGAATTATATGTGTCACTAAACCTTAGACTTCGATATATCAAAGG
>JAPXFY010000026.1:19726186-19733686 GCA_030674185.1 Monoplex corrugatus
TTTGTTTAGTATCTTATTATGTGTAGAATCGAAATCTGCATTATAAGCCCTAAAAAGTTGCGAATATAAAAGTAAATATTACGTTAATATTTGAGATAAAATTTCTAATTCGTTGTTTAATGACACATAATTCACAAGTTACTTTTTGTTGGATCCCATCACACTGTGGTATCATATAATGATCGGGTCGACAGATTAGATAAAGTTCAGCATTGAATAGCTGTGGGAGTACTGAACTTGATTTACCACTCTCTGAACATGAAATGAATGCTAATTTAGAAAACAAAGAAAAAGCTCAACGTGACCTTCGCCCCTTCATCGTAAATTACCAGGGTTTTACAAGACTATAGATAACTTTAGCTTACAGATTATCTGTAAACTCACTTCGAACTAAATTCAGTAAAACCATCAAATGTATCAGTAATGATTATGTAACAGTTAAACACCTTTTGTAAACAAAGCCAGAACAAGATTGAGGCAGCCGAGATGTGGTTTCTAAGAAGAATGTTGAGAGTTCCATGGACAGCAAAGATAACAAACGAGACATCTTGATGGAGGCAGACACAAGTAGATCATCATAAGGAAGATTAGGAAAAGACAGGCAACATTTATAGGCCATTCTATGAGGAAGGGGGATTTGGAGCACCTGGTCACAACGGGAAAGCTGGAGGGAAAGAGAGCACCGGGTAGACCCAAGTAGAAAATGCTGGACGGACTTGCAGAGTGGATAGGGACGAGGAGGGTGGGGGAGATGGTAGGGGCAACGAGAGATAGAGACAGATGGAAGTCCATGATCGCCAACGCCATGCGGCAGGGCACCTGATGATGATGATGACACCTTTTGTGTTGTCAGAAAATGCGACCTTATTCCCCTGATCATTTACAAATTTAAAACAGAAACATATTGATTTCATCTCTGTATTTACACATTGATAGGCATTTAGGAAGACTGAAGTCATGGTGATCAGTAAAAAACATGAAATCCCCTCATGCAAAATAATAGCAAACGGCACAACTTTGAGACAGGTTGATAAGTTTAAATACCTGGGAACGATCATTTCACCAGATAGGAAGCTTGGCTGAAAACAAAATGTCCAAGAAATAGAAGACCAACACAAAAAGGTCCTCAGGGTATGTACAGACGAATTGAAGAAATTGTCCACAGGAAAAATACATGCACATCAACTGGTTGCCTAAATTCGAAAGATGATACGATTCTCATGGAAAAAGACAAAATATTAGACACATGGGAGAGAGTGCATTAAAGACCTTTTTGAAGATGACAGAAACGCAGAACATATTATAAGAAGAACTTTGAAGACCACCCATAATGAAAGATGAAGTTAGAGCACATTGAAAAAGATGAAACCAGGAAAAGCCCCAGGACCAGACAACATTACTACAGGATGATTGAAGCCCTGGAGGAATTCGATATAGAAAAAATAACAGTCCTCCTAAATGAAATTTACGACACTGGAAAAATCCCAAAGATATGTCAAAATCAATTTTCATTGCACTTCCAAAGAAGACAGGGGCTATAAATGCAAACTCCATCGCACAATCAGTTTGATGAGTCATGTAACCAAGATCCTGTTAAGAATAATCATGATGAGGACAAGGAATAGAACCAAAAGAGAAATAGCAGATGAACAGTGTGGATTTGTGGAAGGGACAGGAACTATTAATGCCATATACAATCTAAGAACTATCATAGAGAGGTCAATCGAGGTGAACAAGGATTTATATTTATGCTTTGTTGAATATACCAAGGCTTTCGATCGGGTAAGACATGAAGACCTGATCAACAACTAGAAAGACTCAATATTGATGGAAAAGATCTACGTATAATCAGAAATATGTATTGGGAACAAACAGCTGCAATGAGAATAAAAAACGATATAAGCTCTTTCCATAACATCAAAAGAGGAGTCAGACAGGGTTGTGTTTTGTCACCAGATCTGTTTTCACTTTACAGCGAAAACATCATGAGAAACCTAGAGGAAGACGCTGGATTAAAGGTTGGAGGAAAAATGATAAACAACATTCGATACGGCAGATGATACCATGCTAATTGCAGAAAGTGAATATACTTGAAATAGAAAGCAAAGGTAAGGGGGTGGAACTAAACATCAGAAAGACTGAAGTCATGGTGATCAGTAAAAAACATGAAATCCCCTCATGCAAAATAATAGCAAACGGCACAACCTTGAGACAGGTTGATAAGTTGAAATACCTGGGAACGATCATTTCACCAGACGGCAGATGCACATCGGAAATAGCCAGCAGAATTGGCCAAGCCAAAACAACATTCAAGAAGATAGAAAGCATTCTGACCAACAAATGCCTATCAATTAACATCAGGAAGTGAGTTCTTGAATGTTATATAGAACCAATACTGTTGTACGGCTGCGAGGCGTGGACAGTCAACAAGCAAAGCCAGAACAAGATTGAGGCAGCCAAGATGTGGTTTCTAAGAAGGATGTTGAGACAGCAAAGAAAACAAACGAGACAGTCTTGATGGAGGCAGACACAAGAACATCATTCATAAGAAGATTAGGAAAAGGCAGGCAACATTCATAGGCCATTTTATGAGGAAAGGGGAATTGGAACACCTGGTCACAACGGGAAAGCTGGAGGGAAAAAGAGCACCGGGTAGACCCAGAGAGAAGATACTAGACGGATTGCAGAGTGGCTGAAGACAGGGAGGGTAGAAGAGATGCTTGAGGCAACAAGAGATAGAGACAGATGGAAGTCCATAATCGCCAACGCCATATGGCAAGGCACCTGATGATGATAATGAAATGCTACCAATTAGAACTTGATAAAATAGCACGATACAGTAGAAAATGGGTTGCATCTATCCCTGGAAAAGACAAAAATAGTTTTGTTTAATAGTGGAGCTAACCCAGCAAATATTCCCACTTTCAAACTGGGAGATACTCCTCTTCAGTATAACGAGTCGATTAAATTCTTAGGAGTTTTCCTTACAGCAAAATCATCTTGGAATAAAGCATATTGAATACTTATTAACCAAAGCTCAAAAAAGTTTAAACTTCTTAAAAATAGTTCGCAAACAGATATGGGGATCAAGATACATCAACACTTGTTCATCTTTGTAAATCGTTATTAGATCTAAATCAACCTATGCCCAAGAAATCTTCTTCAGTGCACCAAAAACTTACTAACAAAACTGCAGCGCATAGATTGTAAAAGTTTGAAACTTACGCTGGGTCTTCCAATGCATGCTTCCTGTCTTCGCACATATAATGAAATCAAACTGTTGCCACTTGATGAACAAAGGAAAGTCGCTTCTACTAAATTTTTGTTAAGAAACACCACCGTAGAAAACATCTCAGAAACAGAAATTAAACTGAGATCAGATACTGACTTTCCAAAAAGAGCTAAATCAATATCTTCACAGGTCACACTTGCAACATACACATCTGACGTCATGAAAGGTTCAGGAATTGATCTAGACGTAGATCCTGTATCTATAAGACCTTCCTTTTCGCCAGTATCCAGTTGGGAACTCCAAAGAGCACGATTTGATGTACACCACACTTATTTAAAAAAAAGTAGACAATATAAACTTGCTGGCAAGTCAGGTTAAATATCATATAGATGACTTATATTTCGATCACTTGAAAATTTACACTGTTGGATCAATGATTGAAAGAAAAGCAGGCTCAGCGTTTTTAATGCCTGCTCTCAAAATCTTTCTATATAGGACTTGATAAATCTGTCTTTACAGCTGAACTCTTTGCGATATTAATGGCTTTAAACTTTATGATAAGTCTTCCTTGGACAATTCTTTGGATACTTTTTTGCGTTGATTCAAAATCAGTCCTTCAGGCTCTTGAATTATCAAAATTACAAACAAGATCTGAAATGATTCTGGAAATTAATCATTTGATTCATAATTTATCTTTAAGAGGCACTGATATTACTTTCTGCTGGATACCTTCTCATAGTTCTTTTCGTTTCAATGATAAAGTTGATAGGGCTGCCAAACGGGGAGCAAAGAACCCACCAGATTCAAACAATATCCAGCTTTCTCTCTCTTTGCACGAGAATTACACTTTAGTGGACAACTATATCTAGAAGCAATTCCAATTAAAACAGAAAAAAATATGATAAATGTTACATGAACTTTGAAGTTAGCAAAATACTTAAGCAGTTTCCTGCCAGCAGAATTATACAATCCCTTATGTATAGATGGAAACTTGATGCATTCAAAACAAAAATGCACCAAGAACATAGTAATAATATATAATAATAATAATATATTTTATTTATATAGCGCAAAATCTTGATAAAATCAAATCTAAGCGCATAGTGTATCTGTGTGGAAAGAAGATAACACATCCTCATATTCTTTCTTGTGTTAGGGTAAAACGACATATTCCTACAATATCTATGAAGACAGTTTCTGACATATTTTCCTCATCATCATTACTACATGAATTTTTTGTTAGCCTGTGAAAAAGTCCTATAGCGAATTACCTTTAAAATGTTCTTTCATTTGTTCACTGTTATGGTTAGTCAATTCTAAATTTTATTTTCATTGATTTCTTCTAGATATTTATTAATTTTGTTTGTTAGTTTGTTTGTTTAAATTGTTAATTATGGTAACGTTCTTTGTTAGCATTACCTTCCGCTCCTCGAAACAGTTGTTTTCTGGATCAACTTTTCTCAAGATCAAAATTGACAATTTTCAAATATCCTCTTCACTCCTGCTCTATCACCCCACCCCCCCCCCCCCCCCCCCTTTCTTTTTTTTTCTTCTTTTTTTTGTGTGTGTCTAAAATCACTTTAGTGAATAGGCATTAAATCAAAGACCACCACCACCACACACACACACACACACACACACACACACACACAACACCACCACACACCAGCACGACCACGCACACACATACACATACACGTACACACACACACCCACGCACGCATTCATGCACGGATACACGCAGCCTTGAGCAATCTGATGAAGCCTGATCGTTCTGATGTTTGGTTTGTTTTTCTCTTGTTCGTTAATGTGTTTGATGTCACCTCATCTGGTACGTTGCCTTTATGATTTCATAGATTCGTTCACCCCATAGACACCTCTTTATCTTTATTTATTTATCTGTTTATTATATTATATTATTTATTTATTTACTTATTGTTTATTTACTTATTCATTTATTTATTTACTTACTTTTATATATTCATTTTTGTTATTTATTTATCTACTTATTTATTTGTTTATTTATTTATCTATTTATTATTTACTTATTCATTTATTTTTTTACTTACTTTTATATATTCGTTTTTGTTATTTATTTATCTATCTATTTATTTGTTTTTACTCATCTATTTATTTATTTATTTACTTATTTACTTGCCTTTTTTCCTCGTCTAAAAGCACTTATGTGAATAGACGTTAAAAGAAATAACGAACGAACACGCACACACAACACCATGACTAATTCTCTGTGTTACTTCCAACCCTCTCCTCCTTTGCTCACATACGTGCATCATTATCATCATGTGCCTTGCCGCCTGGCGTTGGTGATCATGGCCATCCATACGAATCTATCTTTTATCGCTGCAAGCCCCACCCTCTCTGTCTTCATCCACTCTGCAAGTACGTCCAATATTTTTTCCCTGGGTCTACCTGATGTTCTTTTCCCCTCCAGCTTTCCTGTTGTGACTAGGTTCTCCAATTTCTCTTGCCTCATAAAATGTTCTATAAATGTTGCTTGTCTTTTCCTAATCTTCTTCATTAAGGTAGAAAGAAACTCTAGGGAGAGCTAGACAACAGAAGGTCTTCAGAGAAGTAACCCCCTGTTGTCTAGCTCTCTAGGTTCTCCAATTTCTCTTGCCTCATAATATGTTCTATAAATGTTACTTGTCTTTTCCTAATCTTCTTCATTAATCTTCTTCTTGTGTCTGCCTCCTTCGAGACCGTCTCATTTGTTTTCTTTGCTGTCAGTGGAACTCTTTAACATTCTTCTTAGATGCCAAATTTCGGCTGTCGCGATCTTGTTCAGACTTTACGTGTTGACATAAGCACATCAGCCTAATAATAATTGCAATATTTATATAGCGCAAAATCTTGATAAAAATCAAATCTAAGTGCTGAACAGACACACACGCACGCACGCACGCACACACACACACACACACACACACACACACACCACACACACACTACACACACACAACACACACACACACACACACAACACACACACACACACACACCACGCACACCACACCAACACACACACACACACATGGCTATAAACGGGGAGAAAGAATAAAAGCAATGGAAAATTATAGAGAGCATATTTATACAATTATTAATTACAATGTGATTCCCCTCCGAGTGAAGACAGGCTTAGAGGGGGTTGAGTGAGGTCGGGATTTTATGCACAGGAGAAAAGTTATCAATGCTGTGTGTTAAGCCAGCGAGTTGATGAAACTTGTGATACCGTAATGACATACAGCTACTGGCTTTATCCAGTCTACAACTCCATTTATCCAGTCTACAACTCTATTTATCCAGTCTACAACTCTATTTTATCTAATCTACAACTCTGTTTATCCAGTCTACAACTCTATTTATCTAGTCTACAACTCTATTTATCCAGTCTACAACTCTGTTTATCCAGCTCTACAACTCTATTTATCTAGTCTACAACTCTATTTATCCAGTCTACAACTCTATTATCTAGTCTACAACTCTATTATCCAGTCTACAACTCTATTTATCAGTCTACAACTCTATTTATCTAGTCTACAACTCTATTTATCTAGTCTACAACTCTATTTATCTAGTCTACAACTTATTTATCCAGTCTACAACTCTATTTATCCAGTCTACAACTCTATTTATCTAGTCTACAACTCTATTTATCTAGTCTACAACTCTATTTATCTAGTCTACAACTCTATTTATCCAGTCTACAACTCTATTTATCCAGTCTACAACTCTATTTATCCAGTCTACAACTCTATTTATCTAGTCTACAACTCTATTTATCCAGTCTACAACTCTATTTATCTAGTCTACAACTCTATTTATCTAGTCTACAACTCTATTTATCTAGTCTATAACTCTATTTATCTAGTCTACAACTCTATTTATCTAGTCTACAACTCTATTTATCCAATCTAGAACTCTATTTATCCAGTCTACAACTCTCTTTATCCAGTCTACAACTCTATTTATCCAGTCTACAACTCTATTTATCCAGTCTACAACTCTATTTATCTAGTCTACAACTCTATTTATCTAGTCTACAACTCTATTTATCCAGTCTACAACTCTATTTATCTAGTCTACAACTCTATTTATCTAGTCTACAACTCTATTTATCTAGTCTACAACTCTATTTATCCAGTCTACAACTCTATTTATCCAGTCTACAACTCTCTTTATCCAGTCTACAACTCTATTTATCCAGTCTACAACTCTATTTATCTAGTCTACAACTCTATTTATCTAGT
>JAPXFY010000026.1:19738686-19748686 GCA_030674185.1 Monoplex corrugatus
TCTTCGAGCCTATGCAGTACGTCTTCTCTCTGCTGCTCTTGTTCCGATGGTCAGCTTGCCTCGCCATTTCGGTCGATCTAGTGCAAGCGTCTCCCAGGTATTGGGGTCGGTGCCCAGGTCGTTGATGGATACATTCAGGCAATCTTTAAAGCCTTTTTTCTGGGCACCAACTGAGCGCTTCCCCTTGCTCAGCTCTCCAAACATAAATTGTTTTGGTAACCGATTTGCAGAATGGCTGGGGATGAGGATGATGAACCAATTTTCAGACATTCTCACCACATGTCCGGCCCAACTTACTTGGGCTTTCTGCAGGAAGGTGTGTATGCTGAGGGTGCCGGCTCGTTCCAGGACTTTCGTGTCCGGGATCTTTTCTTGCCACGTGATATGGAGGAGTTTGCGGAGACAGGTCAGGTGGAAGTAATTGAGCTGCCTGGCATGCCTGCTGTAGACTGTCCAGGTCTCACTGGCGTAGAGGAGAGTGGTGAGCACCACTGCATGGTAGACCTTAAGCTTGGTGGTAAGGCAGAGTCCTGTCCGTTCCAGACGTTCCTTCGGAATCTTCCAAAGCCAATACTGGGTTTGGTGATCTTGTTGTTTATTTCCTCGTCTATGTTAACCGCACTTGAGAGTATACTGCCCAGATAGGTGACATTACTTGTTGCCTGTAGGCTCTGCCCCTTTCCTGTGATGTGTGCTTCTTGATAGGGTTTGCCTGTAGGCTCTGTCCCTTTACTGTGATGTGTGCTTCTTGATAGGGTTTGCCTGTAGGTTCTGCCCCTTTACTGTGATGTGTGCTTCTGGATAGGGTTTGTCTGTAGGCTCTGCCTCTTTACTGTGATGTGTGCTTCTGGATAGGGTTTGTCTGTAGGCTCTGCCTCTTTACCGTGATGTGTGCTTCTTGATAAGGTTTGTCTGTAGGCTCTGCCCCTTTACATGATGTGTGCTTCTTGATAGGGTTTGCCTGTAGGCTCTGCCCTTTACCGTGATGTGTGCTTCTTGATAAGGTTTGCCTGTAGGCTCTGCTCCTTTACCGTGATGTGTGCTTCTTGATAGGGTTTGCCTGTAGGCTCTGCCCCTTTACCGTGATGTGTGCTTCTTGATAGGGTTTGTCTGTAGGCTCTGTCCCTTTACCGTGATGTGTGCTTCTTGATAGGGTTTGTCTGTAGGCTCTGTCCCTTTACTGTGATGTGTGCTTCTTGATAGGTTTGTCTGTAGGCTCTGCCTCTTTACTGTGATGTGTGCTTCTGGATAGGGTTTGTCTGTAGGCTCTGCCTCTTTACCGTGATGTGTGCTTCTTGATAGGGTTTGCCTGTAGGCTCTGTCCCTTTACCATGATGTGTGCTTCTTGATAAGGTTTGCCTGTAGGCTCTGCCTCTTTACTGTGATGTGTGCTTCTGGATAGGATTTGCCTGTAGGCTCTGCCCCTTTCCTGTGATGTGTGCTTCTTGATAGGGTTTGCCTGTAGGCTCTGTCCCTTTACCATGATGTGTGCTTCTTGATAAGGTTTGCCTGTAGGCTCTGCCTCTTTACTGTGATGTGTGCTTCTGGATAGGATTTGCCTGTAGGCTCTGCCCTTTCCTGTGATGTGTGCTTCTTGATAGGGTTTGCTGGGAGCAGGCTGGTACATAACCTGGTCTTTTTGGTGTTAATGGTGAGACCAAAGTTGTCAAGACTTCTGAAAGGCGATCCATTTCATGATGCATCTTCTGCTCTGTACAGGCGCTGAGGACACAGTCATCAACAAACAAAAAGTCTCTGATGATGGTATTCTTCACTTTGGTAACAGCTTTTAAGCGCTTGGAGTTAAACAGCCTACCACCAGTCCTGTATCTCATGTGTCCCGTCCTGGCAATCACCAAATGCGCCTGTCAGCATGGCTGAAAATACCATGCTAAAGAGTGAAGGAGCCAAAACGCAGCCTTGTTGGGCGCCGTTTGTCACTGGGAAGGGTTGCGACTCGTCTGATACTTTCGCCATCATGCCATCGTGGAATTAACGGACGATTGTGATGAATTTTGTGGGAATCAGAACTTCTTCATTATCTTCCACAGGACATCTCTACTAACCGTGTCGAAGGCCTTGGTCAGATTGACAAAAGTCATGAAGAGGTCGCTATGCTGCTCTTGGCGTCTTTCCTGGAGTTGGCGTGCCACAAATATCATGTTGGCAGTGCCTCGTTCTGCTCAGAATCCCCTCTGGCTTTCTGGGAGAAGGCCTTGCTCAAGATGTTGAAGGAGACGGTTGAACAGGATGCGAGCCAGGATTTTTCCTATTGTTGACAGAAACGAGATACCTCTATGGTTATCGCAAGTCTGGCCATTGCCTTTCCTCTTGTAGATGTGGACTATACTGACATCCTATGTGGACTATACTGACATCCTTATGTGGACTATACTGACATCCTTCAATTGTTGTCGGACACTCCCTTCGTTCCACATGGAATGGAATAGCTCTGTCAGGATCTGCATCATGGCTGGGTCCCCCACTTTGTAACACGTCAGCAGGGATAGCATCTGATCCTGGCGCTTTGCCACCGGAGAGTTGGTTGATGGCTACCTTGACCTTCTTCTGTAAGAAGGTTGTCTAGGTTCTGGTTGGTCTCCACCTGGGTAGATGAGCGATGGCCTCGTCGTTAATTGCGGCTGGGCGGTTGAGGACTTGATCAAAATGTTCAGCCCATCTCTCCAGGATTTCCTTCTTCTCCGTAAGCATTTGGGTCCCATCTGCACTGAGCAGGGGATGAGAGCTGGAGGATTGGGGTCCATAAACAGCCTTCAGTCAGTTGTAGAAACGCTTGGTGTTATGGCTATCTGCGTATCTTTGAAATACGTCGGCCTTTTGGTTGAACCAGGCATCCTGCATCTCTTGTAGTTTTCTCTGCACTTTTCTTCGCGCTGCACCGAAGACATCTGTCTTTGCTTGTGACGACGGATCATTTTGATGTGCCCTGAACAGTTGATGTTTCTCTGACAGCAGTCCCTAATCTCATCGTCGTTTTCATGGAACCAGTCTTGGTTTGTACGGGATGCTGGCGCTAGGTGTTGAAGCGCGGTTGGGTGTACAGTTTCTCTAAAAACTACCGACTGCTTTTCAGTACTATGCTCGCTATTCTGGAGTATGTCCGGCAACCTACTATCAAGGTCATTGGAGAATTTTTCGGAGAATTTGCTGCTATCCAGTTTGGAGACCTTCAGCCTCTTTGGTACTCTTCTGACCTTGGGATCTTCTTGCGGGCGGGACACGAAGTGTGAACTTGGACACAATGAAACAATGATTGTCCAGCAATGGGCACCACACATGGATTTTGTCACTCTGACGTCCTGTTGTCCTTTCCTGTGACACAATAATCAGTCAGACCCAGTGCTGAGCGTGGATGTATCCAAGATGTCTTGTGCCCGGTGGGGAATGACAGTGTATTAGTTACATTATCGTGTAGCACTCTGAGGAGTAACAGCCATTATATTGCACTTCCAGTGCTGGTTCTAAAATAATTCCAGGTCTGATGGTCTGTTCCACTCTGGCATTGAAGTCCTCGAGAACAATGAGTTCTCTGACTGGGACGGCTGCGATTATGGCATCCTCGAGTTTTCATTGAACTTCTCTTTAAATTTATCTGGGTTGGTCATTGTTGGAGCATACGCACTAATCAGCGTAGCGCTCTTCTCGCTTCCAAGTGGCAGTCGAAGTGTCATCAACCGATTGTTGATGCGTTCTGGGAGCTTGGTAAATTTCCGGATGAGGTGTGATTTAACGGCCTGCCTCTCGTCTTTACGAGCCATACAGCCCACTCCAGAAGGAGTATTCCACCCGCTGTTCCTCTGCTGACCCTTGTCTGTTAGGTATGTTTTGCTGAGTGCCGCAATGTCGACGTTGTAACGAGCTAGCTGTCTGGCAACCAGTGCAGTTCTTTCTGGTCTGTCTGCTTGATGTTATCTAGCATGTTTGTACATTCTGTGCAAGGTGAGTACTTCAATTTCTTTCTTGTTGGTTGATCGCTAAAGTGGATCCCCACCAGCCATGGTTTGTTGGCCAGGGTGAGATGAAGCAGGCTATTTTCAGGGCACCTTTTTCTGGCCCCTTCCTCAATAGGGACTGCTCAGTCATCCAGGGGAGTACCGAACTCCACTGCTGCTTCGGATCAGTAGAGAGCGATCCAATGCCCTGGGCCGCCTGTGTGCATGTTCGTGACTACAGCTTCCAGTATATTCATGCCTGTTGCTTCACCCCTCGCCCATCACCACAGGACGTTTTGGTTTGAAGTCGTGATTTGTGCTTAACTTTGACTGAAGTGAGGGAGAGTGGGGCAAAGGTCGTCAGCCTTACTCTCACATCCCTTTATATCTGAACCATATGGCAAGACAAAATCAAGACGACTGGAGATATATCAGGAAGCAGTGGATGGCCAACGGTGGCCCTATGTGTCACACTGCGTACTGTTCGCGCTCCACAACGCTGTGCTGTCTCCGCCTGCCAGCCTGTTGAACCGTGAGAAATTGGTTTCCTCCTCTGACGTATCCAGCCTCCACATGCTGAGGTAGACCTTCCTAGGAATTTAATCGCAGTCGCATTTTAACTGCAGTGTGTTTTATTTCGATTCACCGTGTCCTAGACGGGATGTCAACCAAGACTACTGAGCCCCGTCCAGCCAGTTTTTTTGGAATCAGAGTGAATCTTCTCCTAGACTGACTTGCCCTAAATGGCAGGTCAGTCACCCTAGTATTGGGGAACCTGTAAGGCCGATCACCACTGGCCTTGGCGCTGCACCGTCATAGGGTATTAACCCTTTGACTCCCACACCCTGTCCACCAGCATCCTGCATTGTCGATCATGCCAGAAAAGCAAAAACTTAACCCTTTGACTCCCTCATCCTATCCATCAGCTTCCTGCAGAAGCGGGGATAGGGTGAGGGAGTCAAAGGGTTAAGTTTTTGCAGTTGGTGGACAGGGTGCAGGAGTCAAATGGTTAAACAGTATTTTACAGACCTCCGGCTCACCAAGCCAGAACCCACCGTTGCATTGGTAGTATCGCCGCTGCTTGTCTGCGGTTGCTTATTCATCCCGAAGGACTTAGTCGCAACTGGTCCCAGAGGAGGTCATCTCCTGTCCGCAACCTGGAGACGCGCCCAGTGACAATACAGCTCTGCCGCCCTGGTATAAATGAATATGACACGACTGATAAAAAAACCACAAGATTATCGAGGAAAGAAGATAATTTGAGACGTAAACATGAATGGTTGAGGTTTGATTGGTCAAGGGAACATAACATGATTGTTCAAGGGAACATAACATGATTGGTCAAGGGAACATAACATGATTGGTCAAGGGAACATAACATAATTGGTCAAGGGAACATAACATGATTGGTCAAGGGAACATAACATGATTGGTCAAGGGAACATAACATGATTGATCAAGGGAACATAACGTGATTCGTCAAGGGAACATAACATGATTGATCAAGGGAACATAACGTGATTGATCAAGGGAACATAACATAACTGTCAAGGGAACATAACATGATTGGTCAAGGGAACATAACATGATTAGTCAAGGGAACATAACATGATTGGTCAAGGGAACATAACATGATTGTTCAAAGGAACATAACGTGATTGTTCAAAGGAACAGAACATGATTGTTCAAAGGAACATAGCATGATTGTTCAAAGGAACATAACATGATTGTTCAAAGGAACATAACGTGATTGTTCAAAGGAACATAACATGATTGTTCAAAGGAACATAACGTGATTGGTCAAGGGAACATAACATGATTGGTCAAGGGAACATAACATGATTGTTCAAAGGAACATAACATGATTGTTCAAAGGAACATAACGTGATTGGTCAAGGGAACATAACATGATTGGTCAAGGGAACATAACGTGATTGGTCAAAGGAACATAACATAATTGGTCAAGGGAACATAACGTGATTGGTCAAGGGAACATAACATAACTGGTCAAGGGAACATAACGTGATTGGTCAAGGGAACATAACGTGATTGGTCAAGGGAACATAACATAATTGGTCAAAGGAACATAACGTGATTGGTCAAGGGAACATAACATAATTGGTCAAAGGAACATAACGTGATTGGTCAAGGGAACATAACGTGATTGGTCAAGGGAACATAACATGATTGTTCAAAGGAACATAACGTGATTGGTCAAGGGAACATAATGTGATTGGTCAAGGGAACATAACATGATTGGTCAAGGGAACATAACATGATTGGTCAAGGGAACATAACATGATTGTTCAAAGGAACATAACGTGATTGTTCAAAGGAACATAACATGATTGTCCAAAGGAACATAACATGATTGTTCAAAGGAACATAACATGATTGTTCAAAGGAACATAACGTGATTGTTCAAAGGAACATAACATGATTGTTCAAAGGAACATAACGTGATTGGTCAAGGGAACATAACATGATTGGTCAAGGGAACATAACGTGATTGGTCAAGGGAACATAACATGATTGGTCAAGGGAACATAACGTGATTGGTCAAAGGAACATAACGTAATTGGTCAAGGGAACATAACGTGATTGGTCAAGGGAACATAACATAACTGGTCAAGGGAACATCACGTGATTGGTCAAGGGAACATAACATGATTGGTCAAGGGAACATAACGTGATTGATCAAGGGAACATAACATAACTGGTCAAGGGAACATAACATAACTGGTCAAGGGAACATAACATAATTGGTCAAGGGAACATAACATAATTGGTCAAGGGAACATAACATAATTGGTCAAGGGAACATAACATAATTGGTCAAGGGAACATAACATAACTGGTCAAGGGAACATAACTGGTCAAGGGAACATAACATAATTGGTCAAGAGAACATAACATGATTGGTCAAGGGAACATAACATGATTGGTCACGAAAAACATTACATGATTGGTATGTGTGTGTGCATGTGTCTGTCTGTATGTGTATGTACGCGCTCGCGCGCGTGTGTGTATATGTGTGTGTGTGCGTGCGTGTGTGTGTTCATGAACGTGTTTGTGACTTACAGACTGACAGACCCAGACATCTGTCACAAGAACTTAAACCGGATGTAGTCATTGTAGAGAAAGGAGTGTGAGTGCCCACGTACTCGTGTGCGTATGCGTGTGCGTGCGTGCGTGTGTGTATGTGTTTGTGCGTGGGCGAGCGTGTGTGTGATTCATAGACTTATAAGGTTACTTCCTTGTCATGAGGTTCGTACGAGCGCCACTTAACACGAAGACTGCTTAAAATAAGCAAAGTGAAGGCAGCGTGTTTGTGTGTGAGTGTGTGAGTGTGTGTGTATGTGTGTGTGTGTGTATGTGTGTGTGTGTGTGTGTGTGTGTGTGTGTGTGTGTGTGTGTGTGTGTGTGTGAGTGTGTGCGTGTGTGTGTGTATTTGTGTGTGGGTGCGTGTGTGGGTGTGTTTGTGTATGTGTATGTGTTAATATGTGTTAGTGTATATGTGGGCATGTATGTTAACGCGTTTATTTGTTTGTTCGTGTGTTTGTCTATCTATCTATCTATCTATCTATCTATCTATCTATCTATCTATTTATATATATATCTATCTATATATTTATCTATCTATTATCTATCTATCTATATCTATATATCTATGTATCTATCTACTTATCTATCTATCTATCTATATATCTATCTATATATCTATCTATCTATTATCTATCTATCTATCTATATCTATCTATGTATCTATCTACCTATCTATCTATCTATCAATCTATCTATCTGTCTGTCTGTCTGTCTATCTATCTATTTATCTATGTCTCTATGTCTCTATCTCTCTATCTATCTATGTATCTATCTACCTATCTATCTCTCTATCTATCTATTTATCTGTCTGTTTGTCTATGTGTATACATATATATATATATTTATGTATGTATATATATATATATATATATATATATGTGTGTGTGTGTGTGTGTGTGTGTGTGTGGTGTTGTGTGTGTGTGTATGTGTGTTTTGTCTTTTTGTGTGTATGTGTGTGTGTGTGTGTGTCGATGTGTCTGCGTGTTATGTATACGTGCGTGCGTGTGCATGTAGTGGTGTACATGTATGTGTGTGTGTGTGTTGTGTGTGTGTGTGTGTGTGTGTGTGTGTGTGTGTGTGTGTTTTCTGTGTGTGTATGTGTGTGTGTGCACGTAGGCACCCATGGGTATGTGAAAGTATGCACATAATTGATCGTTCGTCTGTCTGTTTTTTTCATCCCCCCCCCTCCCCCTCCTCTCCGTCCGACTCTACCCCCGGCCTGCCCACTGGTCTCTCTGTCTGTCTGGGTCGATGGACGCGGTAGTCAAGTAGGTAAATGTTGGACTTCCACTTGGAATGTCCACGGTTCGATCCGCCTGGTGTGTAAAAGATGGAGCTTTTTACCATCTCCCGGACCAACAGGTGCGCAGACATGGCCACAACCTGAAGCTCTCTGCTTGTGTATACCCATGCAGAATATCACATAGGCAAGTTAAAGATCCTGTGCCAACAGGTGCGCAGACATGGCCACAACCTAAAGCTCTCTGCTTGTGTACACGCATGCAGAATATCACATAGGCAAGTTAAAGATCATGAACGTCATTTAAGTGGAAGCACTTTGAGGAAAAGGAAAACGCTAAGTGTGCAAGTTAAGCAAAGGTAAGTTTGAACAGAAAAAAAAAAAAAAAATTGTTTGTAAACTAATGACATCTACCTTTGCAAAATAAAGCATCTTCTTTATCGTTGTTATCCTTTATATCCTTATTCCTTCTCCTTCTCTCTCCCTTCTCTGTCTGTCTGTCTGTTTGTCTGTCTGTCTGTCTGTCTGTCTGTCTCAATTTCTGTCTGTCTGTCTGTCTCTCTCAATCTCCCTGTTTGTCTGTCTGTCTGTTTGTTCTCTTCCTCTCTCTCTCTCCTCTCTCTCTCTCTCTCTCTCTTCCTCTCTCTCTCTTTCTCTATCTCTCTCTCTACCTCTTCATGTCTTTCATATAACTTTTTTTTTCAAAACAGCCAGCAAAACGCAATTGCAGTACGATCATGGAATCAAATTTGAATTCATGCAGAATATCGATAAGTTTGAAATACATAAAGCCTAATCACCAGTAAAAGAAAAATAAAACATGAATAACAACAACAACAACAACAACAACAACAAGAAAACGGTTTGTCAACATACACGGGCATGATATTATGTGATCAGCCTCTCTGACAACATTTGTATAACAAAGTATAGATAGAATCAAGACTCGGTTATCATTAAAGGTAAGTATGGCAGTGATTGTGTCTTGAAAGTGTGCAAATTCCGATTCATTTTGCATTGTATTCTTCTATGTGGTATTATATAGCAAGGTACTTTTTGAAAGAGGTTACGTTTGGTACAGTCTTTTGATACTTTCTTTTGATACTTGCATTTTTCCAAGAAGGATGATGATATAAAATATCGGATTGTGTGCATATTTTCGTCAACGCCAAATAATAACAAAGTTTCAGTTGCATAAGTGATACATTCTGATTTTAAGATTTCCTCAGTCCGTCCTTAAAATCGTTTCGTATGGAAACAATTCCAAAATATCTGTGCATGATCAATACTGTCAAACAATAATCACAGCAGCAATTGTTTACAAGTCTCATCTCTTTTAACATGACATGATTTCCGATAACTCTATATACAATACGTGCATATAACCATTTCAGTTTAATTTCTTGAATTCTAAGAACTTTTATAAATGCTTTTTTCCATGGAACATTTGTTCCCAATTTCGTTGACCATTTACAGCAAGACTTCGGAAGTGTGTCATCTGTTGTTGTTGTTTTTTTTTGTTTTTGTTTTTTCATAATATAACCGTGCTCTTCTGTGCGAATTGTTTTCAGCGCTGTAGGAATATCATGTGTACTTTCATTTTGTATGTTCAGCTTTGTCTTTTGTGCTTATGACTTAATAGACTGCTTACGTC
Organism: Monoplex corrugatus; assembly: GCA_030674185.1. NCBI lineage: Eukaryota > Metazoa > Mollusca > Gastropoda > Littorinimorpha > Ranellidae > Monoplex > Monoplex corrugatus. The sequence continues at coordinate 19,748,639 of JAPXFY010000026.1, forward strand.
CATTGAAGACGAGGAAATTTACATTCATTTCGTGTTATCTATTGAATT